>MNCI01030164.1:849083-897629 GCA_015680685.1 Gnetum montanum | reverse complement strand
CCGAGAGGATAAAACTAAATTGGGTAAGTGGTAGAGAAATAGAGGGATGAGCGATTCCGTTTTTAGTTATCTTGTTACCTCGTCTAGTAGTCAGGCTTAGTTAACATCATTTTTTTTAAAAAAAATCATCTCCGCCAATATATATATATATAAGCTAGTTTACAATGCTAGTTGTATTACACAGTCATTTATTTAAGAGTAAGAACTTATATATTATTAGTTTTAAAAACATAGTTAAGAAAACTACATAGTGTGTAAATACATTGTTCCTAATATGTTGTTTGGCATCACCAAAGTATCTTGAATAATATTAAATGTTAAAACAACGCTTAAGTAGAGTATACCTCAATGTTCATCAAGCATGAAACACATGCCAACAAACAACTTGAAAAAGTCCTAAAAATTAGTTATAAAGCTGGAGTAGTATATAAAACTCATATCTATAACATATTTGAAATAAGCTATTTAGTCTTGCCTATACTCTACTCAAGTATATCATAAGGACTACTAATTGAACTCTCCAGATTCATCACCATATGCTACTAGTTGATGTCATACTCTTACAAGTGCATGTAATGTTTCATAGTATATCTTATGTTATATCCAAGGCTAAACCTCAATGTATAGATACACTACATAAGTCTCCTAGGTGAGGTTGTACTGAGTAGGTTATAGAAAAATTTTGTAGCTTTCTTAACTAATTTGTGGAACTAGCATGCCCATATTGTTTCAAAATCACAAGAAGTGGAGGACTCATGCTCCCATGATCCCTAAACTTTGGAGAAGGTAGCAATCCATGATTAGGCCTACTACCTCTTTTACAATCCTCCCTTGCTCAAAATGAGTGATGATCTTGTAGCATGGCCTAAATAACCCATGAGAATGCTACATTATCATCAAAGACGGATTTCATCAAATCTAAGAAAGTGACTCATACTAGATAAAAGTAAATAAGAAGGATATTGGATTTAGGAAGATTCAATAGCTAGGGTGAAGAAATGTAAAGCTCCATTATTGAACTCAATCTTCTTCTCAAAACCTAGATTTATTATAGCTTTAAACACCTAAACCAAGAATGGTACCATTCCGAACATACTATGTTCACCCTCCTATGCCTTTCTTAAGATGCAAGAAGGTTCCCTAAGTAATCAATCATAGTGATATGATATGACATGCCAACCTAAATGGTAAATGAGTTGAAGATGTTCCTTGATATGTTTCTTGAAAGATCTAGGGGACTCAAACTAAACATCATATCATGCCTATGACAGAATTGAGCCCCATCATCTCTACAGCCTATCAAAAGACTCCATGCATTTCCCAACATTAGGTGGACTTCAACAAGATCAAAATTAGTAAATCTTGTTAGTCAACCACACATCACTCCTCTTTCTTTTGGTAAATATGTAAAACTATATAATGATACTATCTATTCCATTACTGCAATAGCCAAGGTGGGTATCAATAGCTTGCTCCTCACAAAATTCTTAGTTCAAGTATTACTAGGATGTTAAATTCTTCAATTGTTTTAAATTGTCAATAAAGTTTGGGAAATGTTCTTAGTAAGCTAGAAAGTCCACTTTTATATTAGGACCATGCCTAGTAGTGTTGAAATTTTGAGTGCATTTAGCCTTATTACCTTATATTGATTAAATACTAGACTATTTCTAAATTAAGAGAATTTTCTCTAGATAATAGATACCATTAGATAATGGCTTCAACATGCTAACATGGAACACTAAATGAATATGATTCATATTAATACATGATTGCAATCTATAAGTTCTTGGATTGATCTTTTTAATTACCTTCAAGGGGTTTTCATACCACCACTGTTGTTTGGATGTCATTTCCTACTTTGGTTTGAATTAGAAAGGATCCAATTTTAGAAGGACATAATTCCTAAGATTGAATTCATGGTGTTGGCACTTGTGGTTAGGATATTTTTTTATGCATCCCATTGCCCTCTCTAAATAATTCCTTACTTCTTCAACCTTTTTAGATCATACCTTTAGAAATTTATCAATCGAGGAATGATGACATTGCATAGTGATAAAAACCATGATAGGAGTAATGGATTGTCTTTCCATCATTAATTCTATAAGAAAAAACCTAGTGGTTGAGGAATTTTGAATATTGTAGGTTAGATGGGATATTTCTAAAAGTATTGGCCATTTCTATTTACTATAAACATAATAGTAGAGAGATTTCTGAAGTACATGATTCATACATTCTATTTATTTATCTATTTACACATGAAAATTGGTAGGTAATTTATGCATTATTTTCATTGAGCCAAATAAGACTCACTAGAACATAATTGTAAATTTGGGATCTTAATTTAAGATAATGCTCATAGGTATCTCGAAATACTTGATTACTTAATCAAAGAAAAAGGTCATTATTGATTACTTAATTTAGAAACTATCATTTCATATCCTTAGGTTGCCATTTATCTCTAAATTCCTTCCTCTTTCTCTAGAATTCTTGAGTACTTGGAGGACATCTAGTAGAGTGATTGGCCTACTAGATTAGCTTAGGTCCATTTTCACCTTTGGCGGATCCAACATCCATTTCTTGAGATTGGGAAGAGTTACATTAATTCACATTACTAGATTTACTCTTATTTGACTTGCTTGCCCTAAAATTGAGAAATGTTCTAGCAATAGTGATAAAGCACTTTCTATCAAGGACTACAATATCATAGATATAATATTGAATTCTAACATATGATGTTGTAGACATAATGTAGTGGACTATGATCATGTTCATAAGTACAAGTTTACCATTGTGTCAAATAAAAGCTTTTTTTATGAACATTTAGCAAAATTCTTGCTGCTTGTTTTCATAAAGTTAGAGTTACTTGTCTATGCCTATAGTGTAGTGACTAACAATGGTATAACATCTTTATTTAAGTGGATTGTTCCAAGTATAATTACCTTCAAGGGGTTGTCATACCACCACTATTGTTTGGGTGTCATTTCCTACTTTGGTTTGAATTAGAAAGGATCCAATTTTAGAAGGACATAATTCCTAAGATTGAATTCATGGTGTTGGCACTTGTGGTTAGGATATTTTTTTATGCATCCCATTGCCCTCTCTAAATAATTCCTTACTTCTTCAACCTTTTTAGATCATACCTTTAGAAATTTATCAATCGAGGAATGATGACATTGCATAGTGATAAAAACCATGATAGGAGTAATGGATTGTCTTTCCATCATTAATTCTATAAGAAAAAACCTAGTGGTTGAGGAATTTTGAATATTGTAGGTTAGATGGGATATTTCTAAAAGTATTGGCCATTTCTATTTACTATAAACATAATAGTAGAGAGATTTCTGAAGTACATGATTCATACATTCTATTTATTTATCTATTTACACATGAAAATTGGTAGGTAATTTATGCATTATTTTCATTGAGCCAAATAAGACTCACTAGAACATAATTGTAAATTTGGGATCTTAATTTAAGATAATGCTCATAGGTATCTCGAAATACTTGATTACTTAATCAAAGAAAAAGGTCATTATTGATTACTTAATTTAGAAACTATCATTTCATATCCTTAGGTTGCCATTTATCTCTAAATTCCTTCCTCTTTCTCTAGAATTCTTGAGTACTTGGAGGACATCTAGTAGAGTGATTGGCCTACTAGATTAGCTTAGGTCCATTTTCACCTTTGGCGGATCCAACATCCATTTCTTGAGATTGGGAAGAGTTACATTAATTCACATTACTAGATTTACTCTTATTTGACTTGCTTGCCCTAAAATTGAGAAATGTTCTAGCAATAGTGATAAAGCACTTTCTATCAAGGACTACAATATCATAGATATAATATTGAATTCTAACATATGATGTTGTAGACATAATGTAGTGGACTATGATCATGTTCATAAGTACAAGTTTACCATTGTGTCAAATAAAAGCTTTTTTTATGAACATTTAGCAAAATTCTTGCTGTTTGTTTTCATAAAGTTAGAGTTACTTGTCTATGCCTATAGTGTAGTGACTAACAATGGTATAACATCTTTATTTAAGTGGATTGTTCCAAGTATAATTCATAAATGATAATAAAGATCAAGATTGTTCTTAATTATTATACCATATCACATAGAATAGATTTACTTTCCAGTGTTATTTACGTTTACTATGTCATTTATATTTTCTAAGCCATATAATATTACCATGTTCATTTGTAAAGGTGGAATGAGTATAATTGATTTCAAATCTGAAGTGTAATTGTTTGCTAATCCAATAATCACTTTGCTTGATTCTCTAAGTGGTAGAGTTACTTGGTAATCCTAGTAACAATTATGGAAACCCAATATATGTATAAAAAACTAGGAATAAATACTTATTATTGCTAGACTAGAATAGTTTCATATTTCTAGTGCACTTAGAGATAGAATTTATTATCACTTCTATCATGTTCACCTTTGGTATACTTAAAGCCAAACAACATCATTTAATCATATACCTCATTAAGAATTCAATCATATGTTTTACACTTTACTAACTCTAAGTTAAAAGGTGATGATCATGAGCTTCTTATCAACTCACTAATATAATTCTCTTGTCTATTCATGAATCATTATTTGGTCACATGTGAATGCTTGTGAGTTACATGGTTAAGTGTTGGAATTCTCTACTACTCATCATTGGCACTGTTACTGGAGATGTGTTAATGCTTGCTAGTTAGTTGATCTTACTAAGTTCATTGTATTAAGTATTACCCAATCTATCTTTCATACTCAGAATAATTTTTTTAAAACACACATATATTTAAGCACTAACAAACTTAAAAATGGCTTCCACACCTAAAGCAAAATCTCCATCTACTATTGATATCAATGAAAGTAATGACAAGAACTATAATGAGAAAAATGAAAGTGGACCAATGTAAGTAAGAATATCATATACTCATGTTGATCAATATTTTCATTCTTTTATATTCATCTTCCACTAGGATCAGAAATTTAGATAGATATACTTACATGGAAATATTGTCTTGCTACCAAAATGAGTAGCACTATATATGCTTCAAGTGGTCCTCCTAAGATCAAATCCTGGTCTTGCATAAGAAGGCTATCAAATTACCAAGAACATGACTAGGCCATACTAGCCAATAGAGAATCAAGAAAGATGAGATATTATCATGATAACAAGAAATGATAAAAAGAGAATCCCAAATGATTTTTTTTACAATCAAAGAATATGTGCCAAATCAAGCTAAAGAGTCTCATCATAATTAGTTCTCATACATCTGTTATATCCATTAAAGATCCTGTAAAGACAAAATTATGTTCAGCCCTTGAAGAAGCTCCTAGAAGAGATGAGTTAGACTCTAGACTTAGAAGCAATTCAAAGTCTATGATCTTTGATAGAACTAGAAGGAATGAATCAAGGAGTCATAGAAGAACTAGCAAGTACTAGTCTCCAACTTCCACATTCTCTTAATCACACTCATTAACAAATTTTGATAGGAGAAAACAAAGATGAAGGAATCAAGATAGGAAAACGAAAAAGGATCTTGAAATACATACCAATAGAAGAAGACATCTTGGTAAAGAAGAAGATGAAGAAAATTAAAAAAGGAAAGTGAGACATAAGAGAAAAGAACAGTATGAACATTGAAGGAGTCAACACTACAATAGAGCATACAAACTTGAAGATGATGAAGAACTCCTAGTAGCCACCAGAAGCATGATCAACATCAAGGAAGCAATGTATATACCTATTTCAAATTTAAGGAATAGTCACATGAAGTGACTTTATATGAATAATATTTTGATGTTTGAAAGATAATATAATACAAATCCACAACATCACCTTTAAGCTTTCTATGATGCTTGCATTCTACAGACCATAGAAAATGATTGGAAGAAATTAGAGGATGGAGTACCATGCTAGAGATTTATAATTATAAATATTAAACTTATTCCATAGTATCAAATCTAAGGAAGCAAATCCAAGGATGGAACCATGAAATACATGAATCCTTTGATCAAATAATGAGCAAACATTGTTCATTATTATATAGTTACCAAGGTCATGGATTTTTCTAGAGAAAACAATTACAACATATCATTGATGGATTAAAAAACAAAACATGTGAGAACCTCGAAGTATATGATAAAAAAAGGTTGTAAAAGATGATAGCTCATAAAATTCAATGATTACTAGATTAAGTGACAAAAGAAGAAGGGATGGTATATAATAGGAAATCATCCTATTTAGAAATACTAGAAGATATGATCCAATCAAAGACTCTACTGATTCAAAAATTAGTGAAAGACATTACAATAAAGGAAGAGAAAATATGAGATTTTATGGATGAAAAATTTGTAATAGAACTTAAGATAGTAAAGGAGAGAACTAAACAAGTATTCAATAGAAATAAGAATAGGAAAAGGAAATGAGGTAATGGATGTGAAAATTATAAAAGCATAAGAAAATTTTTTGTAATAAAAGAGGTTATGGACTCAAGTTCAGAAGATGATAATGATTGCGAGATGTACCAATATCAGCATCCTAAGGGATGTTTTCCTACTATGGCTACTTACATGAGTCTAGGGCATATGTACTAAATTTGAAATTTGTAAAAAACCAAATGCCTAGGTAATTATCTTATTCATAGAATAATTAAAGATAATGCTATCAACAATCATATTATCCAAGTGATGCCTATCCTCAAGGAAAAAAGTAGTTCAAAAATGGTGGCAATAACCACAATTATGGAAGATTCCATCACTAAGATAATAGTATCCTATTGATAGCCAAATCCTTATAGATACTAAATCAAACATCCTATATCTTTGAGCAATACTTTTGCACAAGATTTCTCTTTCTAATATCTACCTAAGTAACATAGACCTAAACCCCACATATGAAGTCAAAACCTTATATGTCTTAACTATCAGCAATTTATCCTTATCATGCTTCCAATATTCTACCACCAATACCATTACTAGTAATGCAAGGAGAACTCTCAAAACAATTGTAGTAGAAAAGTGCTGGTAGGGTAGTTAGTCAACAAAAAGAAATAACCAATATGATTGAACCAAGATCTAGGAAGCATTTCTTCTTCTAGTCTAGTCTAGAAAAAATCAAATGATAGGAACATAATCTAATCTTGCTCCTCTCACACTAAGTCCTCTAGTTACTACCACACTTTCATCATCAAGACTATGATTCTTACACAAATAATAACACATTAGATAAATATATGAGCACTTTCCAAGAAATAAATAGATCTAAGAAGTCTTTTAATTTATCTTCAAATAATAGAACATAAGTTATTCAAAGCTCTATTAGATTCTAGGTTATGGATGAATTTCATCTCTTAGAGCATGTACCAAACCTAAAATTTACTTCCATTAAAGACCTGTAATATCTAAATAGAGTTGGCTAACTAGTTTATTGTTGTTCCACTTGGACAAGTGCTAGATGTAGTGACTACCATAGGTGGTTGGTATTATCCTATAAATTTTCTTATTATTTATGTAAGGAAGAATAAAGGAGAATTTCTTGTCATTATGAAAAGAGCAAGGCTTAGCATTGTGGATGCTAAACTAGGAATCCAACACTTATCCTTGCACATTTATAACAAGGATGAAAGTAAAACCATCTAAAGACACAAGGTTTCATGTATCATCGAAATCAATAACAGGTGAAATTATATGCAAAAAGTCACAATAATAAAGAAATATGCCATACCAACATACAAACAAATTGTTGAAGCTATGTANATCTAATAAGGATTTCAATTCTATTGGTTCTAATTCATACTTGACTTGTCTAATTCTCTCCATTCAACATCTTCCTCTTATTGATACTTAGCTTAGAGGGGGNAATTGCTCATGTTAAAACACATGATAAAATGGAATAGATACAAGGAAAACCCCTCTAAGCTAAGTATCAATAAGAGGAAGATGTTGAATGGAGAGAATTAGACAAGTCAAGTATGAATTAGAACCAATAGAATTGAAATCCTTATTAGATTTACCCACATTAATGCACCCCCTATTTACCTAAATTTGGACCAAAGTGTTGAAAGTGCATTCCAATTGGGCAAGGCCAGATTGATGGACCTTCATTAATGCCTAGACATAGATGAACCTCCTCCATTTCTTAGTTTTATTTCTACTTGGCTTTTGACATTTGATTTGTATGAAGAGCTCTTCTTTCCTTGGGTAAGTTGACTTATTTCCTTTTCTTTTCTTGTATATGTTTTTGAGTCATATCATTCATAAGTGAACTAGGTTCTATTAAAGTGCTACTTTTCTTATGTAGGTCAAAATCATTTGATTGATGCAAATTCTAGCATTTGTGTGATGAATAAAGCCCATGGTTTTTCCTTATTTTTCTATTGATGCCTTAAACATAAAAATAACAAAAGTATTTATTTAATTAATTTTTTAATTGAGATGCAACAATTCATTCCTTTCCCAAGGAGATCATATCTATATGACATGGTGTTGGGCTATCAAGGTTGTGAATAAGGGACATTTTTATTTTCATTTTGTGTGTGGTGTTGTCCCTATTTCCAAGAGGAATTACAACATGAGCATTGCACTTGTCTTCAAGAGGATTTATAATGCATGTGCTTTTATGATCATTTCAATATTATAATTATAAAATCCATACATATTATAAAATATAAAATCATAAATATTTCTCTATCTCTATCATTATGACAACATAAGCTTTCATTTTTACCATATGTATTATATTCTCTTTTATATTTATGCAATGCAATGATATACATATATGTTCTTGGAAACCCACTCAACATCAGCTTCGAACCTAATGACTAGTTTGTACTATGTACTATATGATATAATCCCATTGATCAAAAACTAGCAAGATCCCTATAATTAGCATCATTTTTGGAGAATATATTAGTGAATTCCCTTGAATTACTTCTAGATTCATAATTTTTCTTTTTTTAAGTTGTTAATTTCTCAGAAAATAAACAACTAAAGAAATCATGGATAAATTGAGAAATAAAAATACATTGAATAAGAAGCCCTAGTTAGTTCAAATAATTTTTGAAACATGGTGAATGAAGTAGCACTTCATATCATGGTGAAATTTCATCATGACAAACTAGGATGATGACATAATACTCATGGATGATTTTGCAAGAAACCTAGAAAAGTTATATCTACTACCCTTGAGGAGGCTTTGTTCAATCCAGACTTCATCAAGGATTTGGTAGATTATGAACACATCACCCAAACAACTAAAGTATTCTATGCATTAGAAGAAAGAGCTCTATGATATGATTATTGAGAAAGAGTTTGAGTGCATACATGCTAGAAAGTAGGTAGGAATTTCTCATAAATACTATCATTTCTACAACATAAATGGTTCTAGGGGAAGGAGATCCATGCATATTTATCTATGGAATGGACTTTTAAATGTTTTTTTTTGCCAAATCCTCTAGCATGATTTGGATATTTTTATAGCCACTATAATCATCAAAAAATCTATAGTAGCAATGTCTTATGATCGTATCAAGCACTTGGTCAAAAAATGGAAACAAAAAATGGTCTTTGTAGGTTACCATGTTCATCAACTTGAAGTCTATGCAGACTCTCCACTTCCAATCTTTCTTTGGCATGATCACAAGTGGGCTAACCCACTCTTTATCCACAATGGGATAGATAAACCCAACTTTGAGGAGTTACTCAATCTCCTCTTTGCTAATTTATTTAAGTTTTTGGTTTAATATCCTCTATCACTACCTCTTGGTTTAATGGAGGAATTTGTATAGATCCTATGCTAGCATATCCTAGGATTAATCCCTCTTAGTTCATGATATAACTAGGAAAATGTTGTTGATCATTTGTTAACAACTTCCAACAGCTTCTCTTTCTAAGAAGGAGTAAGATTGGCATTGATGATGACCAACTTACCATTGTTCAAAAAAGCATATTTCATGTATGTCAATAAAGGTTCAACTCAAGGGACTCATGATTGAAGCTTTTAAGAATTTCTAACTCTCACCAATTTATTTTCTCTTATTCATCTAAGATTTGGAAATGGACTTGCTCCAATTTGTCCATGCTTTCTATGTAGGCACATGTAATGCTCTTGGTTCCATGCATATTCTCGAGCTGGTCTCATTTTTAACTATCATTCACTAGGTGCCATCTTATTTTATGGTTGCTACATACAAGCACCTTTAGATTTTAGTCACTTCAGCATACTAATTACATGCTTAAATGGATGTGCCTTTGATGGTCCATAATTTTTGCACATAATGACACCCAATGTCATTATACATGATGCATGCAACATGCTTTTTCTAAATCTTTCCAAATTATTTTTCCTTGGAGATTTCCAAGGAGAGATCATGTATCCCCAACCATGCATCAATGGTACTTATCCAAGCTCTCCTCATAATGATAGGAAAATCCCCTTTAAAATGTTTCACATGAATCACCAAGAAATCACTAGGATAAGACCACCTATAGATGGTGGTCACAAAGTTCTCAACTAATCTGAAGGAAATAGTAATGGATTGGTCTACTATTTCTAACCTAATTTTTCTTTTTTTAAGTGGAGGCAGGTTACAGGCCTTGTACATTTCCTACGATATTAGGTTAACTCCAGAACCCAAGTCCAAAAGAGCTTTATAGGATTCATTTCTAGCAATATGCAAATAGATAAGGGGACTCCAAGGATCAAATGTCTTCCTAGGAAGAGGACTAGCCTTGATCCAATTCATGACCACATGGGTCAACATGACAATGTATAGTTCAGGAGGACTTTGATTTGAAGGGTTTTTGAGAGCTACTTTAGAGGTTGAGGTAGCAGGGTTGCCAATCACAAGTGGTTGCAAGGGCTTTGTGAGACTATTGGTTCTAAAAATGGTCTTTTATGAGGTTTGGATTAAGAACCACTTGATTGAGTAATTAACTATAAGTTCAAAACACTTGTGGTATTTCTCTACTATGTCTGGGCTAGTATTTCCCCCCTACATGAATGGAGCAAGTGGAAAGAGAGTGAAAGATGGAGGTCTAGGCATGGAATGGTGCTAAGGAGAATAATATGAAATTGGGGACTCCTCCCTTGGTGATGATACTTTATAATACTCAAGAAAGTAGTAGTGGTATTGGAAGGAAGTGTGACTAGAAGACTCATGTGAAGAAATGGACTATTGAACGTAGTACCCATATAGATCTAGTTGGTAGTAAGGGTATTGTTGCCTTGAAGGTGAGATCCCCCATGAATGTGGGTGTTGCCACTACTAATATTGCTCATGGGGTTGAGGTAGTACTCCACTCAAATAATAGGCTTGCTAGTGGAATTGTTGTCGATATGGATCTACTATCCATATGGATCTAGTTGGCAGTAAGGGTACTACTGCCTTGAAGATGGCATCCCCCATGACTATGGATGCTTCCACTACTAATATTTCTCATGGGGTTGAGGTGGAACTCCACTCAGATAATAGGCTTGCTAGTGAAACTACTACTGACAGTTGCCTTGGAAATAAGGTAACCTCCTGGGGCATTTGTCATTTTTCCAAACAAGGATTTAAAGTGTACATCGTAGATTCTTGTAAGTGTGACACCATAAGACAACATCCCTAAGGATGTTCATATTGGCATATGTCACATCCATCATCATTGGATTTGGAATCCACAACCTCCTCAACTATAGTAGCTTTGCCCTTACCCTTATAAGGGTTACATTCAACCTCCTTCTTCTTTCTTCTATCACATCCACTACCTCCTTGGTCTCTATTCTTCTTAGCAATTCTTAGAGCAATTTAAAAAATTTCTTGTAAGAAGTCACACATTTGATCAGCCTTGGTCGATATTTCAATGATAGATTTTTGAATTGGCAAGGTTTTTCATTGCACCACTTCATCAACTGGTGCCTCTTCCTCATTGTTACAAAAATGAACCTCCCTATTATAAAGGGAGGAGTTCCTATTGTACTCCTCTATAATTTCTCTCTTTTTCAGCTCACCCTCTTCTTTTGTCACTTGTTTTATGAGCCTTTGGATCTAATGGATCCTTAGCATAGAAAGTCTTTTTTGGGTGTAGACCTCAAGGATTCTCCTTATTTCAATCCTAAGCCTATCTATGATATGCCATAGCTTCTCCCTTTGAGAATAGTCATGACTTGGGCATCATTGTAATAGAGAGTAATACCTATCCATGGTCGCATCCAAGGATTTATGAGTAACTTGTTTCTAGCCTTGGATTTACCTTCTCAAGTTGGACACTTAGGAGTACGTTTGATACTTTTTATTGAATAGTTCAAGCATCATACTCCACCTCTAAACAGATTCTGATTCCAAGAATAGGTACCAACTCTTTACTTCCTTGATGAGTATCCTAGGGAACATCTTCAATTCATACCATTCATTCTCAATGTTCTACAAGGCACAAGCATCATAAAAGGCTTGCAAATGATTTTGAGGATCTGAATTATATTCCACTTTGAACTTGGAGATATTATTCATGTCTAACTATTTAATTCGATTTTTCTTCACACTAGTTGGGATTCTAACAGCCTTCAAAATGTTCAACATATTTCGAGTGGCAAGTAGAAGCTCATCATTATTGTAGTGATCTCGGTGGCCCCTTTCATGGCCATGATATCTATGATGAATTATTCTATCCCTTCATTCTCTATGGTGCTCCTCCCTTAGCTACTCTCTCTACCAAGGCAAGTGCCACTTAATAAAAATTTTTATTAAGTGTTTAAATTTTTATTAAGGTTGATGCATTTGGTGCAAGCTTCTTAGGACACTAGTATAGCCCTTAGGTGCTAGCACCACCCCTCAAGCTATGTGTCCAAAATTTCTTTTAAGTGTTTAATTTTTTAGAAAAAAATTTGAGGTATTTATAAATTGTATTAGTTGATTAAGAAACCTAGGAACATGAACAAGTGGCTAATAGGATAAAAGTTGAACTTTAGCAATTGGGAGGTCTCCAATTTAAGTCCAAAACCCAAATTTCAACTTTTAATTTAAAATTAAACTTTAGAAATTTTAAATTTTTATTAAATAAAATGATGATATCTCTTAAATTGCTGCTATTAAAATCATCTTGACATTCACTACACATTGAATAAGGTATTGGGGAAAAACTACCAAGTTGAACTTCTGTAAGTTTGAAAGAATAAAATGACTTGTTTTTGCAAAATTAACCTTAAAATATAGACATATGGATGACATGAAGACATTTAAGTGACTTAAGCTTGTTTGTAATTGATAAATTAATTCTAGGACTACAATTTAACATATATATACCTTAATAATTTTAATGTCATTCTAGTATAGACCTATGATGAGTGGCTAGGTATCCTAACACTCTACCATATATGTCACAAGTTTTCATGCATGACTAGATCGTAATCCATGGATGGAAAATATAAGTATGTTAGGAGTTGATAGTAGGTTCATGATCATTGTCTTCCCACTTTGAGTTAGTGAAGTTCAAGTGTATGGTTTAACTCTTAGTAAGGCATATGATATGTTAATGTTGTTGTCTCTTAGTACTCCTAGTTATAAACATAATGAAAGTTGAGAATAAAAATCTAAATCTAAGTAACAATTGTAATGTAAATCTATTCTAGCCTATAATGATGAACATCTGGTCCTCACTTGTTGTACCTACCTTGGGCTCATGTAATTGTCACTGGAATTATCAAGTGGAATCAGTATTGAGCAAAATCAAGTAAGACCACTATTTAGTTACCAAAAAAGTACATTTAAATGCTCAAAACTAGTTGTACTCATTCTTTTTAATTAATGAGCATGAAAAGTAAAGTACTTTGGAATGTAAATGATTAAACTAAGAAAACAAGAAAATTATGCTAAGTGAATAATAAAATAAAAGAACTAAGGAATGTTGTAATGATGTAAAACAATCTTGATCTTTATTGATAGTCATAAATTATGCCCAAGTACAATTTCCTTGAATAAAGACTCCATACAACTACTCAACATCACACTACAAGCATTCACACTATCACTAACTATGAAATGAAACTACAATGCTTTAGCTAAGAGTGGAATGCAAAATTGTTGTTGCTTGTACATCAAAGTGTTAATATTTATAGGAATGCACAGCTCCCAAGACATTGCATCAAGGATGACATAGCATGAGTTATGAGTTTGTAGATACGATATTGCATTATGTAAAAAAATGATTTTATCATACCCCCATGACTAACTAGAAACTTGTCCTTGAGTTTAAAAAAATGAGAATAGAGTTCCTTACAAAATTGGGAGGTAGATTTGACTTGGCATGACTAACTATTTACATGACTCTAAATGTTGCATTGGTGTTTTTACAAAAATTGGACATAGTTGAGAATTGACAAATAAAACAAAAAACTAAAACTAAAGTAGCTCGATGTAGGCCTTAAGTTCTAGGTGGTGGAGCCTCCTCCGTCAGCTTCTTTCCTTTGTCATAAGGATTTTTAAATTGATATCTATTCAGGAGCACTTGAAGCTTCTCTTCCTCCATCCTGGGAAAATGTACTATCCATGTGGATTATGCAATGTTTGATGGAGTTAGTACATCCCACAGGCATGACAATTTTAGGAACATTTAATTGGCTTTGACGTACCACACTACAAACTTTCATCATTCTTCTTCAAAATCCTTAGCCACCTTTCTTAATTCTTGATAATATGTCATCCAATATGCCAAGTTTGTTGATACATCTTTCTGCCCCTAGTAGCTAGCCTTAAAAATTTCAAGTTCAAAGTTTGCGAAATGTAGTTTCTACAAGGCATCCTTTTGATCAACAAACTCCTTCTCATACATGGCATATGAAACTACTACCTATTGCTTAAGCTCATTCTGAGATCATCTTGCTATCAACATGTCCAAGTTAGCATACCAGAGGTTAGCTAATCCCATGTATTCTATATAGTTCTCAATTTGTACATCTTTGTTCTTTCTCAACCTAGTGAATGTGGGCTAAGCTATCCAAGATGGATTGCCAATTTGGTGTTTGGATAGTTATGGAATTGATTTTAGCTTTGGCCATTAGGATCTCTTCTTCATTTATCTCTTTATACATCTCCACTAGGTCCTTGAAATTCTCCTTAATCTTCTCATGCTTTTTGCTCTCATTTTGCTAGATGCTTATTTCAATTATATACTTTTGGCAGATTACATGAACTTCTTCTATTGATAAGGTTATGTTTTCTTGGGCCAATTTACTCATATCTTGGTTGGCTTTAATAAATTGTTTTTATAATTGATGAATGGTTTCTTTAATAACATTCTTTTGTTTCTTAATATTTGTCAACCTAGTATTTTATACAGTAATCTTCTTGCTTTCCTCCTTGAGAGTAGTGAGAGCTTTAGCATGTGCATATGTTTGGGCTTCCACTATTGAGGCATTCTAGATAGCCTTCTATCTTTCCATCTCTTTTGATATATTTCTAGTAATTAGCTATCTTACTTAATCAATTCCATATTGTTTAATCTAGTTAAGGGAAACCAATCATGTAGGGTCACTTAGTTCTACTCTTAGAGCTGCCAATTCTTTCTATAGCCTCTACACTTCATTTTTAGCATGTTTTACCCTTGTTTCTACCATCACCAGCTTCCCTTTGGTGATTATTAGATCAAACTACACTATAGTGATATCACTAGGGATATCAAAAAGATTATGCATGACCTTTGTCAAGTACATTCTCATTTTTTGTAGGCATCATAGAAGTACTAGATAGCATTTGAGCATCTCTAACTCCAAAAATATTGGTTGGTGGCACAACAAGGATGTTGAATGATTCTTTGATATGGTTGGTGATTACCTCCACTACTCCTGCTGCATCCTAGTATTACATGACCACCACTATGGCACCTTTGCTAGTTTCTAGCTTGAAAGGATGCAGCATTCCCTGATATCTACTATGCCCAATCCTCCTCTCATTCTTCTTACAATGATACCTATCCACTAGTAGGATCTATAGAAACTATAGGCCTTATAGAGATTTCTCTAACTCTATACATGGTTGAGACCTCCCTTGCTCCCAAGCTAATAGTATCTGTGAGCTAACACAAATGGATCATTGAAGAATGGTAATCTTGTGGCAATGGTGGAGCTTGCTACTCTAGTCTATCACTTGCAAGTGGTTAACTATAGGATCCTACCTGTTATTGTTAACCAGTAGCTGGAATGTTATTGGCTAGTGTAGATCCTGAAGGCCCCTTAGTGAATACTAGCTTCTTGAGCTTATCTTTCTTGGATGGCACTAGTTTTTACATTTCGATGTAAAATGCATTTTGGGCCTATCTTGGAACATCATTGGTGTAGCCTAGAATCCCAACTTGCTTGCATAGCTTCTTAATAAGGCAAGGAAATGCCAATGTTAGTTTCCTTACCTTCTTCTCTTTGAACCACCTCTAGATCTCCAAAAAGAGAAAATGGATGATGTTGGCATTAACTTTTCAATTCAAACTTGCATTTCCTTAGGCTACATATGTGGAGATCTAATTGAGCCTCTTTCTTGGGAACAACTCATAGGTCCCAATCTTGAAATAAATCTTTTCTTCTATAGTGAGCTTACCATAATCTTGATCTTCTTTTCCATAAGCTCTTTGTAGCCATAACTTCCTAGCATCAGTATTGGACCTTGTGGAAATTTATGCAACATTATCTTTGATGTATGGTATGTTCAAGGCCTTTTCTATTGTCTCAATTAAATATGGCATTGAGATTCCTTTAATCTTTACTATGAAATCATCTTGTTTATTTTGAAAAAATTGGTAGACTTCTCCTAAATACCATTCGACATTACT
This sequence comes from Gnetum montanum, assembly GCA_015680685.1. NCBI lineage: Eukaryota > Viridiplantae > Streptophyta > Gnetopsida > Gnetales > Gnetaceae > Gnetum > Gnetum montanum. The sequence continues at coordinate 880,830 of MNCI01030164.1, read as the reverse complement.
AAACAATGTGTCTTAATAGCTTTTGGAGAAAACTTCATGAATGGACCAAAGTTCAGCTCCACAATGATCTTAGACATTATCAATTTTTCCTAAATTGCATAGATACATTCATTGGACAACATGAAATGTTGTCCCTATTTGGGTGCTGGTGGTGCCTCTACTTCTGCTTGTGCTAAATGTTTGATGGTCGAAGTTTATTGATGGATACTAAATGATTAAGCCTCCTCCTTTTCATGTTTAGCCTACAGATTCTGTTCTCCTACTTGGCCTCTTTCATGGCCTCTTAGCCTCTTGCTACCATTCTGTGAAGCACCTTCTACTATAGGCCTCTTTGGGCCCATTTGTAATCCTTAAGAATTCAAGGTTATTAAGGTATTCAAATTTGTTCCTAATAGCTCATAATCCTTTCTCATAGTCTTAGTTTGATTAAGTTCTTATCTTTTTTTTATCAGTTTTGGTGTTTATTATGATTGCAAAGTTCGATAAATTTCAAAAAGAAACTACTAATGGTTATATCTTTAATTATTATGACATCTTCACAAATATCATTTTCTTGTTTATTGTGTCCCTAAATGGTTGGTATGGTTAGTTAGGAGAATTAGTTGAGTTCTTTGGCTTTAACATGATTGATTTAGTTAAAAAATTATTATTTCTTCCTATCCTTACCCATAATGTTATATTCCTATCTCAATCTTCCTTAGATGCCACCACCACCCCACCCCCGCCCACCCACCCACCGACCCACCCATGACTAAGTTAACCACTCTAGAATCAACAAGGTTTAAGAATTTTGCAAATTGAAGTTGTAGTGAGGAAGTTATGACATAGGGAAGTTTGGTTGCTAGAGCTCAAAAAAACTACAAAAACTCCTCTTGCTATGAAATGGTAGAATGAAAAATTTTTCAAACTCCTACACATATATATACTATTTTTATAGGTGCAACATCATAGATACGATATCACTGTTGAAAATTTTTAAATTTTTGAGGATTTTTCATGGAGAAATTGAGTCAAATGAATAATTTGGAAAACATAGAAACTATCTAAAGGATCATGAATCATAGATGATGCTTGGATGTCAAAAATTTAGTGTTCAAAAGTCATAAGGAAGGAATCTTGGGCAATGAATGTTTATTGGGTATATACGAGATAGAATGAGGATTCATAACATATGGACGGATTATAAAACTTTATGGGAAGTAATCGTTAGCACTAAAGTGTTTGGAAGTCATAAGATTATGTGGAATTGGTCATCAAGTATGAGGTACAAGAGTTATACAAGTCGGTCCTCCCCAAAGCAAGCTTTAGCACTTAATACCCTTGTATGACCATGCTTCTAAGTGTCCATAAGCACTTAAGGAGTTGAATGTAGAACATACCTATATTGCAAAACATACATGTTAATATTGCCAAATTGGAAAAAATAATACTATATTATACAAAACCATAGAATTATAATTAAATATACTAGTGAGGTGAAATGGGATCAGAAGGGATTGCAAAAATTGGAATGGGAGGTATCTTACCATAGGCACAATGAATCCTTGTGTGTGATATATGGTCAAAGTAATCATTAGCCCTTCCATCCAAGATCCAAACCAAGTCCAAACCACTTTCTAGTGACATCGCATTGTATCATCCCTAAAACTAACAAGTATAAGACTACCACTATTGCAAGAAGTATTATCACTTGACAATGAAGTTCAAGAAAAAATTTTATTAGTAACACACTTATTATTTTAGATTTCCGAGAAGTTGCCTACCTTCAAGCATGGGTAACATGTCTTTCTAGTGGAACCCCCAAAAATTTTATTCTATGCTTTTATTCTATTTTTACTGTGTTAACCTTATCAAAGGACTACCTTCAATCATGGGTAACACATCTTTTTAGTAACATGGTAAGGTAGCACTTATTATACTCTTACTGCCACTTGTAATTAGAACTCAAGAAAATAATACGATCTTATCAACAAGATAAGACTCATAGTGGTAGTCCTAGAGAATCCACAAGTCCCCTTGATGTCATACTCTTTTTATTCCCACTTGGTTCTTCACTTTTTATCCAGGCATAATGCTCACAAATTATTGTAGTTTTATTATGAAAAGAATATCATTATGGCCATGGTAAGAATCTCTTATTATTGAAAATGAGTAAATGGATGATGTAGTCTCACTATATATGAAATCAGTCGTTCATGATTTGATAATATAGACAAATCTTCACCTTATTGGGACAACATCTTACTTTATTCCTTGCACTTTATTGAAAAATTAACAAAAATATGTACAAAATAATTGATCAAAATTTATTTAAAATGAGAAAAAAAAGAAAAAATAGGAAAATAATTTAAAAATATGAAAGAATAACAAATGATTAAGAAATGGAAAAGATATTAAGAATTGGAAAAAGTAATAAGAAAAAAAGGAGTATAACAAAAAATTAGAAATCAAAAAGAATTAAGAAAACAAAAAATTTGAAAAACACTTATCAATTTCTAAGTTAAGATAGGTCATCTTCCCCATGATTGAACTCATGGGCAATTGTTTGGAAAATGGACCCTATATCCTTAGTATCTTACACTCTAGATTTCATGTTTGTCATCTTTAGTAATTTAGACTTTCATTTATTACTATCCCATGTGATATTAATGATTATCAAATTTTGATCTATTGGAGATACATATTCTATTGGACTAGATGATCTTTTTATTTTAGAAGATCCAACCATGTCTTCTTGTTTATTTTTAATATCATATTTTAGCTCTTCATGTCTCCTATTTGTTGTTGGTGTACAATCATGATTTCAGATATCCTTTTGTGAGTTCTCAATTTGGGTCATTTTCTTAGGGTAGGAGTTAATAAGTGGATCAAACATTTCCATGCATATTTTAGACAATTTCACGTTCTCATTTTTTAGCCATTTGGTGTCTTTTGGTTTAGTGTCCCTTGTTCCTTCTTATATACACACTTGTTTCTCCCATCTGTTGTGGAATGGTGTAAGGATTATGTTGACATTTTGAATTTTCAGCCCACAACTACACCCTTTGTTATCATCATTAATGCATGAAATTTTTTGCATATGTATGGCTTCTTGCTCATCTTCCTTAGAGATTTCTACGGATGAATATCTCATTCATAACTTAGCATCAATTGTGCTAAGCCATGCTCTCCCCATAATGATAGGAAATTTCTTGTCATCATTCTTCATGTTGGTCATAAGAAAATATGCTAGATAAGAGCACCCATTAATAGCAGTCACCACATCTTCTATTTGTCCCAAAGGAATGGTGACAAATTAATCTATTAGCTCCAACCTTATGTTGCACTTATTTAAGGGTGGTAGGTTTCATGCCTTGTATCTTTCTTGAGATATCAAATTTACTCTAGATCCTAACTCAAGTAGAGCCTTATATGGTGAATTTCTAGTAATTTGCAAATAAATCAAAGGAATTTGTAGATCAATTCTTTTCTTAGGTAGAGTTCCTACCTTTATCCAGTCTGATACTATATCTGTTAACATGAAAATTGTAAGTTTCTAATTTGGTTGTTGTGGAAGCATAGTGTTTGTAGGAGGATTTTTCATATAAGGAACATGATTCAATGAATTCCTAACTCTACTAGTCTTTTCTAACTTGTCCTGAAGAAATAACATTTTCTCAATTTTTCTTTGGCATTGCTAGTATGATCCTTTCTCTATATATTCACTACCCTTGTAGCACTTCTTTGTTATGGTTGTGATGGTAGTTTCCCTTACATGACTAGTGGTGGCACTGGTATTAAAGAATTGGAAGGTTGGTTTGATGGACTAGCTACTAGTTGATGTGTATAGAGATTCAGATATATCCTTGCAGTGGTAGGTCTATAATACTGAGGTGGATAATAATGATAAGAAGTATGAACTAAAGCATTCCCTAGAGAGATTAGAAATTATACATAATATCCATAAGGATCCGATTGCCTATATGGATATTATTGCCTCAATGGTGACATTGCCCATACTTTGGGTTGTTGCTACTACTATTGGTATTACTCTTGCAATTGAGGATAAGCTCTACTTAGGTAGTAGGTTGGCTAGAAGGGTTGTCTAAGATTACCTTAAAGATAAGGTAACTATCTTAACATCTACTTTTTAATAAATATCGAATTAAGTGCATATGCCCCAAACTCTTACAAGTGGGCCATAATAGGGTAACATACCTTAGGCTATTCATACTTGCATACATTGCATCCTTCCTCTTCTTCTGAACTAGAACGAGTACACTCCTCAACTATAGAAATTTTTCCTTTTTTCTTATAACCTTCTCGAACTTAATCTCTTCTCTTCTTCTTATCTTTGCCTTAATTTAATGCTTATTTAGTCATTTTTTCTACTAGCTTAAGAGCTATAGCAAATTTCTCATCCATTGAATCCCACATCTTCTCTACCTTTATTGCTATATCATTGACTGATTTCTAGATTGGTAGAGTTTTCTTTTGAATTATGTCTTCCAAGGTTTCTTCTTCCTTCTTGTCACACATTTGAACATCTCATTTTTTGATTGATGGATATTAGTTATATTCTTCAGTTGACTTTTTTTTCTTTAACTCTCCTTTCTTTTCTACCACTTGGTTTATTAACCTTTGGATTTGATGGGTGGTCATCTCTGATAATCCTCCTTGGGCGTAGAACCTAAGGGTCTATCTTGTTTTGTTTCTTACCTAATCAACAATATGTCTAAGTTGTTTCCTCTCTGAGAATTCATGGCCTAGGCATCTATGCAGAAGAGAATAATATCTACCCATTACTACATCAAGGGATACATGTGTCCCTTGCTTCCATTTCTAAATTTTCTTTATGAGATTAGACACTCTTGAGTAAGTTTGATATTTGTTGTTAAAGAGTTTGAGCATGGTACTCCATTTTCTAATTGATTTTAGTTCTAATGATCTATACTAGCTCTCTACCTCCTTGATGAGTATTCTAGGAAATAACTTTAGCTTATGTCAATCACTTTTAATATTCTTAAGGGCACAAGCATCATGGAATCCTTGAAGGTGATGTTGTGGATCTTCATTATGTTCACCTTCAAATTTAGGAATATTATTCATCTCTAGTTGTTTGATGCAACTATCCCTTACTTGCCTAGTTGGAATATATATTGCTTCCCTGATATTAATCATACTACAAGTGATCAATAGGGGCTTTTCATGGTCATTGGGTTCATAAGCTCTATTGTAGTGATGTCCCCTTTGGTGCTCATAATGTTCTCTCTCTTCATGCCTAATCCTATCTATTATTGATTCATACTCATCCTCTTCTTTATTAGGATGCCTTCAATGATATTCATGCTTATCATGATTCCTACACCTTTCCCTGTTGTAATCTCTAAGTCTTCATTTTCTTCTATTAGAGTCTACTGATGATCATGATGAGGAAGAGGAAGCAATTGGAGAATGATGTTGGCTTGTTCTCCTTCTGTGACTCTGTAATTCATCCTTTTGTGATTTCACAAAAGTTCTAAGCCTTGAGCTTTGCCTATTTTTAGAGTCTTCTACCTCTCCTCTTGGTGTCTCTACAAGGACCGAATGCAACTATAGCTTGACAGGTTCTTTCAAATGAATAATAGGTATTTGTGAATGGGCTTCATGATTATGGTGGAGTTTCTTTATTAAGAATGCATCGTCATGAATTTTCTCTAGGATAACATTATGGTTGATTCTTTTTCCCTTGCTATTTTCATGTCTTGTCTCCATAGAAACATCTCTTTGTATTTGTGCCTCTATGGGTTGATACAACTTGGTCAGTGTTTGGTCACATGATACCCTTCTCATGCATGTTCTAGGTTCATCCCCATTAAGGATGCCTAAAGCATGGATGGTGCTAAACATTCTAGAGGCAAAACGATGTTGCCCTGTAAGTATCTCCACCTTAGTTGCTCATCCTAGTGAAATATGAATGTAAAATCATGATAATAGGGATTGATATGAGTGTATGAAATCCTTTTTTACATAAGCACACTACAATCTTCATCATTATGTCTCCTATCATTGCTCTTTTGTGGCTCTTTGGTAGATGATAACTTCTCTTTTAAGTGTTGAAGCCATATTGTGTGTTTGATGCTTAATTATGTGTGTGTTATTAAAATTAATTAAAGGGGTAAAGAATAAACTTGTGGTTCTCGATAAAAAAAATTGTATAAGACCAACTACTTAGCACACATTGACACATTCCTTGATAACAATGCCAATGATGAGCAGTTGGGTATCCCAACACTATACCAAACAAGTCACAAGTATTCACGTGCAACTAGATTGTAATTTATGGATGTAAAATGTAATTATGCTAGGAGTTGATAGTAGGTTCATGATCATTATCTTCCCACTTTAAAAGCCAAGAATAAAAATCTAAATCTAATAATGACTGTAATGTAAATTTACTCTAGCCTATAGCAATGAGCATCTAGTCCTAGCTTGTTGTACATGCCTTGGGCTCATGTAATTGTCACTAGAATCCCCCAAGTGGAATCACTACTAAATGAATCAAACAAACCACTCCTAGGTTACCAAAAAGTTACATTTAAACACTAGAAACTAGTCATACTCATTCTACTTAACTAATGAGCATGAAAAGTAAAGTACTTTCGAATGTAAATGATTAAACTAAGAAATCAAGAAAATTATGCTAAGTGAATAATGGAATAAAAGAACTAAGGAATGCTACAATGATGTAAAACAATCTCAATCTTTATCATCGATCATAAACTATGCCCAAGTGCAATTTACTTGAATAAAGAGTCCATACAATTGCTCAACACCACACTACAAGCACTCACACTATCGCTAACTACAAAATGAAATTGCAAGAGTTTGGCTAAGGGTGGAATGAAAAATTGTTGTTGCTTGTGCACCCAAGTACTAGTATTTATAAGGTTACACAACTCTCGAGATATCGTATCAACAATGACATAGCATAAGCTACAATATTGTAGCTACGATTTCATAGATACGATATCGCATTTAATGAAAAAATAGTTTTATTAACCTATTCTCAAGCATTATGCCTATACCAAAACAAAGTACACATGAAAATATTACTAGGGTATAGTAAAACAACCTTAGCTACTAGACTTAGGTTTCCCTTATGAATCTATGTTACGTAGGGATTAGGAAATCTTATGGCTAAGTTGAATCTCTTAAACTCACCGATGTATGTCCTATATAAGGTTAGGTAATAGTGAGTTATAGGGTTCAAGTATTTAAAGAAAACTAGGTTCATATCAAGAAAATGATCATAAAAGACAAGATCTTATTATAAAGAAAAGTCCTAAAGGCGTAGGCTATGGTTACTACCCTCATAAAAGAGACATAGGAATAACCTTAGCCAATCAATTGAAATTCTAACAATACTACAAAATGAATAAGAGCTACTTGAACTAATGTTACTCTTGTCTTACCAAAGCTTCTCACAATTGATATACCTTATCATGCATAGTTAGATGTCCTTGAATTCTGGTCACAGATATCCATGAATGTTTCTGGGAAGATATCTTCTTGATTACATAGGCCATCTTAAACATGGTGCATCACCGGTGATGGATCATGGTTCTTTCTAAATTATGGCTAATCATCCATCATTGGATTGGAATTGACATTTGATTTTTATTAGCCCTTGGATTATGGTTTACTCTAATACCAATTATAATATCCCATCCTTGAATGTCATGGCAAACGTCAACTATACATAACATTTGATATTATGTGTAAAGAATGTAATAGGAAAAATATACAAGAAAATGAAAAGAATGTTTTATTAATATAGAAAAAGTGTACCTAGGTTATGCTTTGAGGATTCCTTGTGATTATCTATCCTTTAGATGCAATCCAATACTATCACCATGGTTAGGGCTGATCCTAGCCATGGCCAATCACCTTCCTATCTCACTTCACCTGGTACTCATTACTCACTATTATTGGCTTTGCAACTCCATGCTAGCATGATGTTTAATTTCCACATATAAATAGCTCAAGTCAAATCCGTGAAGGTCACATCAATAAACATGCTCATTATTATAACACACACCCTTTGGAGTCTTGTTACAACTTGTCCTTTTGTGTCTTATTACAATAACTACATCATTTGTTATAGAGCAACATCATATTTGTTACAAAATAACACCATTTGCAAATGGGAATGTGACAATTTTACACAAAAGTATATAGTTGTAATAAAAAATTATATGATTTATTTCTATTGCATCCAATGGTGTTTAGCCACTTTTTAAAATACATTTTTCTATTCCATGACATAAATATGCTCCTAAATAGTTTTTTGGCTATAGACATAATAAAATATTTAGTTTTAGTTTCATAATATGAATCCCAATTTAATATAAAAGAGAAAATTTTGGTTTATAACCTAAAGCCTACTGAAATCTATGTCCTTTATATGCTGTATATTTCCTATGTAGGAAGAATGATTGTTAGAGCTAAGATCCTTTGGATTAGAAATAGAAAAAAGAGTTAGGAAAGGATTGTTAAGGCACTTGCGTAAGCAAACCTAGATCATAGGTTTAATCATACTAAGTAATGATGAGTTTAAATAAATATTTTTCGAAAGAAATTTTGCATTCCTTGTGAATGTGATTAAATACATTTAGTTTAGTTACTTGTTAGGAACTTCAAAAGAAAAGTTAACTTTAAAAATAGTGAAAATCAAGTAAAATTTAGAGGAGGTACAAACTTCTCAAAATTAAAGAGAAGAGAAAATCATAAGAATACAGAAAACTTGAAAGAAAATTAAAAAGTATAAAATAGACAAACTATTGTAATGTTACCTAAGATAAATATGGAGCCTTGAGAAAAACATTTTTATAAAAAGAAAATACATTAGGTTTAACATGTAGAAGAATTATGAGCTCTAAAGACATACCTTTCTCTCCAAAGATAAAACAAAATCATCATAAGTCTTATCCCATTGGTAAGCAAAGGTTTCTTTCACAATTTGCCACTATTATGAGCTCAAACGTGAATTTGCTTTAACCCTTTCTTCTCATTTCTTTTAAGGTCTTCCCCTGCAATAGTATTTCCTACAACTGTGATGTAATAATCATTTTAAAGAGTTTATTCTATCTCAAATTTGAAGTGGATGCCTTCGTTTTCCAGTGTCTTTAGCATCAAGAGGCTGAACCTATGCATAGTTTTTGATGTGGAATGAAAGCCTCTGCCTTGAAGCAGGGGAGAAGGAATTTCTTCTTCAGTTTTTGGACTGATTTGTTGCAATTTTCTTGAATGTACCACCTTACCTTTCACTAATATGGAGATTGACATTTCATATAGATTCCCAGCTACGGCGCCGGTCAAGGCGCAGCCCCCAAAAAAAAGCGGCTGTGAAAAGCGAAGAAACCAGCGAATAGGATAGCCACTGCTGCTTCCAGATCACGGTCAACTCCAGGATATGCCAGGAAGCTATGTTTACTATATTTTGGCTGCTGCAATGAATGGTCATCCATGAAAATGCACCTTCTTCTATTCCATGTCAAACCTGTCTCTTCGTCCTGCTTAAAACATCCCGAAGCCAACTTTAATTCAGATATTATAGTTGAAAGGTTCGGATAATTATTATTCATCAGCTGTTAAAAGAATTAAACAAATCAAGATAAATTTACCATAATACAGGTGTTGCAATGACGAGAGATCTTGGTTATTTGGCAACCTGCAATGTCAGAGTGCTGAAAAGTCATGAATCCGTAGCTGAGAAGGCAGTTGAGTCCATGCCTGAGACATCAAGCGCTGCTTTATAAGTTCTGAACAAAAGATTTTGAATATCTCAGAGGCCAATAATTCACTTTGCTCTCTCCCTCCGCCGTTCAGAAAAATGATACATCCTTCCTTTACACTTGCTTCGTAGCTTGGATAGGACCAACCATCAGTGTGAATGCTGTCCTTTTCCACGTTAAAGTACAAGTCAAAATCGCCCCTTTTAATGTCTTCGTCGAAGATGGGCTTGGTGAAGCCTGGTACAGCAACGTGGATTTCTTCCCCGAAATCAAAACGCCTAAAATTTTTCTCGATACCTTCGGTTGTTTCATTATTACACAAAAGATAAACGCTTGAAACAAAACACATCACCGCTGCGTGGGGAATAAATGGAAGAGAAGGGATATGTATATCCCCTGCAAGTTCATGAATGGAGAATGAAAAAGGCTGATCTGGGCTACCGCTGCTGCTGAGCAGCACATGTCTGAGCCTTTCTTTCACTGTAGCAAAAAACACTGGGCTCGTTTTCGCATTTAACCTCTGCATTCAACATAATTGACCCGGCCAGGTCAAATAACGATTAAAGAATGGCAAAGAATTCATGCTTTATTATAATCCACTCTCCATTCATAAATCAATAATTAATGCATGCATGCCTACATTCGAACATGTACCATACCTGCGAATTAATTACAGATCGAAATGCACTTCCCTTAGCACCCTTCTCTCTGTGAACAAGGTTGTCGTCGTCGTTGTCCCACGGCAGGTACCCCGTAAACTCAGGAAGCAGGCGTTCCCCAAGGTCTTCAGAAAACCTGGACTGGTAACACCCAGTGATTCTGAGGTGCGACAAATACTTGAAAGAGGCAAAGCCGCCGACTGGCAGTGGCATGTGTCTTAGGCTAATACACCCTTCGATTGCAATTGTTTAGTTTGCGGATATTTGAAAGCCCAACAATGCTCTTGAGGTTCATACACTCTGCAATTTCAAGCATTCGAAGTTCCCCGAGGTCTGAAATCCCAAAAATGCTCTTGAGGCTGACACAATTGCTTACGGTAAGCCGTGTTAGACTAAACAATCCTTGTGTGTTGATTACTTCCACCATCCAGCAATGTTCCACACTCAGCCGTTCAAGGCAAGAAAGATTCCGGAGCGAGGAGGGGAATCCTTTCAAAGAAAGGCAACCGATAACTTGCAAGCATCGTAAATTTGGTAAGTTGCCAATGGTGTCTGGCAACTCTTGTAAATTGCAGCACCATTCAAGAATGAGAGATTTTAAACATGGAGGACTGTCGGGAAGCTCTTGGAGACTGTGACAATGACAGAGACCCAGACTGTTCATATACCAATTATTCCCTACCAATTGGGGCAGCTCTCGTAAATTCCTGAAGCTTCGCAGACTCAGGACTGTGACTTTATAGGGAATGGTCATATCGCCAGCAGATTCGATGAAATGAATGCCTATCAACTCAAGTCACTTGCTCCAGATGCACCTGTATTGTTATTATTATTACTACTACTATAAACTATAAAGGTATCTCTTTTTCTTCATTTGGATGCCTTGGCCAACCTCACGCAGCAGCCATCTGAGATTGTGTCGCTGTGGAACTTGAGAATGCCATATTGAATAATTTTTCCAAAAATCAAAGTTTGGCTGCTCCGTGTTATCGATTTGCGCAAACCAGGAATCTGCAACCTCCATACCATCAACCAAATATGTTGACAGACGCTATGACCCCTTGCCCTTGGGCTGTAGCCCTTGGAACTGCTCTGGTGAGAATCTTATTTTGCGACAGTCTGACACAATTAGGGGAGATAAGCTTGTCAAGCATTGGAATGATTGCGGTAGCCTTTCCAAACTGGTGATGTGCATGTCTTTTAGTTGTAACAGTTTCCCAAATGGCAATAACACCATTGCGTCGCCATACTCAAGGAACTTCAACTTCTTAACTCTCCAAAAGTCTCTAATGCTGTGCAGCCCTCCAGCCTGAACGAAGTTAAACTTCTTAACTCTCTTCTTAACTCTTCAAAAAACTCTGGCAACTGTTTCAATGCTGTGCAGCCCTCCATCCTGAAGAAAGTTAAACCTTTTAACTCTCTGAAAGTCTCTGGCAACTGTTTCAATGCTCTGCAGCTGGCAACTGTTTCAATGCTCTGCAGCACTCTATCCTGAACGAAGTTAAACTTTTTAACTCTCCAAAAGTCTTTGGCAACTGTTTTAATGCTCTGCAGCCCTCCATCCCGAAGGAAGTTAAACTTCTTAACTCTCCAAAAGTCTCTGGCAACTGTTTCAAGTAAATGCAGTCCTTCATCCTCAAGGAAGTTAAACTTCTTAACTCTCCCAAAGTCTCTGGCAACTGTTTCAATGCTGTGCAGCCCTCCATCCTGAAAGAAGTTAAACTTCTTAACTCTCCAAAAGTCTCTGGCAATTGTTTCAATGTTGTGCAACCCTCCATCCTGAAGAAAGTTAAACTTCTTAACTCTCCAAAAGTCTTTGGCAACTGTTTCAATGCTCTGCAGCCCTCCATCTTGAAGGAAGTTAAACTTTTTAACTCTCCAAAAGTCTCTGGCAACTGTTTCAATGCTGTGCAACCCTCCATCCTAAAGGAAGTTAAACTTCTTAACTCTCCGAAAGTCTCTGGCAACTGTTTCAATGCTCTGCAGCCCTCCATCCTGAAGGAAGTTAAGCTTCTTAACTCTCCAAAAGTCTCTGGCAACTGTTTCAATTTTTTGCAGCCCTCCATCGTGAAAGAAGTTAAACTTCTTAACTTTCCAAAAGTTTCTGGCAACTGTTTCAATGCTCTGCAACCCTCCATCCTCAAGGAACTTAAACTTTTTAACTCTCCAAAAGTCTCTGGCAACTGTTTCAATGTTGTGCAGCCCTCCATCTTGAAAGAAGTTAAACTTCTTAACTCTCCAAAAGTCTCTGGCAACTGTTTCAATGCTATGCAGTCCTCCATTGTGAAGGAAGTTAAACTTCTTAACTCTCCAAAAGTCTTGGGCAACTGTTTCAATGCTGTGCAGCCCTCCATCCTCAAGGAACTTAAACTTCTTAACTCTCCAAAAGTCTTTGGCAAACCTTCTAATGCATGGCATCCCTGCAATTGGAATTCTTTCAATTCTTGTGGCTGGCCAAAACTTTCTGGAATGAATTTCAAAGATTTGCATTCATCCAGATTAATGGAAGATAAATGCCTAAACATTCCGATCGATTCTGGAAGCCTTTCCAGTTTTATGCAATGCCGAAAATTAAGTTCTCTCAGTTCCGAGGGAGCCTCCTGTTAAATGCAGGAAATTAGATTTTATGAATGGGATACCAGTCATACCACATTACTGTTTCTTTCGTTAAAAAGAAATAAGGAAAGATTTTCATTTTGAAAAATATAGGTAAAATTAAAACATGGTTGCTAACGTGAAACAAAACGGGTTTTCTCTTTGAAGTTATTCTAAAATTGCCTCTGACGGATTACTCGTGTAAATATCTACTGTACAATAGAGGCGAGTGATTAAAACAGATAGTTAACTTAAATAATTAAAATTATATAAATTATGCAATGTTATTAAAGCCATCCTGCAACTACACTCCTCCATTAATTATGGCCTCATGCTGTTTTATTTATATTTATACTTATCAACTTGCATTTATAATTTTTACCGAGACTTGAAATAATAAGAGAGAAATCAGGACATTTAAAAACATGGAATGGAACACACACATTTAAAAGTTGATAGCATTTTAAAAACTTTGGCCAAAGACTCTTAACAAATCAATTTTAAACCCTTGTAACATTGCATTTGCATTTAAAATCTGGAACAAAACACTCAATTTTAAACATAGTAGAAGGCTCTCACATGTTTTAAACTTAGTGGCCAAGGGATCTCCTAATATGGAAAATCAATCCATTTCAACTATAACAATCTCTTTAATGCTTTGAAAAGATCACCTTGGTTAACATATAGAAGAAAAATAAAACCTAACATAATTACCATCTCTAAATCAAAATTTGAGATATACAAAAATATAACAAATTCAAAACACATTTTCTTGGTAATTAATTAAATAATCTAATACCTTCAATACAATGACCATATAGAATAAAAATTTCCAAAGATGATAATTTATTCAACACATCAATAGAGCATGGAGATTGATCTTCGTCCAACATGGCCAAGCCTTCTAAAATTAAGCTTAGTGCTTTCACTTTAGGGAATTTGATAACAAGACTAAGCTTAGTGCTTTCACCTTAAGGAACTAGATACCATTGTTTTCAAGTCACTTCTCTTTTGAGTTAAAAATCAAGGAAAACATAATAATTTTACTTGAAAAAGCAAGGCCAAATATCATCATTATACTTGATAAAGGCAAATTGCCACTCATACCAATTCATAGGATAACATATATATCGCATTGGAAGAATACCATACACAACTACAATGGCCCAAGCATAAATTTTCATCTTTAACTATGCTTCTTCCTAAGTCCACCATCATATCATGCATTTGTAAAACACCATGATAGAGCCTTAGTTATAGTATGCTTGTGATTGAGCCCTATGATTATTGATTATGTTTTTGTCATGGACTTTTGCATGATGACTTGATATCCTTGTGATGATAACATGACAAGTGTTGGCATTTGATCTTAGTGATGTAGATGATAGTTTAGCCATGTCATGCAATGTGATGTGATGTGATATACTTGTTTGACATGAGATATGCTATCCCCATTGCAGGTTACTTAGTATACCCTACACCTCTTCTCTAACACATCACCAAACTTTTCATTTGTAGGGGCACATGTAAAGGTTCTGACTGAGTCTTGTACTAATCCCTTTGTTATGTACGTAATGAAGCTAACAGCTTAGTAGGCCAATGGACCTAAGGTAGGTGTTGGAGGCTTTGGGTCCATGTTCTTATCCTTTCTATTACATGTCTTTATGAGAGAAATGGATATATTTGCTAATGATGTTGACATAGATAGCCTATTAGTTATGGATGTTTGTGCAGCATATATAATGTATATATTGATAGGATATGTCTCACATGTATAGGCTAATGTTTTGTGATATATATATTGAATATATAGTATGATGTTTACACATGGTAGATAACTTGATAATATACTATCATGTAGAGATTTGACTAGTGATATGTACACATGTGTGTGTGTGCACATGTGTGTGTGTGTGTGTATGTTGTTGGTATGTACATATGCCATGCTTAGCTTTGAGCATTCGTGAGATTTTGACGGAATGACTTTATGACCTTTTATTGTCTTGTTTGATCCACTCATGTTGTCATGCATGTTGACCTCAATGATACGTTCAAGGAGAGTGAGAAAGAAAATTGAGGCTAGTTCAAGCCATGTTGATCTAGTGGCAATAAACATGAAAGGTCTTCCCAATTACAAATTTATCATATTGTTGAAATTAAATTCTATGATTGGTGAGGCCATAGTCTATCTTAAATTCATCCTCAATTTCTTGGCAACTTCAAGCTCAAGAGTTGTATGGTGTACTCTGAAGAGTGATGTCATAACAAGCTCTCCTTTCTCTCATGTTGTACATAAACTAGCCTTCATCCAATTGGAGTCAAAGTCTACCCCTGGTTCTAATGCTCAACTCCTATGCCTTTCCCAAATGCCTTGGCCCCGTCAACCATGCTAGAATTATAAGTTGTGATGCTCATGAGCCTTGCTATCTCTTTATCTTATGCATCTCTTTCTAATGACCTTACTAATACAAGAACTTGGTTTTGTCATGGGACTTTTTGCACAAGTGCAGCGTAGAGAATGCTATGGAGTAGGCTAGCTTTTTGTTAAAGAAATGTCACAATCTTCCACCCCTCATATAAGGATGCCAACTACACATCCTTCTTAGTGCATGCTTCTTCACAAAGTCTGCTTTCTTGCAACTCCTTATTTGAGGGTGTTGATCCTACCTTCATTGCCACCTTATCTTGCAATGCTTTCTTAGCATTGTCCCACCTCCAACCCATGTTCATTTGCTTCAGTTTGCACATCCTCTGATCACCACCTACACATGTAAAGCTAATCTAGCCCTTGCCCTTACCAACATCAATCTCCCACTCCTCTAACTCATCCATTAACACCCCAGATGACATAAAATTAACAAATCCTCTACTGTAATACCAACCTTCTCCTAAACTAACCTCTATCACTCCACCACAACCACTACCATCTTGCCCATAGAAATAAAATATTCTATCCTACACTTTTCCTCTTCCCAATCCTGTGGAGGAACTATAATCTAAATGTCATTGTTGCAATGCCCAAGTCATGATGTTTTGGATGTTTGATAACACCATTGGCTCCTTTGGCTTGTACCAACCTTCATAGACTACTAATGCTCTTGTTTTCTTGAAGGATCAAACTGGGTTTATTCTTCACTCGAATGATATTACGACTTATGATTACTACTACTACATCTAACCCATCAATCTTTGAATGATGACTACCTCAAATCAATAGGTTTCCCTAAGATTATTACTCCACCTAGCTATACCGACACCAACCATGCTATATAGTCATTCTTATCTTTGTTGTAGCTCTAGTTTTTACCTACTACCATTGTCACCTACTATTCAATGAATGACCTATCTTTGGTTGCCTTTCTAGTACTAGAATTTTGTTTTTTAATTTTTACTTTTTAAATTCTCAAATTAATGTCATGCATACATTGATCTTAGTGGCCCTTTTTCCTCATAAATTTTCCCATGTTACTATCTTCTAGTTTGTCATTGCCAAGTCACTCGATGTGCTTGGACCTTTTAGTCCAATTTTGTATATTTACTTCATTTTAAAATTTAGGTTTTGAGTTTTTTCTCAAAAAAGAAAGATCACCATTGGATGTCATGGTAGCATTTGTATATAGAAAGGCCATAATTAGATCCTACATGATGTTAGGATGTCATTTCTATGTAAAAAGGTTACCATTGAGGTACTACCTCTTACATGATACTATGGTGACATTTCTATATAAATGTCAGCATTGTGGTAGTTAACATGGCATTATTGTTACATTTCTATGTAAAAATGTCACCATTGAGGTTCTTTCATGGTACTAATGTGGCATTTCTATGTGCAAAGGTCAATATTAAGTATTGTATAGTTATTAATGATGCAGTATACAACTACATCATACATATTATTTCTAAGATTAACATGTGACTTATTAGTTTTAGCATGTTCAATCCCAATGGAATAACCATTAATATATAAAAGCTAGAAAATGAAAAATAGTTTAATATGGAAAGCTGGTATTTGTAGAAATGTTACAATAGTATTGGTGTCATGTGGCACTTGAGATAATACTGATATAGATACCATGATGTTCCTTTGTGACTTTTCATCAATGAAACGTCACTATTAAGGCTATGATGGAACAACTAAATGTGACTATTGATATAAATCCTACCATTAGGTAAATGTGGCATTTATTTCCATTTTGATGCATTTCTACAAATGTCACCATAAAACCCAATTCTTGTAGGTGTCCAATATGCCATCTACAATACCAAATGCATAAAGAAATTTTTGGATACCCTAGTTAGCATGCTCTAAGAATTTTCCATCTATCCCTTGTAGGTTCTTGGTCTATCTTATGATGCATCACAAAGGTAGCCACATTTGTCAAAATTAATGATCATCTCAAAAAGAAGAGAATAAATACTTTGTTATTTACCTTAGTTAATTCAACAACCACTATCTTGCTCAATCATGCAACAATTACTCAAATCCTCGGTGTCAATGATAGCTAGCTCAAGTGATTAGCTCATTAGCTTGCTAGGTAGGAGGTTACTAGTTTGAATCACATAGTTAGTATTATAGCCCCAATTGTGGCTACCCATATAAGACTAAAAAGCAAAAATAGTTAATACATCATTATATTCCTTTATAATTCTTCTAATGTATTGCATTGGCTATATGTCTTTGGAATTATCTGTAGTCGAATTATTTCAGGTTTCAACATCTTGCCCTCTTTCCATGATATCTTAGTATATGGTATAATGGTATTATAATGGCAATAGTTTGGAATGTTTCAATCAATTGGTTGATGTTACCCACACACATCACAACATGAAGGATCCAATGATTGTTGATTTCAACATAGAAAAGTAGGATGAAGTTTATGTTGATCCTTTAATGCCTCCATCACCATCCCCTTTGTATTAGATCAATTCCATTTTGGAGAACACCTATAAAATGTTCTACAAGTTTCATGTTTCCCTTCCAAGTATATGGGGAAGGTGGGGATTATTAGAACTATCTAGATGACTATTTGTACCTTGAGGACATAGTAAACAAGAAACTTAAGTAGTACTTTTATAACTTAGTGTTACTTGTTGGAATCAAACCCCTAACGTAAAATTTTCAACTACATGAGTTCCTATACAATATGGATAAGGACATGATTATTGAGTAAGGCTCATCCAAACAAAGGGAGGAAAAGGTGTTTTTTTGCCTCAATACAAAATGCTTTTGAAGTGATTCACATTAAAACTAGTTGCCATAAGCTACTACTTATACTTGATGACCATGTCAACAAATGCTTCTGACTTTATAAGATTTTCTATAGATATGCTTGCGAAACTAGTTAATAGTTCCTAAGGAATTAGGATTTTAATAGCAATCAATAATTCTACTTGTCAATCTTTTATTTATTAGGTCCTTCATTTAAGCCTTTTCATCTACATTACATAGCATTCTACTAATTTTTCCTCTATATTCCAAATTATTCTAAGAGATGTTATAGGAAAAAATGTTATATTCATGCATCAATGAATTTAATTATTATTTGAGGCATCTATCTAAAAGCCTAGAACTTTGGCTCTTTAAATCCCTTTCTCCTAACAATATAATACCAACAAAACTTTTGCAACATAAATTTTAAAAAGTGTATTGCATTTTTAAAAATCTAGCACACACATTATCACAATCAATTTGTATTACTAATAACAGTGCATAATTAAGTCCCACCTGTGGAGGATGTTCTGGTAACCAAATCATATTTTCACTAGTTACTTGTAAGACTCTGAGATGTTTTATGCAGAGCTTTAGAGGAATCTCCAGGTATGGAAAATTAGTCCATCTCAACCATAATAGTCTCTTTGATAACTTGGAAAAATCACCTGGGTTAAGATTTATAAAAAAACATAAAACCTAACCTTATTACCATCTTTGACTTAAAAACTTTGTGATCAAAGAACACATGTTTGCTTGATAATTAATTAAATAATCTAATACCTTGAATACAATGACCATGTAGTATCAAGATTTCCAAAGATGATAATTTGTTGAATACATCAGCAGACCATGGACATTGATCTTCATGCAATATGGCTGAGCCTCCTGAAACTAAGCTTAATGCTTTCACCTTTTCAGTTCCCTGAAATCGACATCATCCCTTTTACATGTAAAGAATAAGAATAGGAAAAAAACAAATAAGAAAATAATTACCTAACTTGTAAAATCAAAGGAAATATCATCTTAAGAATGGTAAGACACTCATACCAGTTCACGAGATAACATAAGTCTAACGTCAGAAGGATACCAAACGCGACTACGATGGCCAGGACATAAATTTTCATCTTTAACTATGCTTCTCCCCAAGTCCACCAGCACATCATGCATATGTAAAACACCATTAAATGATACATGGATCAAAAGATTACTCTTCAACATATCAAGAGCATATTGAATTGATTTACCATCTTCCTCATTGCGTTGTCGAACATGAACCAGTGAGCTTTCTTTTTCTCCTCGGAAAAAAGTGGCCACATCTAAGAACAAGCATTTTTCCATCTCAGTTCCAAGATTATCATAGCTAAATTTTAACTTATCTTTCACCTCACTATACAAAGAATCTTCCATGAAACATAATAAATTTTCCCAGAATTTAATCTCTTTATTATAAACATGTCTACCAAGTAAAGTCAATGCTAATGGTAATCCATCACATTTTTTAACCATCTTTTCTATCAGCTCATTAAATTCATTCTGCCTATCATCAATCCTTCCAAATGCACAATGGCAAAATATTCCCTTTGATGTATTAAAGTCTAGGGTTTTTATTTTTAGTGGGATCAAATTTTTACAATATTCTTTAACTTCAGGGTCATGCTTCAAAACTCCCTCCTCCCTACTAGTTACAATAATGATGCTCCTTTCACTAAGAGAAACACTGTCTTCAACAAACACTTTACTTAGTGGAATTTTACTGTGAATATTGTCAAACACTACTAAAATTTCTGCTTCGTGCAGTTTTTTCATCAAATGTTTCTTTCCTTCCATTCTAAAGGAACTTGAATCCTGTCCAAAAAGTTTTTTAAGAAGCTCTTTGTGGACTTCATTTATACCATGTTTTTCTGTCAGACCATTTATGTCTTCAATGAAGCAGCACCTCTCAAATTCATAGCAAATCTTATTATAAAGTTCTTTTGCAAATGTGGTTTTTCCAATGCCTCCAATACCACTTATTTCTACTAATGTCACACCTCTTCCATTTTCACGACATCTCATTATATTACAAAGGGAACTGACCAACTGTTTCTTTATTCCAAGAACTTTCTGGGAGGTAGCCACAGATCCAACATCAAGAAGCTCACATATTTTGTTAAGAATGATCCTGCAATGGTCACTGGTAGAAAGAAAAAGGTTATTAAGAATGATCCTGCAATGTTCACTGGTAGAAAGAAAAACGTTATAAACCAATTTTTATGAAAGATGCATATATTTATTTTAAAACATTTCTGTTTGCTCATAAATGAGACAATATTGAATATTAATACTATGTACGTGGAAAGGATTGAGAAAAATTCACCGGTGGAAAGAAAAAGGTTAAAAACCAATTTTTATGAAAGATTCATATATTTATTTTGATACGTCTGTATGCTCATAAATGGGACAGTGTGGAATATTAATATTATGTCCGTAGAAAGGATCGAGAGAATATTAGTATTATGTCCATAGAAAGGATTGAGAGAAAAAACTTCCTTCACTGCATATGTTTTTTTATTTATTACTTCATGCCTTTGTAATTAGGATTGTTCTACAAATTTAATTTAGGGTTAAATGGAAAGTTGCATATATAAAATTGGAAAGAACATTTTGGGTAAAATAAAAGGTAAGAAAATACATATTAAAGTAGACATGGTGGTGGAGTGATGAAGTACAAGATGCAATCTAAAACAAGAACAAATTCTCTGACGAATGACAGCAAAGCAGTAGCCAAAAAAACATGCTGATATACAAAATTGCAAAAAATGAAGCAACTGTAGCAATAGCCAAAGTGAAACATAAAGGTTTAGGTAGTTTTTATGAGAAATTAGGAACAAAGAAAGGAGAAAATTCTATATATAAATTAACAAAAATAAGAAACAAGAAATGGAAGGACATTACTTGTATCAAATGTATCAAGTAGAAGACAATGGAATTTTGGATAGGTGTAAAAATTATTTTCAAGAATTATTAAATGAAAAGTTCCTAAGAGAAGACACCCAAGAAAAAGAACCAAATTTTGGTTTGGGTAATGAACTTTCCTTCTCTAAGATGAAGACAACCTTATCAAATATGAAAAATGGAAAAGCTTAAAAAGCATTAGGACATACAAGAGTTTCTTGGGTGACACAATTACTTAACAAAATTTTGAAGGATGAAGAAGTACCCAAAAATTGGAAACAAAAAAAGCTTTATTATTCCCATTTATAAAAATAGGAGACGTACAAAATTGTACAAACTATAGAATGATCAAGCTAATGAGTCACACAATGAAGCATTACAAGAGAGTCATAGAGCAATGTCTTAGAATTGAATCAATAGTATTAGAAAATCAATTTGGATTTATGTGAGAGAGATATACTATAGAGACTATTTTCTTGATACGACAATTGATGAAGAAATTCAGAAAACATAGATAAAGGCTACATGTGATCTTCATTGACATAGAAAAAACATATGGCAAAGGGCCTAGTAATATTATTTGGTGTACCTTGTGGAGGAAAAACATTCATGATAAATATATTAAAGTAATTTAAGATATCCATAAAGGAGCTACCACTAAAATTAGAATAACTTGTGGAAAAACATCTAATTGTTTAGTCATAGTATATCTACATCAAGGATTTGCACTTAGCCCGTACTTATTTGCTATTATTATGGATGAATTAACAAATGAAATACAAGATGAAATCCCTTGGTGTATGTTATTTACAAATGATATTGTGTTGGTGGATACAACTCCAAAAAATATTACTTCTAAAATCAAGATATGATCTCAAATCAAAAGGTTTTAAAATTAGGAGAAGACAAAATATATGGAATGCAATATTAATAATAGCATAAACAATGGTAAAATAGGAATGGCAATTCAAGGAAAAAAAACTTTCTCACTAGAGGCATTTCTACTACCTAGATAATCTTCCAATTAAATGGTGAAACTGATAAAGATATAGGAAATAGAATTAAAGCATGATGGTCAAAATGGAGATAGACTAGTGGCATTTTATATGATAAAATAATACTAATAAAATTTAAAAAAAATTACATGACAGCAATTAGGCATGCTATCTAATATGGTGTTAAATGTTAAGTAGTATAAACAAGGCATGAACAACAAATCAATCTCATAGAAATGCAAATGCTTTGATGAATGTTAAATGTTACTAGAAGAGATAACTACATAATAGATATCAAAGGAAAACTTGGAGTGGCTTCTATTTTACATAAGCTACAAAAATGGTGGTTTAGATGGTTTAGACATGTGCAAAGGACATTAAACAATGAGTCTATAAACAAACGTTATTGCATCACCACTCTAGGAAAGCCACTAAAAAGGCAGACTAAAGAAGACATGAACAATAATCGAAAATGATTTAACAAAACTGTAAGTAAACAAAGATCTAGCTCTTCATAGAAATGAATGGTTAAAAAGAACTCATGTAACTGACCTTATTTTGTTGGGATGTACCAATGATAATGATGTAGTTATAAAATACTATTAATGTAATTAAAATACCATATGCACCACTTTCATCTACTATTTATAAAAGAATTAAGAAAATAGCCTGCGTTTAATTGCAAGCATTTTAAACATACCAAGGATAAACCTAAATTTTGAGTTGTAGAGTCATAGAGTTATGTGTGTGTAGATCATCGGCAAGCTTCAATATCTGATAATAAACTTGTATGGAAAATAAAGTTCACAAAAATACGCGGAAACAAGTTAAAACATTAACGTGTTAGCATCACTTACCCTTTGCCTTCGTATCCGCTGATATCTCCAATCTTGCCCAGAGCACGTCTCCATTGCTTAATGTCTTCGCTGGAGTTCCTGTTTTTGCTTTGTAAATTCTCAAACCCCTGCCCAAAAGCTCCTGTCACATATTTGACTTGTGCAGGTTTTACATCATAGAAGATAGGAATCAGAGTAGATGTATCCCTTTCGTATTTATCCAGCATCATCACTAACTCGTTAAGACACCACTCAGATTCTGCGAATCCACTGGAAAGGATGCACACATCCACTTTGGAACATGCAATGGCTTTATCAATCGCCTCCGGGAACCTCTCCCCACTCTGCAACTCTTCTCTGTCCAGAAACGCCTCAACTCCTCTTTCCCGGAGTAGGAAATAGATCGGATAAGCCAAGTTGCACTTTGTATCAGGCCCTCTGTAACTGATGAACACATCGAGCTTCTTGTTGACAGAACCCTCACCACTTGAATATGATGACCCAAGACCCGACTGCAGTAGATCTGAGGAAGGCCCAGGCTGAGGCTGCAGATCCCGTCTTTTGGTTGCTGGGGAGTCTGTATACTCCTCTGCCTCCTGCTTTTGGCTTCTCTGGAATAATGATCTTTTTATCAAGTCGAATAATGCTCTTATTATCATATAACAATACTTGAACAGCTTACCATGTTTTCAGACATTTGCCCCCACGTGCAGCAAAGGCAGATACAGAGCAACAGAAAGGCAGGTGTATGACTGGCACCAACACACTTCGCTTATGCAGCAGCAATATTGCAATGCAATGCAGACTCACTTGTTTGATGTAAGGAAGTTCACCTAACTCACAGCAGAGCAATGTATCGTCCAAAATATTGACAGCAGAGCAGAGGAAGAAGTGCAACTGCCTGTGATGGAGAAGGCGAAAGGAAATCAGAACGAAATTTCAAAGATGATCAGTGTTTATTGTGTTTTGGTCAAAAAAGTCTGCACCATATGCTACATCGCGACAAGGAGGAGGTCGGCACGAAAGAATCTCTGCCAAAGTAGTCCACGCTCTTCCCAACTTTACTTTAAACAATACAACTAAAAGGTTCCTTAGTGCAGAAGCGAATGCACTGAACAGAAATTTACACCCAGCAAAGCTTTAACTTTTCTAAAGCCATTGATTTTTGAAGTGGGTCCAAATTCCCATTGATTTCAGAAGTGCGTCCAAGCTAAAGCAGGGATTATGCTGAAGGAATATGTAATATTTTAAAAATATATAGCAGGAATTAAAAGAAACCTTATGTTTTTTTTCACCGCCATGATTCAAAGTGGCATCCAACCAAATTATTCTATTTCCAACAAAGCAATGGTGTGAAATCATTCAAACCAACTAATCCTAGCTCATGGCATACTAAAACCAGGCCCAGGCCCATCCCCTCTCATGACTCAACATAACTTTTGTAGACAATATGACATGCTATGTTAATTTAATAGGATATCATACTACATAAAATAGAAAAAGATAGTAGTGTAAAAATGAAAAATGTTTTAATAAACCTTTTTCCATGTCAAATTTGTATAAGATCTAGGCACTAAAGTAATGAAAGTAAATGTTAGATTGTGATTTTTTATTATGGTATGAATTGTGTTATATCTATGGATGTTTCTTCTTGATGTTTCTTTCTATTTAAATCCTAGTTTCCTTTTCTTTCTTATATTGAAATATTATGATTAAAAGTCATATTTCTAATTTTAAGTTTAAAAGTCATGATTAAATTCTATATAGAACTTAAAGGTCATGTTATATCTTTAGTTTAAAGTAAAGTTTCAAAGAAGCATGGGAACATTATCTCAAAAGGAGACATACACCTTTGAATCTTCATGATGTGATGATCTCAAATATAACAAAATCCATATTCCCTCAACTATAAAAATGATCTCATTTCTTTGTTTGAGACCTAAGATGGGTGTGTTGAAGATCACTTTCTATTAGAGATAGTATGACATTTTCGCTTATAACGTCAATGGAACATGATCACAAGCTCAAGTCAATTTAAGATCATGTCTTACATGTTTAATTAGTAAGTTATGAAAGTTTCTTTTTTAAAATTAGGGTACAAAGCTATGTAAAAATACTAATATGTTCATTTTCATTAAATTAGAAGCCCAAAAGCCATCCAAAATTAATTTTATTAAATTACATATGTACAAAGTCATATAATTTTAGTAAAGTCATCTTTAAGTAGAAATGAAATGAAATATAGCATCATCATCATCATTATCCTAGCCTTGTTTAAATAAAATGGGGTCAGCTACATAAGTTCTTTTTTGTCATTTGCCTCTATGAAGAACTAGATCTTTGTTTATTCACCCACCAGAATATAAATGTAACATAGATATACCTCAAGATATATAATTTAGCATTACCCACTAGAACTGAACCCATGACTCAGATCTTTTAAATCAAGAGACTTACCACTATGCTAATGCATCATTTTTCTAGCATTAGAAAATAGCATTCTAACATGAGACATAAAAAGAAGAATTCAAGCCTAAATTTTACAACATAATCAATACATAAGGGTATTCCATCTTGTCATAAGCTTTTGCATAATCTAATTTAAGAAGAACAATATCTTGATAAGATTCCATAGCCAAAGTCATGAACTTTGCAATTGTAAAACATTATCTAAGATAAATATACCTAGAACATAACTTATTTATTCTAAATTAACTAATTGAGGTAGGTAGCTTCAAAATTTTAATGTAAATTTCTTAGTAATAATTTTATAATTAACATTTGATAGAGAAATAGGTTAGAGACCACCACTTGTATTAATGGTAAGATGTTTGTTTCTTAAGTCATAAGACTTAGGTTAAAGCCTAGGCAAAGCCCCTCAAAAAGAGTTTAGGCTTTTTCTTATCCACTACCCTTCTAAGACCCCACCTTGAGAGGATGAGCATCAAGCATTTAGGTGATGATCATTAACAGAGTAATTGGTTGCTAATTAAGAATCATCACTTAGAGCCTCAATGCTCATCTTACTAAGAGGGCTCTTAGGAGGATCAATGAATGAGAAAAAGTGATGAAGCATCAATTGGCCGAGATATCATAGATGCTACATCGCATCTGCATTATAGCATCCTTATCGGTACCTCTCAGTTGGCTACTACATCGTAGATGCTACATTGCATCTATGATTTCGTAGATGTGATATCACAGCTACGTTGTATTTCATAGATGTGCCTATAAATACACATGCACCCACTATGTATTTGACACCTTTTTGTCAATAGAGTAGCCAAACCCTTGCAGTTTTATTTCATAATCTTAGAGAACAATCAGTGAGTGCCCGCAGTGTTGATCTGAGTTAGTTGTACAATGTCTTATTTGAGTGGCAATGTACTTGAACACATTCCATGAATGGTAATAAGATCGAGATTGATTCCTATTCATTGCAGTACTTTGACTTAGATTAAGTTTACTTTTCATGCAATCTACTCTTAATGTACTTAGTCAATATTTATGTTTTCATGTATATTAATCAATTGGCAGAATGAGCACAACCAATTTCAAGTGTAAACACATATTCACTTGGTAGTCCCAGTAGCATTATTACTTGGTTTGCCTAGTAGCATAATGCTTAGTAATCCTAGTAGTGGATACGTGGATTCAGGACATATATGACAAGTTGGGAATGGACACTCATTGTCCATAGGCTAGTTTAGACTTTATTTTTCTATTATTAATTAGATTAAATAATTGGTTTCTTTATTATCATTAGGAGTAGCATAAATTTGAAACAACATCAACTATCATATGCATCACTTTGGACTAAACCATACATGACAAAGCTATCACTAGTTTAAGTGGAAGATAACGTCTTGTGATCAATGCTTAACAATCTAGATGCCACAACTAGTCCCATCCATGAAATTTGACCGAATCATGCATAAACACTTGTGGTTCATATGGTTGGGCATAGGGGTACATGTTGCTCATTAGAAAGCCTAACCTCTTTAAGTGGTTCTATCCAAGCCCAAATCCATGTATTTCAACTTAAGAAATAAGTATCCAAAAGATCATTACATAGAGGCTTAATGCTTATTCTACCAAGGAGGGGTCCTAGAAAGGTTAATGGATGGGTGATAGCCTAACCTTTTTTAAGTGGCTACAAATTACTAATCTCAAATCTATCACTTGATTTCAATATAAGTTTTATCATACCTTCATTAAGTAATCATTTGACCAAAAGAACCTTTACAAAGAGCTTCCTTATACATGTTGAAAAACTCTATATCAATATCATCCTAAATTTTTTTTATAAAAATCACAAAGTAGATTTTCTATTAATTGTGGAAACTAAAACTTCTTTAAAATCTTACATAGTTAACATGTCATCCTTTTACAAAATGGAGTAAGAATAAGTGGGATTCATAGATAAATAAAGTTTAAAGCCTCTTGATCAATATATTGTGAAATAAATACATATGAATAATGATTAAAAAAGCATTTGAAATATCTATAAAAGTAGAGAGAATCTCACTATTAACATGAATTTCATTTTATTTGATAACTTATTGTAGGGGCTTTTAAAAACTTGATGAATTCTTTTGAGGCTCAATTCTTTATATTTAACCAAAATAATTGATTCTTAAGTAAATCACCTTTAGTTTTTTGATCTTCAAAATTTGTTGCGACTATTGGAGGCTATCAAGTTATTATTAAATACTTTCATTATGAGGGATATGAGATAAATTTTATGTCTAGTTTCAAGGGTAACAACTTGAAACTTTTTAGTGAGCATTTACCAAAATATCTTAAAAATTTAACAATGTAGACAATAATGTTTTTCCATCATTCAATGAAGGCATAAAAATTCATAGGCATTGAACCAAGTTCCAACTATGACAAAAAGACATCTAAAAATTTTTATTGCACAAAAAGAAATATTAATAATAAAAAGTTTAGACCAAAGATCAACATAGCCTATCCTTTAAATAGAGAACTTGATAGGAAGTTGTTCTGACAAATTGCATTCTAGATGTGCTTGATCAAATAAGTTGTACTCATACATAAAGCATACATTAAGGGAAGTAGAGAGATAAGCTCTATTAAATTTGTGAAAAAATTTTAGCAAGCCAACTTTATAGTTAAATCAAGTGAATCAAATTGGACCTTTATGATTGCCACCAACATTAGGATCTAAAAGTGTAAGCTTATTTCAAAAGGAGATCAACTATTCATTAATCTTATTGAAAGTAAAAAGCATCCCTCTTAATTTACCAAAGGCATTTTCTAACACTAAAATATCCACAAATCAACTAAGCAACATGAAGAAGATCATTATTAAGCTAACACTAATATAAAGCTCTTTTTTTGGAATAATATGAAACATATATATTGTAGATACTAAAAATCAAACCAAAAACATTCAAATGAATCCAAACATCTATTAGAATTTAAGTCAATCATAATACACAATTATTAGTTTTGTAACCCTATATGGTAATTTTTAAACTTCTATGTTGATTTGTAACTATTTGCAATAAATTGTGAACCATCATAACCTTGCTTATGAAATAAAGAGCAAGTATGATTAAAGTTAGGTAGTGTGGAAAGTGTGTAACCATGAGAAGATAAAATATGTGAGTAAGAAGAATAAGTAGACTACAAAGATAGTTGTAATTTAGAGAAGAAGAAGAAAAAGAAATTTAAAATAATGAATGATTGAGCAACATAAGAAGTAAAGATGAAGAAGTTATGATGACCAACCATAGTAACTTGTGATGAACATCATAATTGAATAGTCAAAGGTGTAATTGAGCATCCTTTTCCAAAGGAGTGAATGTGCCAACTAGACTCAAAAGTGAGTGAGAATCCAGTTTTCTAAAGAGGAAGAGAAGGTTCACAAGTTGAGCCAAGCTTAAGCCTAATCCAATTTTTTAAATATGAAGCAAAGATCACTTGAAAAGCTTCGTTGGAGAAAAGAAAAAGCTACAAAGAAGTGTACCTAAGTTGTATGCAAAGTTTGTGCACAAGTTGACCAAGGATGTTTATAGTTTCTATCACAAGTCCAAAAATCATTATTGTAAATTATAATCTATCATGTTCATAAATAACTTTAATTACTAAAATAACTTTAATTACTAATTATGTTATGAAAGAATAAGTTGAGGAGTTATGAGGTTAAGTTCTTAACCATAAGATCCTTAAATATATTAAAGTTGTCACAAAACTCTAACAAAATCTATGTTTAAAAATAGAACCAAGAAGAATATTTGTAAGTAATACAAAAGACACCACCTCTTCCACCTTATTATTAGTAAATAAGTAACATCCTCTAAGTGTACAGTGCTGTATTTTGGTCACAGAAGTGTCAGCGATTTATTCTTAATAACGACAACAACGGGTGGACTGTCGGCAGGAAGGAATCTTTGGCCGTTACCCTTTCATCAACGTATTATCACCTGCCACGTCCATGCATCTCACACCTTTAAAGAATATGCCACCCACAACTTTCTCATTTCGCAAAGAAAAGCACGGAATAGAACTTTAAATTAAACCTTGACTTTTCCAAGCTAAAGCAAGGATCATGCAAAAGAATATATAGCATTTTAAAATACCATGATGACCCAATACCCAGATGTAGTAGTGCTGCCTCTGACGAAGGCCCAGGCTGACGCTGAGGCTGCACATCCCATCTTTTGGTTGCTGATTTTGCTTCTCTTGAATAATCATCTTTCTTCCAGATCATACATTACATGTAAGGCAAATACAGAGCACACAAACGCAGGGGTATAACCGGCACCAACACACTACACTACACTAATGCAGCAATGATGCAATAATGCAACGAAGATTGAATTGTTTAATAAAAGAAGTTCACCTAATTCACAGCCAAGCAAAGCAGAACAGAGCAGAGGAGTTTATCGTTCAAAATATTCAAGCAGAGCAAAGGAAGACGTGCAACTCCGCATGACGGAGTGGGTGCCACCAAATTTGAAAGATAATGGGGGGGTGTGTATCGTGTTTTGGTGAAAAAGTCTGCACCATATGCTCCATACAACACGACAGGGAGGAGGTCGGCATGAAAGAATCTCTGACATTTGGCTTCCCTCTGCAATTATCATCTTCCACGTACGCCAGAATTTTAAAAATTCTCCCAATATTCGCTGGGCTAATTATACCCTCGAAAATGAATGAACACAGGGATATGTACCGAATTGAGAAAGTCAACTTACTCAAAAACAATTCTCTCCCTAAATGTTATTCAATTTTATACTTAGATTCTTTTGAATTGCGTGAATGTTGCAAAGGGTGTAGATTACAAAGAATTTTCAAAGTTTGGAATTGCGTGAATAATGATCTTTCTTCGATATCACAGTACTTGGGCCGCTTGGTTTCCCTGTTTTTGGCCTCTTTCAGCAAAGGGGGATCCACGGAGAGAGAGATTTGAAGAGGTTTATGAATGGCACGAGACACTCATGTCAAAGATAGTTTGGTGCAATGTCAACTTTCTCCCAAAGAAGTTCACCTACAAAAGTTCCCAACTCCCCAAGAGAGAAACTGATTGGAATTGGTTTTGATCGACCAATTATTAGCACGTTACACGTCAATGCTCGGTACAACTTTTACTAAAAAGATAAAACAATAAATCAAAAGGTGAAAAACTAGAAAACAAAGAGTTGAAAAATTAAAGAAACAGAAAAATCTTTATTAATTCTGTGTTGTTAGAATGGAGGATACCCCATAACTAAACGATTGAGCATGGCTAGAATTAATAAATGAAAGGTGGGGATCCTTGCATGTTGGAAATATTGGGACCTAGTCATACTTACCCCATTGGGGTTCACACACTTGATTAGAGTTGACATAGTGGGGCAAGTTATAAGATGTGGTTAATTTATAAGAAGTTGACCCACTATGGTACTTGCAACCATAAGATGGTATGCAAAGATCAACATGTCTCTCTATGTGGCAATATTCATTGGGCCCCATGGTTGTTGGAGTGTTGATTGTTGGCCCAGATAGAGTAACAGGAGGCATTGAGGTTGAGGAGGCGAATGCATCACAGCGTTGAACTTGTGCTAAGTTGGAGGATGCAGTGGTTTCAAAACTGTGCTCTCTTTCTACAGTCCTACCTAAAGAAAGGATGCTTTCGATGTTGTGGAGGGTTCCCACTGCTATTGATAGCAGTAGCACAAGTAACGTTCATGGGTTGGTGCTGTGGTGCAAAGCCTTCTGGCACAACTAGTGGCGATGTAGAAGAGGGTGAAGCATGAGAATATTGAGGTTGAGGAGAAGTGTAAGGCACATGAGGTGGTGATTTTGTTGGAGAGGACATGGGTGGATAGTACTCGGGAGAATGATAATAATGAGGTGAGGTAGAGAATGCTAATCTCGTTGGAGAAACAGGGTGTTGAACATGATAAACATTTGGTGTTGGGACATATGAAGGGTATGGTCTAGTTGGCTATGGCCTCCCCCACGACTGAGGTTTTTTCCACTATGGTTGAACCCGATATTTCTGTACGAAATCTAGATGTAACATTCCTCTCTAATGCTCATGTAAATGTGACAAAGCTGGACATTGGCCTTTGGGATGATCGTACAGATAGACGTTACATTGATATGTGAAATTGGTAGTTGAGTTCTTATTCTTATTATCTTCTACCCTTTGTTTCAATTGTCGCGTGGTGTCCTATCTTGTTTCTCGATTTGGCATAGTTCTTCCTCTAATAATGTTGGCATATTCTCCACATCTTTCATGTACCCA
>MNCI01030164.1:814458-848888 GCA_015680685.1 Gnetum montanum | reverse complement strand
GAACCCATGGCCTGGGCAGTTTTTTAACAGTGCATAATATCTTTCTAAGGCCATGTCCAAGGGTTCATGTTGCATTTGTTTCCATTCTTGGATTTGTCTCCTCAAGGCTAACACTCTTGCATAGGTTTGATATCTTTCATTGAAAAGTTCTACCATTGTTGGCCAATGTTGAATTGATTTTGGTTTTAATGACCTATACCATACTTTTGCTTGGCCAATAAGTGTAAGAGGAAAGAGCTTAAGTTTTTACCATCCATTATTGATGAGTGGCGAGCTACCCCTATACTTAACCATATGAATACGAGCGTTACACGTGCGATCCGGTCGAACTCCAAGGACTAAGTGCTTATGCACCTTATGGAACACTTAAGGCTAATCAGTCGTTGTCTTCCCAAGCTCACTTGTATTTGTCACGGTTGTATGGTTAAGTGAACTTGAGGTATATGATTTGTATGTCTTTTATGTTTTTATTGCCTATGCTAAGAGAGAAAAGGGGTGAAGAGACTAAGTAACTAACTTTAACTAACTAAGCCTTAATCATCCTAGCATTAGTATTCGTTCCCACTTGCCGTTTCACACCCTGAACCAATGTAACGTTACTGGGGTTACCAAATGCTATTCGTTATTGGGATTACCAAGCGTAACGCATGTGTTCGAAGCAGTCATACTGAATGCACTTAACTATGAGAGTTGAGGGTTGAGAGAGATTAAGTCCTTAAGAAAGCAATTAAACAATTAACAATAATTAAAGTCCTATTTAGCTTAGTCCATGCACTGCAAGGTTTATCCAAAAGTTCATATTTATTGCTGTACACAATTGTGTGCTTAGGTACAAAATTGCTCGAATAAAGATCCATTCACTTTGGGACTCCTACTGCAGGCACATGGAACTTATTCTAACTTTGGAATGGAAAAATGGCAAGAGTTTGGCTAAGGTCTAGATCTAGATGGAGAAACAAGGGTGAGCTACCTCTTATTTATAGAACTGATGACAGGTTGCGATATCAAGTACGTGATATGGCAAGGAAGGACGTGATATCATAGCCCATGCGATATCGCGTCCGATCATACCCCCATGATTGAATAAAAACTCGTCCTTGAGTTCCTAACAAAATATTGAGAAGGTATGGGATTATTGACTTGAATGAAACTAATGGTGAATGGGATGACATGTGAACGGATCATCATTACAGAACATGATAAACTAGTGTTCATGACAACAAGAGTGAACACTATGTACATTTGACATCTAGCCTTATTTGGCAGTTGAGAGAGAAAGAGAGAGAGAGAAGAAGTTTATTGCTGCCAACGCCAAGATTGTGCCTTTCATTGTCCATCCATAAGCATGCTATCAATCTTGTTCCTTGCGTAACTGCTTCAGCATCGCTCCATTCCAAGTGTTCCCTCCTGATTCAATCTGTTGTTGTATGATTGCCATTTGCACGTACAACACAGTCATATATTAGCAAGGGTAAATAAATCATAATGCAATTGATACCTTGCTTCAGTGTAAGGTCCATTAGCTGAGTTGTGATATGGTTGATACGGATCTGGAGATACAATATTGATGCCTACCCGAGGTGTAGGGGTTTGGAAAAAATTGGACCAGAACCCCCATGACTAAGAGCGAACCTCTGATAGCAAGAGAATGGAGAAAAAGAAAAGGAATAAGAAAGATGGGGAAAAAGAAACAACTATAACGTCGATGAAAGGGATGTTAAGGATGGAAATGAACAAAATTAATGGTGATTGTAGAAATGTTTAAAGGAAAGAAACTAATGGATGCACCAAATAGGAATGTCAGTGGGTCCTCCCCAAAGCAGGCTCATGCCCTTAATGGCCTAACAATCCTACATTTAAAGAGTCCATAGGCTCTAGAAATGTCATTTGGAAACAAGAGTGAAATTCTTAACCACAAGAATTTACCACAAAGTAAACGATGCGTCAACCAAAATATACACTAATGATACAACCGGTAATGAGGTGATAAATGGAGAAAGAAGGATGGAAAGAAGAGAATGGAATGGACTCTCAAGAACAAGGTGATGTACAGCCCCTTGTGTATTTAATGATTAATGTGACTTGGTAGATCTCATTCCAAATTCAGCCTCAAACAAACCACATTCAGTGACTTCGCATTAATACATTGGATCCATCCATCCACTTGAAGTAACATAAATGCCTCCACCAAAGAGCCACCACCATTTCGACGAAACGAAAGAGGAGAAAGTAGGAAGTGAGAAGGGCCTTAGTTAGAGGGAACATGTTTTTAGTTCCATAACCAGTGCTTGTAGCCCAATGATTATTTCGTCTAAGGGGTGTGCTTTGAATTCTCACTTTTTTTTTTTTTGCATGAGAACCACACCATGCAAAGACTTATTATTTTTATTTTCTCAACTTCCCGATAAGGAGGTAACGTTGGAATGGTAAGAAAAATCAAAAAGAAAACATCCAAGTACCCAAGAGAATGGCCAACACAAATGCATCAAATCCCCTTGAAGTCACACCCTTTTCAATCCTTGAGTCCCTCCTTAGTTTGAGAAATGCCCAGTTATTGATTCATTGATAGTTCTTATTATTGAGAAAGGGATTGTACAGTTCCAAGCTAAGAGAGACCATAGAAATTTATGGATGTGTGGATGATGTGGACTCATTGTCTGCTATATCAAAAGAACCAAACCTTAGTATCAACATCATAACTTAAAGGTAAAAACCAAACATTAGCAATCAATGGAGTACAGTTCATTCCATCTTTGGAGCACTTATTAAGTAACAAACTTAACAAAATGGATAACACACACACACACACACACAAAGAAATAAAAAAGTATAAATGATGTTGTAAAAATAAAATAAAAAAATTTAAAGAAATTGTAAAAAAAAAATGTGTAAAAAAAAAAACTTAAAAAGAAACTGAGGGCCTTAAATGATCAGCATAGGTGGCCATCTCCCCCATGATTGAATTGGAAGGGAGAGATTCGAAATAATGAGCATTTGTTTGAATTTTTTAGAAGTGTCCAACTTCTCCCAATTGATGTTTTTAGGTTAAGTGTTGAAAGTTGGTGATGCTCATACTCCAGTGTATCTATGCTTTCATTGTGGTTGCCTGTTGTTCCCCAAGTTAGTTCCATGCATGTTGGTGAGTTGCTCTCCTTATTTGCTATCAACCACTGGGTGTTTTCTTGTTGTGTGGTTGCTACATATAGGCACCTTTGTATCTGAGTTTCCTAGGCACACTGGTTGCATGCAGGAGATGTTGAGCATTTCTGTATGTCATCATCCTCTGTATCACTATATATGATGCATGGAACTTTCTTCTTCTTGATCTTTCCATAAGAGTTTTTCTTAGATATTTTCAAGGAAAGATCACGGATTCCTAGGCATGCATTTATGGTACTTAGCCATGCCCTCCCCATTATAATTGAGAAATCCCCTTTGTTATTGTTAACTTCTATCACTACGAAATCAGTTGGGTATGACCAACCACACACAGTGGTAACAATGTCCTCCACAAGTTCCAAGGGAATAGTGATGGACTAGTCAGCCAGCTCTAATTGAATATTGCTCTTCTTTAGTGGAGGTAGGTTCTAGGCTTTATACATTTCTTATGATATTAAGTTGACTCCGGAACCTGAGTCAAGAAGAGCCTTACGTGGTTCATTCCCAACAACTTGGAGATAAATTAAGGGACTTCCAAGATCAGAGAATTTCCTATGAAGGTGGCCTACCTTAATCCAGTTAGTAATGATATGTGTTAACATAACCGTATGTGTTGAGCTCTGTTGTTGGTTTGAAGGGAGCTCCGAAGCCTTACTTGATGGAGGAGTGGTCATAGACTTAACCGCTTGTGGTTGTGAGAGCTTGTTTGGACTATTGGTTCTAAAGAAAGGTCTTCTCCTTGTATGGTTGTTAGAACCAGTAGTGGGTTGAAGGTTTATAGCTCTTGTAGCATTACATTGATGTAGTTGAGTGGGGAGTTCCCCTTGCATCGTTGGAACGAGTGGTAGTGGAACTATTGGTGTAAGAGATGCGAATGGATTTGAAGGATGGTATGCATGTGGAGTGTCTCTTCTAGGAGAGGGAGTCTTAAAATACTCCCAAACTTGGTAGTGCCATTGTGGAGTCATGTGACTGATAGAGTCACTTAGAGAAACCGATTGTTGCACGTAATAGCCATATGGATCTAGTTGCCGGTAAGGATATTGTTGCCTAGGTGGTGACATCCCCCATGACTATGGGTATTACCACTACTGGTGTTGCTCGATAGGTTGTGGTAGAGTTCCACTTGCATAATACATTAAGGGTTGGTGTAACTTCCTTGGGCTACCTTGGGGATAAGGTAACCTTCGGGGTGCTTGCCGTTGTTAAGTCTTGGGTTGAGTGCATACACCCTGGACTCTTGCAGATATGAAATTATCAGGCAACATCCCTTAAGATGGTCATATTGGCAGATCTCACATCCACAATTATTATCTGTATCTGAATCCATAACCTCATCGGTGATAGTCATTTTTCCCTTACCCTTGTT
Organism: Gnetum montanum; assembly: GCA_015680685.1. Classification (NCBI taxonomy): domain Eukaryota; kingdom Viridiplantae; phylum Streptophyta; class Gnetopsida; order Gnetales; family Gnetaceae; genus Gnetum; species Gnetum montanum. The sequence continues at coordinate 844,360 of MNCI01030164.1, read as the reverse complement.
ATGTGAATGGTCTGAATCTCTCCTCTTTTTCTTATCATGCTCACTACTTTGCTTCTTATCCTCTACAATTTTTAAAATGGTTTTGAATCTACTGTCTAAGGAGTCCCACATTTGATCTACCTTAGCCAACACCTCAATTGTTAACTTTTGAAGTGGCAAGGTTTTTCTATTCACCAACTCTTCGAGTGGTGACTCATCCTCTTCCTCACAGAATCTTACTCCCTTCTTTTGGAGGGAAGGATCACAGTTATACTCTTCCATGCTTTCTCTTTTCCGTAGCTCTCCTTCTTCCTTAGCTACTTGCCCCAACAATTTATGAACTTCATGGGACCTAAGTTTAGATAATCTTCCTTAGGCATATGTCCCAAGGGTTCTCATGATTTCATGTCTTAGCCCATCTATGAGATGGCATAGTTGATCCCGTTGTGCATAATCATGGCCTAGGAAACAATGTAACAATGCATAGTATCAGCCCATGGCAGAATTTAAGGGTTTATGATTACCCTACTTCCATCTTTGGATCTACTTACACAAGTTGGACACTCTGGAGTACATTTGGTATTTATCGTTAAACAGTTCTAGCATCGTACTCCATCGTCTAATGGATTCCGGTTCTGAGGACCAGTACCAACTTTCTGCTTCTTTTATGAGTGTCCTAGGGAACAAATTTAACTTTTTCCACTCATTTTCAATATTTTGCAAGGCACAGGCATTGTGGAATTCTTATAAGTGGTTTTGTGGATCAGCATTATATCCCCCCTCAAACTGTGGGATATTATTCATGTCTAGTCTCTTGATCTGGCTATCTTTCTATTGCCTTGTAGGTATTCTAACAGCCTCCGTAATGTCTAACATACTCTAGGTTAATAGTAGGGGTTATTCATTGTCATTTCTTTCATGGCGTCTATGATGCCTATGTGGTTCCCTACTTTCCCTTCTTTCATGCCTTGATTCCCTAGAATGCCCTCATCCTCACTCTCGACTGTCTCGTCGAGGTCTCTCATTTTGCATATCTCTTAGTGACTACGTTCGGATGTGGAAGCAGAGGGTGAATGATGCGATGAAGGTGAAGAAGAAGGGGAACCATCACCATGACGATGTTTCTTACCTTCCCTTCGGTGATCTCGACCCTGATCGTGATGACAATCAGAATGCTTGCCCTTATCTTGTGTCTGTGTTCCCTCATTGAACACTTGGTGTTCGTGGAAATCAAAACTAGTGTTGTGAATCATGGAGTGAAGGTTTTGATACCCCACTTCCTCAATATCATTAGGAGGGGGAATATCATTTTGTGGAGAACCTATTGAGATAGGTTCACCACTGTTAATTTTGCTTATGATGGGTACAACATTATGGGGGACTTTTCCCTTCAATGATGTGTGGTGACTCTCCTGTCGCAAGTCCTGTTGATGTTGCACTTCTGTGGGATGGTAGTCCCTTATGTTGTAATCGAGCGCAATGTACTCAGTGTATAATTGCGACATGTCGATTCATGCAAGGGCATGAAGGAGCATGTTGGGGGCAGCTCTGTCTAGGGGTAACACTATGTTACCCTTCAAGTCTCTCCATTGCAATTGTTCATCTTGATGGAAGATAAAGGTAAAGTTGGGTATATATTCATCATGATGAATATATACTACATTGAATTGTTGAGGAACTGGCAATTCTTGGTTATGTATGTTGTGTCGTCGACTATCTCTTGTGTGATCCCTAGGTGGTGAAGTGCTTTTATGAGAAGAAGAAGATATTGTTATCTTGTCAGTGTGCTATTGACTGTTGTTTAAGTTTTCTTCTGATTAACCCCAAGGGTTCATTTAAGCTCCTAGCAATGTGAATGATATCCTATGTTCTACTTAGCACACAAAAAACTAAGTCCCCGGCAATGGCACCAATGATGAGTGGTGAGGTACCCCTATACTTAACCATACGAATACGAGCGTTACACGCGCAATCTAGTCGAACTCCAAGGAATAAGTGCTTACACACCTTATGGAACACTTAAGGTTAATTAGTCGCTGTCTTCCCAAGCTCACTTGTATTTTTCACGGTTGTATGGTTAAGTGAACTTGAGGTATATGATTTGTATGTCTTTTATGTTTTTATCGCCTATGCTAAGAGAGGAAAGGGATGAAGAGACTAAGTAACTAACTTTAACTAATTAATATTTAATCATCCTAGCATTAGTATCCATTCCCACTTGCCATTTCACACCTTGAACCAATGCAATGCTACTGGGGTTACCAAATGCTATTCATTACTGTGATTACCAAGCGTAACACATGTGCTTGAAGCAGTCGTACTGAATGCACTTAACTATGAGAGTTGAGGGTTGAGAGAGATTAATTCCTTAAGAAAGAAATTAAAAAATTAACAATAATTAATGTCCTATTTAGCTTAGTCCATGCACTACAAGGTTTATCCAAAATTTTTTCTTTATTACTGTACACAATTGTGTGCTCAGGAACAGAATGGCTCGAATAAAGATTTGTTCACTTTGGGAGTCCTACTGCGAGCACATGGAAATTATTCTAACTTTGGAATGGAAAAATGGCAAGATTTTGGATAAGGTCTAGATCTAGATGGAGAAACAAGGGGGAGCTACCTCTTATTTATAGAAATGGCGATGGGCTCCGATATCGCGTACACGATATCGTAGGGAAGGACCCGATATCACGTACGCGATATCGTGGCCCATGCAATATCGTGTCCCATCAATTATCAATGTCATTCCATGCATAGGAATCATGGAAGGCTTGTAGATGATGTTGGGGATCTAAATCATAGCCTCTTGAAAACTTAGGAAAGTTTTTTAAGTCAAACCTAGGTAGACGGCTTTCCTTACGTTGCCTGCGAGGTATTCGAATAGCGTCTTGTATTTCTATTAAGCTTGTAGTGGCTAGTAGGGGTTCACTGTCACTAGGTATGTTATGCAGTTGTGAGTTGGAATGATTTTTTTTTACATTGATGCTCATAAGAGACCCTTACATTAGATTGGGTACTCCAAACTTCATCTTCATTATCATATAATTTGTTGGTTCTCTAATGAGTTGCCCTACTAGTTGTTGCATTATCACTATCTTGTGAAAGAAACATGGTTGTAAATTTGTGTGTGATTTAATTGCAACTATTATTATTATCTCTTTTTTTTCTTAAAGATATGTCATTAATACTTTGTTACAGTGATATTGTATGATGTAACTAATATAGATAACTAGCACCATCCCCGGCAATGGTGCCAATGACGAGTGGCGAGGTACCCCTACACTTAACCATACGAATACGAGCATTCACGCATGATCCAGTCAAACTCTATAGATGGGCTAGTTGTGGTATCTAGATAGTTACATGTTGATCGTAGTTTGCTGTCTTCCCACATAGACTAATATTTGCTTTGTCATGTATGGTTTAGTCCAGAGTGAGACACATGATGTGATCCTAAACTAGTGCTACTCCTAGAGATAATGGAAGATAATCTTGATTAAACTAATAAGTAATAGGAAATGAAGTCTAAGCTAGCCTAAGTGCGATGAGCATCCTTTCGTTAATCATCTGTACACATCTTGAACATCGTGCATGACTACTACTGGGATTACCAAGCGTAGATCCTAGGTACGCTACTGGGTTACCAAGTAGTCATACTTAAATGCTCGTGATTAAGTCGTACTCATTCTACATTTAACAATAGGAATAATAAAGAAATATTAACTAAGAAAACAATAAATAATAATAACAATTAACAATAACAATTAAAAAATTAAAACTAAGTGAATGCTGCAATGATGAAGTAATCTCGATCTTTATTTTCGGTCATGTGTGCGTCCAAGTACGTCACACTCGAATAAAGGTGTTGTACAATTACAAGCATCACACTGTGGGCATGCACTTGGGAAAATAGTCTAACTCCCATGGAAACAAACTACAAGGGCTTCGCTACAATTACTAGAAAGATGCCTAAGTGTTGCGGGTGTGCGCTTATTTATAGCTAAAAATAGACTTTAGGTAAATGGGGCTATGTTGATGCATCGGTGGATGTGTCGATAAGGCCATGTATACGGGGCCCCATGTATGTAGCCTAGTTAATGCAGCCCTGATATTGGGGGTCTGATAACAGGAGTTAGACCTGGTGTCTTATATTAGGGTTCCGATAACAAGGGTCCAATAACAGGACCTGATAGACCATGACTCATCACTAGCCAAACTATTTAGGACATTTTTGAGATCCTTGAGAATATCATAGTAGTTTAATCTTAACTAATTTTAGTCAAGGAAAAGTTGATGCTCAACGAGACCCAATTACAGCATGTAAAGTTGAAAGTTTAGCAATTATAGGATGAGATTGCCCAACTATGTGCTCAAATATAGGATTTAGCTTGATTCATGACACTATAGGTGCTTGGTGCTATCATTAACATCAATTGGAAATTGAACAGGAGAAGACCACATGAAATACATCTGCTATTGATGCTATGACTTATGCCTTACAAAAGAATATCACCATGTTGAAATTAAAAAAAAAAATACTCTAACATCCTCTCAAGTGTAAAACCTTATAATTGATATTTTTAAAAAATAAAAAAGTGAAAAATTAATTATTAGTTGGGATGATGATCTATGCCCTAACATTATTTACATTACTTTTAACATTTGTGCATGAACTTAAGGATTTGAGGTAGCAATAAAAAGTTATGCCAACATATTAACATCCAAAAGAATACAAGAAATTGGTGGCACATAACTTGTATTACTGTTACTTCACCACTTAATATTAACCTTGCAAAGATAATCATCAGCTATATCCTACTTCTCAACATTAGCTTTGATCTCTTAGTTAACATTAGTTTTGTCAAATAAAGCCAAATTTGTCTTATGAGCTATTTGTCTAGACTAAGCAGTACTTCATGTAATAGAAGTAAAAAAATAGAAACTATTATCTTGTTTGATTTCTGTATTATCATTTGATCATTTTTATCATTGCTAAGGATCATTGTTGAAGAAATATTAGTAGGCATTTATTTGAGGAACATGATTCCTAGAGTTGAAAGCCTAATGACCTGAGTAATATTAGTAGGTGTGATCAAGACCTATATTAGTAGGTGTGATCAAGACCTTACATTCCCTCACAATGAATGAGTTGAATTCCTAGGTGCAAAGCATCATTGTAGTGAGGCTAATGTTATTGTGAATAACACAACAAAAAAGCTTTTCCAACCATTTGAAATGAAGGTAAGGCAAGCACAATAGTTTTTCACATCTTCAATGTTCATTGGCTCCCTAAGAATAGTTTGTTAACCCATGGTAATGAGAAAGGAGGGAGGAAAGTATTAGCTTCAATCTTGACTTTATGCAATGTATCGACAACAAGGCATCATACTTACTAGCACAAGAATGCATTCCAAAAGGCAATTAAGCATTCCCTATTGAGGGGATCATTGTGGAGTTTGTCCCAAAAATTTCAAAAAGATCATATTATCACTTGTAAGATCTGGCATATTGCAATAGTAAAGGAACAATTTTGGAAACAATGGTAAACATATTCTTGTCATGTAGGTAGAGTACACAACGACTCTAGCCATGAAAGGTATGTGCTTTGAGGTTATCTTAGGTTAAGACAATGCCATGTGCAAGTTGCCATATGAACATTTGTATCCACATGATGATAAGGATATGCCACATGTTGGTTGCCTGATGATGATGATGTGGAAAGAAAATGCACTCCTAATCTTGCTAGTGGAACTTCTCAAGGATGGTTAGTTTGATAGGATGAAAAGAAAGAGCGTAGGATTGACAAGCAATGCTAGATAGATTCATTGTTAAGTAGATAGAAGGTGATGTAATTTGATAAGTGTAGTGGGTTTGGCTAGTGGAGTGGTTAAAAGGATGTTGATAGTGTGAAGATCTTGAAAGAAGGATTTCTACCAATAAATGATCAATAAGATGGATTTGGGCCATTGGTAAGGAATTGTCTAAGCCATGATGGAGGACTAGTAGGTGTTGGAAAAGTGCATACATCATGGAAGCTTGATCCAAGTGAGGTAGAGGAAGATCATGTTCTAGGCCATCAACATTTGCTAAAAAAACAAAGAGATTGTGAGGTATTGGTAGGGTTACTACAATGAGTACTTTGAAATGAGAATATCATGTAACATTATTCAAAAAACCAAGAGATTGTGAGGGTTTCTTCAACAACTCAAAGCTCTTGCAACCCTTCATCCCTAGACTTGTCATCAACATCCTAGATGATGTTAATAAATTCATCAATGCTAATGTTGATGAAGGACAAACAAGTTCCACCACCATTGGATACATGCTAGATGGTGTAGATTCTATACCAAATAATGAGCAGTAGAGTAGACCTTATGCCAAACAATCCAAATTACAAGCGTTTATGTGTAATCTAATCGAATTCTATGGATTGAGACTAGTTAATTGCCTTAGATAGCTAAATGTTGAGTTGTTGATAGTTATCTTTCCAATCACACTTTTGTGGGCTTAATTTGTATGGTTAATTATGATTAAGGAACATGATTAAAATATTTTAAATATTAAATTTCTAACTAATTATTCTAAGAGTGAGAAGAATGAATTTAGTCTAGCCTAGGCATGGAGTATCTATTCCTAACTTGTCATACACATCGTAAACATGCATTAGCATGACTAGGTTAATAATTATTTATTGTGTAGGAAGTCCCTACTAAGATTACTAAATGTTAATGCACCTATGCTTGAAGTTGGTCGTACTCATGCAAACTAGCTAAGTGCGATAAAGGGTAAATTAATTAACTAAGTTTCTAGAATTAGAAGAACAAGTGATGTAAATTACAATTTAAGAGATTAAAACACTAAGCTAAGTACTACAATGAAAGAAGTAGATCTCAATTTTATTTTTTCCATACAAATGTGTCTATGTACATCAACACTTGAATAAAATGTCGTACAATTCCCTCAATCCAAGTTGTAAGCAATCGTTGACAAATTCTATCTTCTATAAAATCAAATTGCAAGCATCTAGCTAAGGATATGACCTAGTGATTCCATAAATGAAATGCATATGCATACTTATATAGGTATTTATTGTGCTTTCATCAATGCTAATGCATTGACAAAACCAAATAAATACCTATATAAGTATGCATATGCTACTATGTCAATGTGCAACCAACTAGATCAATGTTCATTACTAACAAACCCTAAATGAATCCACTTCCAAATCTTTTAGCAAATTTAACTTAAAAAATGAGAACACAAAGAATTGAAAAATCTCTTCCTCTATTAATTCAATCTCAAATAGAGAAGTACAACATTGATTTTATTTCTTCGATGCAAATATGTCTAGGTACATCAATACTTGAATAAATTAATGTACAATCCACTTAATCCATGTTGCAAGCACTTGGTGACAAATTCTAACTTCTACGAAATCAAATTGTAAGAGTCTAAATAAGGATATGATCCAATGGTGCCATAAATGCAATGCATATACACACTTATATAGGCATTTATTATAATTGCGTTAATGCTAATACATTGACACAACCATACTTACTTCAATGCTACTATGTTGATGTGGCCAACTTGATCAACATTCATTACCAAAAAACCCTAAAAAGATCCACTTATATAAGATCCTAAGTAAAATTAACTTAGAAAACAAGAATACAAAGAGTTGCAGAACTCTCCCTTAATTAATTCAATCTCAAATCTCCCATAGATCTTAGAGGTTACACATGTCCCTTTTCAATCCCTCAAACTTGCTTAAACATAGAGCATACGAGCTCAAGATAAGATAAAACTCATAAAAGATTCCCTCAATCTCTCTCAAGTGCTCTTAGTCTTGCCTTTCACTTAGATTCTCTTATCTTACATTAGGCTCTCTCTTTTCTCTTACCTTAGGCTCTCTCTTGTCCTTTGCATGGGCATTAGACATCTTTTATAGTCATTGAAACCCTTGGTTTTCCATAACTATTGGTCTTCTTTTAAAGATTTGTGCATTTTTTGAACAACCATTTATTCCAACCTACAAGTGACTAGGGTCCAAAATCGCTCACACTTCACAACCTATGATCAAATTGCTACTCATAACATTCTTGCATTGGTAAAACTTCATATTTTCTACTTTTACTTCTTTGCAAATTACAACAAACTACATCCAACAACCTTGTATTGTAACAACACACAACTTATAGTGGCTCATAACTCATTGTCCAACCCAAAAAACATGAAATTCTTCTTTTTTATCATACTATGGCTAACTACGACTTTCAATACCTTGTAATTCAACACTACAATTCTCTACAACTCATGGTCCCATTGTAGTTGACCACTAGAGCTAGAAATACATGCAAATGACTTTGAAGAAACTCCAAGACATCATTATTTTTGATGAAAAATGACTTCGAGTTAATTTACAAGAGGAAGAACTTATTTTTCTTTTTTAGTGTAACTATGATGACATTAGTTCTAATGTAATCAAGTGGTTTCCACCAAGTTAAGTAACCATTTGGTAACCATAAGTAACTATGTAACGACTATTTTGAATGGTTATCATTTCATTTTATATAAATACTTTGTGAGAGGAATGAAAAGAGAATTTTGGATTTTCATAAATTCTAGTTACATTTTATATATTTAGGTGTCTTTACCATTTTACAGCATGTGGCATTGAGAAATGTTTATGCAAAAGACATCTTTCAATGTCAAACTTATTCTAAAGTTAAATAAATTCCATTTTTTATACTTTTTTGGAAAAAAAATTATAGTAGGCTATTTAGTAATAACTAGCTTTCAGGATTTCTTTTGCTTTTATATATTTTATTTATCAAACCATTTTTAGTTACTATTATCTTAAGATTTCCTCAAATCTTTTTATAGTTTGTATATCTTTGAATGTTTACTTTACATTTATTAAATGATTAAGTCAAATGTAGTAGTATTTCAATGATATATTAAACAATTAATAGTTATATTTATAATTAACTTAATATCTAGATACATATACCTTCACAATTAAGATTTAGTGTCAATATAATAAGGTTACTTGTTGCCCCTATTTCATCCCATTAGAAACACAAATATTAAGGAATACAACAAAAGCCTTTCTATGATAGCTACTACTGTAAAAGAAATTTTGTACAAATTTTTCAATGTGATAACATGCAACAATACATCTTAAAACTAGGGAATACATGTTAATAATCATGTTTATTATCCTCAAAAATCTATTGACTTATAAATTTTAACAAAATTTAATTACATCGCAATAAAATAATTATCACCATACCCCAAAATTAAATAAAAAATTAAAAAGAAAGTCAAACACTTACTAACATTCTAGGTTCAAGCTTCACATATACATAAATATTTTCATGTTAGATATATATTTTCAATGATAAAACATCATAGGAAAGTAAATAAATCCTAATAGTGATGGTTCACATTTACAAATTTGATTTTAAGCCTAAATAGGCATGTTTAATAAATTTTAAAAATATTCACGAAGGGAAGCATAACCTAATGAATGTAGCAAACAATAATAAACTTCAATAATCTTATTGCTTAAGGTCCACTATAAATTTTTGCATATGAATACAAATGTTTATTAACAAAGCCACTCGATTGAACAATTTACCTTGCCATTTTATAATCTAGTTGCATGCATAGAAGTTGTATGACATAATCATATTTCTACTGATCGTGGCATGTAAACTTCCTAGAAGCTCAGCACCATTAAAATTTGGTATATCCATGAACTACTTGTTATGTTTTCCAAAATATTTGATGATGAAGGTGTAGCCATGTATGGTATAATTTATTATTTACATGGTGCTCCCATATTCATGAGAAGTTGTTCATAGAATTGAAGCTTGCCATGAAGCGTTATACATTTTACCCCTAAATTAGCATAGGGAGCCCAACTTTCAGACATTTGAGCATTCTGTGTTAAGAAACCTCCTAGATACCTTACAAAATGCAAGAATGAAAATTAGTATTTTGAAGCATCATGGAAGGAAGAATAAAAAATTGTAGTATACATAGCTTACATTTCATTTTTTACAGGACAATCTAAATCATACTAAATTCATCATAAGTTGCAATTGATTTGTCAAGGATTAGAGAATAAATAGTACTATGGCTAAACTAGATTAAAAAACTTTCCAAAGGCTTTGTTTTAACTAACTGTGTAGCAAATTAATGAAGTATGACTTGGTAAAATAAACATTGAAGGTGTTGAAACTCATTGTCTAGAAGTAGCTAAAGAATCCAACTTGGTAATGGCTTAGAAAAGCCAAACTAAGACCATAGATACACATTTCATAATGAAAAAAAAATGTAAATATGATTAACATTAATTTCTAAAATATGGTATGGAAAATATATAAATTTTGTAATGGGTCATATCTATTATATAGGGGCTATGCTCATTCCAAAACCTAATTACTAAAACATACAAATGCTCTAAAACAAATGTTCAATCCCAATAGCTAGTATGAAATATTACCAAATAAATTACAAATATAAATATAAATCAGCCATGATACTTTTGTTAATTTTTTTTTACCTATTTTTTGATCGCATCAAAAACATCACTCAATAGGGCAATAGCACTGCATACAACTACCACTATAACCATAAAGAGTGCAAGACAAGTGTCTTTTACTTTTGCAATGTAATGAGCATCTTTGCAAAAGAAATATCACTACCCATTAAAATAGAATGTACTTGCTTTAAATCATAAAATTGAAGATAAACATTCTAAAAATTAAATCAGAAAGATCACTTATAAAGGATTTCTTTTATCTTGAGTACAATAGATCTTGGAAATATAAAGTCAATAGTAACAACAACCGTTGAACCTAGTACCTGGAATGCATTTCGAAGATCTAGAATAAAAATTGCACCAACAAAAATAAAGATTACTAGGCTAGATGTGATTATAAAAAACCATTTAGGGTCTTTCTTAAGGGGCTCAGCAAATGAAAACACAAGTTCATCATGATTGAGTCACAAAGCAAAATACCAGCATAAGATGAACAACATAGCTAATATGGACAATATCATTGAGAAGAGAGTTGTAAGGTATCCCTAGGTCCCTATCAAAATTGGCTAATACATTGGTCATGGTATCCTCTCCAAATAGTAGATAGCCAAAAAGGCTTGTCAAGAGATATATTGTGGTACACAATAGAAGTGTTATCTTAATAACTTGCTTCATTTGATTAGGATTTGCTAGCTCATTTTTTATAGGGTGAATTGCATCCAAATCAAATTAAACAATATAAGCCTTAGAATTTACAAATTGTGGTCAAGGTCAAATGCATGAAAGATATATTCTATGTAAACAAAAATTGAGCATTACCATTATAGTGGCAAATATCAGCTATGACCATAACTAGGATAATTTGAAAAAGTTTCCAAAAAGATGTCACATTATGGACTTCAGGGAGTATTCTTGGCATGTGAACATCACCATGGATTAGCTTGATATGAGTGATTGTTGCTGTGATGACCAAAAATACAACAACCAATGCTATTGATACTGCTGAGCTGTATCTCAAAGAATATGAGAAATAAGGTCATTTGAGAAAATTTAGGGTGTGTATATATACATATAGTGATATTAAAAAATCATAATAATTTATTAAAAATCAATTGTTGAGCTCAAAAATCTACAATTTTGCTCAAGCTATTCTCATAATGTCATGTAAGATACCTAGCAACTTTTTGTAGAAGTTGTAATTACAAGATAAAATGAAGATTTTGTTAATAATAAAATTGTGGAGTATAAGGGATCAACTAGAATAACAACCATTTCTCTTTAGTTCAACAAATTTGATCACTTTCAGATACTTATGAAGAGACTAAAAACTAAATTTTAAACAATTTTTTTTTTAAAAATCGAATTGAAACTTTTGAACTTATAATGTAGGGTTCCTTTTAGCCAATTTAGAAATTCAAGGATTCACTTTGTTCTAGAAAATTCAATAGTAATGTTATATTTTACATGAATTAAATCATGATCTTGATGCAAGTATATAGTGAAACATGACTTTTATCTTCTTTTCTGAGGTTGTACAAAGTTAGCAGAATCAATCTTATTCTCATGAATGTGAACATGGAAGAATGGATAAACTAAAAGAATTAAAAAATGTGTCAAGTAAGTAAGAATGACTCTATGGCAATGTTGCAATACAAAAAACCATGGTCATGATTCACCAATGATGGATAAAAGAGTAATATTAGTGGAGATTCTTTAAAATTTTGCATGGAAATGCATGAGGTAGGATTTTCTGTATGTTGATTGCCAAATGATAGATAAGTTTCTTAGGATAAATGTGAAGAGCAAGGTTTGTAGAAGCCTAGTTTTGAACATGTATATTACATTGGGGTAAATGTTTAGAGTTGCCTTTATGCTTTTACAAGTGAACTTTGCCCTAGGTACTTCATGCTTCATCATCATTATTGATTTTTATTGTATTGCATTGGGTGAATCATTCAATAATAGTAGTTTTTATGGCCAATTGTTTAGTTGACACCAACCTCAACATATAGTTTTAACATGTCCTCAATTAGCTGTACTTCATACTTCATACTTCTACGTGTACAATTAATTATTTTGATTAATAATTTCTTTTACTTCATTGTATTTGTATGGTTCATAAACCAATGCATGCTAAGCTTTTTTTTTACTCATTTCAAAATTTTTGTCTTATACATAAGTAAGACAAAAATTGTTCTAAATCCCTTTAATAAATATCAATACTCATTCGGTCTTTTGTTAAGAGATGGTACATTTATGAAATAAAGTTACTATGTTTCTTGGATATAGGTTGAAGTAATATAGCGTTTTCCTTAAAATAGTGTATTTGGGAAGAGTTCCCACTCTTTGTAAGGAAACAATGCCCTGAAAACATAGACAATGATGTATTATGCAAGATTAGTGATGAATCTAAAATGGATATGAATCTCTGCCCTTAAAATAATTGATGAAGAAGATACCTTTCAAAATAGATAATACTAGATTAGATATATATTTATGATATATATCTATATTTTGATTGTAAGTTTTTTTTTTCTTTTTACAACAAATCAAATCTTTTTGTAATAAGACAACTCTCACTCTCCTTCTTTCTTGTATTATGATCAATTTATATTATCTATCATAATCAAGAAGCTTCCTTGGCATTATGACAAAAAAAAATTATTTACTGTAAGTAGAAATTCTCCTTTGACTTTAAGACCAAAACTATTTACCAAGACCAAGAAAAGCCAATTGGCCTCTAAGCCAAAAAAGATGATTCAAATAGTGAAACTTGAGTTATGCAACAACAAATTCCTAGAAGTAAAAAATTTACTAACCTACATCTCTAAGTGATACTAATGGAACCAAAACCAAAAGTGTGGTTAGAGCGACAACACCAGTTCTACTGGTCCACCAGCACACCCCAAACCATTCTTCCAAAACTCCTCTATGATGAACTCCATTAGATGTTGTTCTAGAAACCACATCAGCTTAAACTCCAAACATAGAGGCATTCAAAACATCAAATAGTTAATAAACAACAACAAGATGATCAGAAGACCTAGATTTAAAATTAGAAAATAATACATTTTAATAGTTTTAAGTTACCATTACTTACTGCAACTCAACTATTTAATCCTTAACAAATCAACTACAACTTATCCAAAAAAAAAGAAAAGATGCATGCTATATATATGGGGTTAAAAATAATCAAACCAATCCAATGCAATGATCTTTCCCAGGAATGAAACTCAAATGATATCTAAATATGAATTTTTATTAAGTGCATATCACCTATTGGATCTTTTCAACCGGAGAAATGTACCTAGTATGACTATTGAAAATTTTCATGACCCAAGGTATAAAATTTATTACTGCCGTTTATACCATGAATCACAAGAAATCCAGTGCAAAACCCAATAAACATTAATCCCTATGCTTAATTTCTTTTCCATAACAAACCCAATGGAATTCTATTCTTGAATACTTAAAGTTCTTAGCCCTCAATGGATCATCTAGCCCATAATTTCGAAGTTTCTAATCATACCGATGACCAGGATTCCCACCGTTTTGAGAATGATAAAAATTTGCTGGCATACCCTGCCAGGAGGGCCGAAGGTGTCTTCCATGACATCCCTGTAAGATTGCATCTTGGCTCTATAGCTGAATCGAAGAAGAAACTCAATGGAGAAAAACGTCAAAACTGCAACAGCAACGAGAAACAGAAGCCCAGAAGGCAAACCCAAAATTTTCATGGTTGCAGGAAGGCAAACCCAAAATTTTCATGGTTGCAGGAAGGCAAACCCAAAATTTTCATGGTTGCAGGAAGGCAAACCCAAAATTTTCATGGTTGCAGGAAGGCAAACCCAAAATTTTCATGGTTGCAGGAAGGCAAACCCAAAATTTTCATGGTTGCAGGAAGGCAAACCCAAAATTTTCATGGTTGCAGGAAGGCAAACCCAAAATTTTCATGGTTGCAGGAAGGCAAACCCAAAATTTTCATGGTTGCAGGAAGGCGTATAATTCCTGCACCCACCACTGTTGTTGACAGATTCAGAGCACTCGCTGAAACGGAAGATTTTCTATCGCCATAAACAGCCAATTTTGGATCGCTATTGTCAGTTTTCAAAATTTACACTAAGTTGAGATCAACATGGGTTAGATATAACGTGTACTTCAAGATTTCCTCGATTTGATTAATAAAAAAAAAGACACTTTAAAGTTTGACATTTGGATACACTGGTTTGATGATCAAATGTGTGTCTTCTTGATGACTGCATTTTAAATACCAATGTCAAGGTTATGTGGCTTCTTCGGAATTTTGATATTTCTTTCTTCCTCATGACTTGAAGTTCTGAAAATCATGGTTTCTAATATTCATTTCAACCTCTATATCAACTTGAACTTAGCTCTTTTACAGACGATCATGGAACCATCCATATTATGGTTTCTACATTAGGCTAATTAGTATGGCTTGTAGGAAAAACCATAACATGAACCTTTTTGCTTTTAGATACCTTTGTATACTAACTTTTTAAAATTAGGTTGGAATTGATATAGGAATTCCCATTTCAAGACTTCTTATAGACAAAAGACATCAGCATTCATATTTTGAAATTTTGCTAGATATGTGGATATTAGTACTTGTGATAATCTAAAGTCCAATGTGGACAGTGGATGTTGTCTTTCATTAGCTAGGCACCTTGCAAGCACATTGTATGTTACAACCCTCATTCTTTGATTGTTTGTTTGCTTATTCCTCATAGGTATCGTATGTCTTATTCAAACAAGGTTATGATTCTCCATGACGTTCAATGTTTGTTGCATGAATGATCTAGTTGCAGGTTGAATTAGTCTACATCTTTCTTGCATTTCTGCTGTGCCAAGTGATTCTCCAACTTCTTAATTCATTAGGTTGGTAGTGGTTTTTGTTTGTTTCCTATACTCATAATGATCTTTCTACTACTCTTAGGATACTAACTTTGGTAGTGTTGTTAATAATCAACAAGAAGTTAATGACCCAAGTCTATGTGCATAAGTTAGTCACCTAATGTAAGATCCAAGATGGCTAAAAAAAGCTCACATTTGTTAGTCCCAACAATTAGATTATTACGCATGGTTAGTTAGTCTAGGTTATAGCCTCACCAAGGCATGATTTAAGATATCACCTAATTATCAGCTACTTAAAGGACCAATCTCATATCACCATTGGATTTAGAAGCTTGAGTAATAACTATTCATATATTAAGAATGGATATTGAATGCTCAAATAGTGGTAAATTAGCTTTTTGAGACTCTTAAAGCATGGTGTATGGACAATGATTAAAAACTAATTTTTGGAGTTCCATAGGGTAGATTTGACTTTCCCATTGTGCTCGAGAGGTTGAAATCTACTAGAAGTAGCTCTTTGTTCACTAAAAAGGCTTTCAAAATCAAAATTTATGGATTTTCAACTAGTGTTTAGGCATGAATTTTGGGGCTTTCCAAGTTTCTTAAGAGGTCATCCATCTCTAGGATAAGCATGCTTGATTATGGAATTTTTATCTTAACTTCTACTAAACAAATAGTTTAATTAAGTTTGACTTGAACTAGTAATTTAAATTTGATTTTTCTATTTAAAATTTCAATTGAAAAATTTTTGTTGGATGACATAATTTTTTCTATCAATTGACGAGCTTATTGTTTTGTCAGTTAACAGATCTTTTCTATCATTGGCTGGTGGGAACTCATGATCCCCATGGTAAGATTGTTGCAAAAGAGATGTCACAGAGGTGGACTATAGAGGATGTGTAACTGCAATAGCAAAATCGCAAATGGTAACAAGGATGGATTTGTTGGGGCCAAGGCAAGTGCTAATTAATAAAAATTTTTATTAAGTGTTTAAATTTTTATTAAGGCTACTGCNTTAAAAAATATTTTAAGGTATTTATAAATTATATTAGTTGATTAAGCAACCTAGGAACTTGACTAGGTGGCCAATAGGATAGGAGTTAAGAGTTGAACTTTAGCAAGTGGGAGGTCTCCAATTTAAGCCCAGGCTCCAAATTTCAACTTTCAATTTAAAATTAAATTTTAGAAAATTTTTAAATTTTAAATTTTTATTAAAAAAATGAAAATATCTCTTAAATCTCTACTATTGGAATCATCTTGACATTCACTACACATTGGATAGGGTTTTGGGGGAAAAACTACTAAGTTGAACTTCTATAATTTTGAAAGACTAAAATGACTTATTTTTGCAAAATTAACCTTAAAATATAGACATATGAATGACATGAGGACTTTTAAGTGAGTTAAGCTTGATTTTAATTGATAAACTAATTGTAGGACTACAATTTAGCATATATATATCTTAATAATTTTGATGTCATTCTAGTGTAGACCTATCCTCTAGCATTATGCCTATAGCAAAAAAAAAGTACCAATGAAAATATTACTAGGATATAGTAACACAACCTTAACTAGTACACCAAGGCTTCTCTTATGAATCTATGTTACGTAGGGATGAGGAAATCTTATGGCTAGGTTGAATCCCTTAAACTCATGAATGTATATGTCCTATATAAGGTTAGGTAATAGTGAGTAATAGGGTTCAAGTCTTTAAGAAAATTTGTGTTCATATCGAGACAGTGTCCATAAAAAGCAAGATCTTATTATAAAGCAAAGTCCTAAAAGGCTTAGGCTATGGTTACTACCTTCATAAAAGAGACATATGAATACCCTTAGTTAGTTAATTGAAATTCTAAACTACCTTCATAAAAGAGACATATGAATAACCTTAGTCAGTCAATTGAAATTCTAACAATACTACAAGATGGATAAGAGCTACATGAACTAATGTTACTCTTGTCTTACCAAAGCTTCTCATAGTTAATATGCATTATTGTGCATAGTTAGATCTCCTTGAATTCTGGTCATAGATATCCATGAAAGTTTTTGGGAAGATATCTTCTTAATTGCATATTCCATCTTGAACATGGTGCATCATTGGTTATGGATCATGGTTCTTCCTAAATTGTGGCTAATCATTCATCATTGGATTGTAATTGACATTTGACTCTAATTAGCCCTTTGATAAATCAATTTTTACATGGCTACAATATTGGATCCCCAATATTAGGGCACAAGCTATGATGTTGGATATTCAATATCGTAGACACAAGTAGACCTATAAATATGACATTTAGGCACATGGTCCAAACAATAGTTTTGTTACAACCTTAGCAAAATTCTATTAGTTTGTTTTCTTGATTTTAGTACATAGCACTTAGTAGTGTATGTGCGCAACATGATGTTAAGTGATTTAACAAAGTCTTTATTCAAGTGGAATGTACTTGGACACATTTCATGACTAGAAATAAAGATCAAGATTACTCTGCATCATTGTATCATTACTTAGATTTCTTTACTATTTATTTAGATTAATGTTTATTGTTTTGACTTAGTATAATGTTTACTATTTTCCTAGTTACTGATTTACTTTCCAATGTACTTTATTGTTACTGTTGTTAAGATGCATGTATATGACTGATTCCAAGTGTTAAGTGTGATCATTTGATAATCTAGTGGTATTATCGCTTAGTTCACCCAGTAGCAAAATACTTGGTAATCCTAGTAATGATTACATAAGTCCAAGATGTGTGTGGAGAATTAGAAATAGATGTCCATAGCCTAGGATAAATTAGATTTTTTACTATCTACTTAGATTTAAGAACCACTTTCTATTTACCTTATGTTCACTAAGAGTAAAATAGCCTATGCAACATCAATTATCATACTCCTCATCATGAGTTAAACCATACACATTGATTTTTACTAACTTACATGGGAAGACAATGATCACAAACTTAAACCAATTACTTGCATAATCACATTTCCTTGTCTATGGAATTCAACCAGGCTATGTGTGAACACTTGTATCTCATATGGTTGGGTGTTGGATTACTCCACCACTCATCATTGGTGTCATTGCTGGGGAGAAGTCAATGTATGCTTAGTAATTGATTTTTCCAAAGTTCATTGTATCAGAAACCCAAAGTAAAAATCTTAATTTTTAATAACTCCAAACAAGTTACGCACACTTAACCAACGTCTTATGTGACAAACATGGTCTCAAACTAAGATACATCACCACCTACCAAGGAGCTAAGAAGAAGCAATTGCAGAATCATTGATACATAAGAATGGGGGATGCCAATGCAAACAAGAATCACTTATGCTCACATTGATTCTTATCATCTAGACTTTAGTTTCATCTTTTATCAGGATAATCAAATGAGGTGGAGGGACATGCAAGGCAACATAGTCCTACCTCCAGAACCTGTAGCACTTAACATGCTTCAAACTACCTTAAGGGGAATGCATTTGGACTAGATCCAAGAAGGGTATCATGTGACTCACCACATGACAAGACCCTATGAACCCACAAAGAAGTAGATGAGGAGAGATGCTGCCATGGAGATCAAACATGTACACAACAAAGGGAAGTAGTTCAACACTTCTGTTGTCTTGGAAGAACTTGATGTTGATTTATTTATTTCAAACAAACTCCACCAAAACCATGAGGAGCCTTCAAAAATACCTATCATTAGACTTGAGGAACTTGTCAAAGCCCAACTTTATTTCACTCTAGTAGAGACACCTAAGGGGGAGGCTACTGACTCAAGGTATAAGTAGGACTCAAGGCCAAGGGTTCTTACGAAATCCTACAAATAAGCATATAAGAGTCATGAAAGGAAAACAAGCTAGCATCATTCTCTTGCTACCTCATCTACCTCATCATGATCATCAGTGAACTCTAACAAAAGATGACATAAGTACTAGGACTATGATAGGGAAGAAAGGAAGACTCATAACCATCATGAATGATATTTAAGATACTCTAATACAGAAGATGAAGAATATAAAAAAAGGAGACAAAGGGATCAAAGAGAGGATCAAGAAGGATATGAGCACAGAAGGGGTCACTGATACAATAGAGCTTACAAACCCAACCACGATGATGATCCCTCATGGCAACTTGAAGCATGATAAACATTCATGAAGCTATCCACATACCAACTAGGCATGTGAGGAATAGTTGAATCAAATGGCTAGATATGAACAACATGCTAAGATTTGAAGGTGGCTATGACGTTGATATAAAAAGTCACCTTCAAGCTTTCCATGATACTTGAACCCTACAAAACATCAAAAATGATTGAAAAAAATTAAAGCTATTTCCCAAAACACTTGTGAGTGATGTGGAAAGCTGGTATAGGTCATTGGAATTTGAATCAATTAGATGTTGGAGTAGAATTCTCAAACTCTTCAATGATTAGTATTAAACTTATTCACAAGTGTCTTATTTAAGAAAACAAATATAGTGATGAAAGAAAGGGACTCATGAGCCCCTTGATGTGGCAATGGGAAAATACTATTCACTGTTGCATAGATTCTTAGGCCACATATTTGCATCAAGGGAATAGCTCAAGCACAATGTAGATGGGTTGCGGAGTAAAACTAGAGAGACTCTTGGGGTTTATGTCTAAGGTAGGTTATTAGAAATGATCACCCATCGCATTCAAAGACTAACTGACTAGGTAGTAAAGGAAGAAGGTGGGCTAAGAAAAAGGAAATTAGCTAAAGAATACAATAGCGATTCATCAACCCAAAAGAGAGATGCACAAGTCTATGATACACAAGAGGAGAAAACCTTGGACTAGGCTATCTAGAAAAAGACTCTATCAATCCAAAAATTTATGAGTGACATGGCAACCAAAGCAGAGAAATTCTAGGATTATATTGATGAGAAATTTACAATTGCATTAAAGATTATGAAGGAAAGAACTAAGCAAGCCTTTGGAAAAGGCAAAGATTAGAGGATAAAGAAAGAATTTGGATGAAAAGATAAAGTTGCTTTAGTGGCTGAGTGCTCAGACTCCAACACCATAGATGAGGAAGGTTGCATTGTGTGTTAGTACAAACATCCCAAGGAATGTTGCCCAGTCATGGCACATCTACAAGAAACAAGGGCATATGCACTCAATTCCAAATTTGTTAAAACATAGATGTGGAAATGGTTACCTTATCCTCAAGGTAACTACTGGTAGAACCTCCAACTAATGTATTATCCTAGTGAAGCTTTTCCATAGTTGTAAGAGCACTATTATCAATAGTGGTAATAGCCTCAATCATGGGCTATGCCACCACATAACCAACAATAACCATATAGGTAGCCAGATCCATATGGATATTTCGTTCAACATCTAGTATCAGTTGGTAATGCACCTGTTTAGACTCTATAGTGCTATCTAGCAAAATACCATAGATCAATGCCACCGAGGATAGACCCAAACTTATATGTGCATCCACCAATAGCTAGTCATTCTAATAAGCACCTAAATCCTCTATCATCAATGCCACCTTCTATTATGTAGGGGGAATTATAATCACAAACACAACAAAAGAGTGCTATGAGGGTAGTTAATATGCATGAAGAGATAAATACCTACAAGTCTCAACCCAAGAAATGACTATTCTTCATAACAAGTCTAACAAAGACTCAATGGATGGGAAATACATCTACTTCCACCCCATCTACATTAAGTCCTTCTTAACATAGCAAGCTTTCAACTTCATCACAATCAAATGTCACAACTTTTATGCTTACTCAAATAATAACTCATTGGATTAAGGCATGAACTCTTCCACATAAGAGAACTGATCTAGGAAGTCCCTTGGTTTACCTCTGACTAGTAGGATAAAAACCATGCAAAGCTCTACTAGATTCTGGGTCTAGAGTGGACTTGATATCTTAAGACATGTATCAAGCTTGGAACCTACCAATACTAAAGAAAAGTAACATTCACTTAGAGCTTGTAGACCAATCAATCATAGTTTCACTTGGATAATTAAATGGTGTGATTACTACCATCAATGGTTGGTCATACCTTGGTGATTTTCTAGTTATTCATTTGGGGAAAAACAAGGGAGAATTCCCAATTATCATGGGAAGAGCTTGGCTAAGCACCATGGATGCTAAGCTTGAAATTCATGAATTTTCCTTGAAAATTTTCAAAGAAGATGAGGCTAGAATCATATAAATATGAAGATTTCCATGTATCACATATAGCTATAATGGGTGCAATTATATGTAAAGAATCTAGGCAATCAAATGAGAAGAGATAAAGGCATGCAATAAATGTGTCGAAACAAGATGTGTATGTAGGAGCCACCCCACCAAGAGTGCACCCAATGGTTGATTACAAGTGAAGAAACTCAATCTGACAAGTACATGGAACCTAAAGAAAAAATCATCAGTATCTATGTTGTAGAAATAGATAAGTTAGAATAACTAAGGAAAGGACACTCCTACTCTTAAAACAATCAAGAAGAATACATAGACTAGGGATACCTTGAGATCCTAGACATAATGGAACTAGAACCACTAGAATTAAAAGCCCTGCCAACAACATTAGAATATGCATTTATGAACAAGAAGAAGTTGATGATTATCAACACTAACCTAGATAAAGAATAGAAAAGGAAACTACTGGAAGTGCTTAACAAATGGCCTATAGTGTTTGCATGGTCTTATGATGAGATCATGGGAATTGATCCACAAATTTTTCAACACTAGATTTATACTGATCCTGCAATCAAATCAAAATGTTAACCTCAATGAAGGCTCAATTCTAAACTCAAGGAGGTAGTCAAGTAAGAATTGGAAAATTTGCTAAAGGTAGGATTCATTAATCCCATTGCAGATAATGAATGGTTAGTCCTTCAGTGATAGTTCCGAATAAGGGAGGTAAATAGAACGTCTATATTGACTTTCAAATGTTGAACTTAGCCACATTTAAGGATCACTTCCTACTACCATTTGTTAATCAGGTCCTAGACACAATTTTAGGACATGAGTATTACAATTTTTTGGATGGGTACAATGAATATAATCAAATCTGCATTGCACCTAAAGACTAAGAGAAAACCATCTTCACTAGTCCATGGGAAATGTTTGCTTACAAATAGATGCCTTTCTGTCTTTGCAATGCACTAGTAACCTTCTAGAGTTTGTTTCTAAGTATCTTGTAGAAGTAGATAGGTATTTGTGTTGAAGTCTTTATGGATGATTTTTTCACGTATGGGCTAGATTTCAAACAAGCACTAGATTGATTGGAGCAAGTACTTAAAAGATGTATTGAAACTAACCTAAAGCTCAACTAGCAGAATATCCATCTTATGGTCTAGGAAGGCATAGTGTTGGGACATAAAATCTCATAGAAGGGCATTAAGGTATATCCTTAAAAAATTAGAGTCATCCAAAATATCATTCAATGGCCAAAGATAGTGAAAGATGTAAGATCCTTTTTAGGCCATATGAGATACTATAGGAGATTCATTGAAAATTTTTCAAAGATAGTGACATTGCTTGTGAAACTCATGAAGAAGGATGCACCCTTTGAGTGGACTAAGTCATGTGAAAAGGAAATCAAAGCCTTGAAGCAAAAATTAGTAGAGACACAAAGCCTCCAAGCCCTGGATTGATCAAGACCTTTTCATATCATGATTGATGCTTCTAATTATGCACTTGGTGTAGTACTGAGATAACTCAATGATCAGAAAATACCATACTACATATATTATGCCAGCAGGAGCATCACCAGAGCACAACTAAATTACATCACAACTAAAAAGAAGTTGATGGCCATGGTGTACATGCTTGAAAAATTCAGACATTATGTGCTTCGTTACTAAATCTATGTCTACACCAATCATAGTGGTATTTGATTTCTTATGAACAAACCAATAGTTAGCCCTAGAGTGATAATATTGCTTGTGGTTCTTCAAGAGTTTGACATCATGATGATTGATAAAAAAGGAATAAAAGAATAGTAGCTGATCATTTATCAAGGATTCAAACACTTGAGTGGAACCTTTATCAGACCAATTTTACAATGATGATCTATTTACTAGAATAGTAAAAGTTGTAGATTTAACAAGGAAGTCATAGACCATAGAGTACCTAACTTATGAAATAGCACAAGAGCTTCTTTTTGAATGGAGTAGAAAACAACATGAAAAATTCCTTCATAGAGCCAAAAGGTACATGGAAATCAATGGCAACTTATACAAGATCTGTGCGGATGGGCTTGTCATATGTAGTTTACTTAATCATGACTAGTAGAGAATTTTATAGGATGCCCATGAAGGCCTATGTGGTGGCCACTATGCAGGGCACAAAATGACACTCAAACAACTGATGGTAGACTACTTTTGACATACTTTATTTAGAGATGCCATACTTTTGCACAATCATATGAACATTGTCAAAGGGATGGAGGAATTATAGCCAGATATGAAGGACCACAACATTGGATATAGCCACTAAAGCCTTTTAATATTTGGGGAATTTATTTTATGAGACCCATTCAACTAATTTAAAATAGAAAAGCATATATTATTGTGACTATGGATTACTACACAAAGTGGGTGGAGGTAGCAATAGTAAAAGATCATACAGCAAAGATAGTTGCAAATTTTTCAAACAACATGTGGTGAACATATTTGGAGTACCAAGAATTCTTATATTAGATAATGAGATTGAATTCACTGGTGCTACCTTTAAGAAACTCATGCAATGGCTTGGGGTTAACCACAAACTCATAGCACCATATCATCCCCAAGAAAACATTCAAGCTAAAGTCACTAACCTCAAAATTACTAGAATACTCACTAGGGTAGTTAGTAGGTTTAGATGGGATTGAAGTACTAAATTAAATGAGGCTCTATCGATCTATAGGACATCCTTCAAACTACCTATAGGATATGCACCATACGAGTTGGTCTATGGCAAGTTGCCATCCCTTCCAATCTAGGTAGAGCTTCACACTTTGGCTACTGCTAGTGAACTTGACCTTAATGTAAGTTTAGCCCAAAAAGAACATCTAATGAACCTGGATCTTTTAGATGAAAATTGGGTAGTAGCATTCATGGGTAATGAAGTCCATAAGTATTACTCCAAACTTATGCATGATTCACAGATAAGGACTATAACTATACAATTAGGTGACAAGGTTTTTATTACAATCTTGGTCATTTACCCTAGAAAGCTAAATTCCAAAAACTTTGGAAGGGACCATACATCATGCAAGCCACTTATCCATATGGTGCCTTACATATTCACCACCCATCTAGTCCACATAATCTTATCCTTGTTAATATCCAACAAGTCAAACCATATTATGAATATTTAAAAGAGTCTATCCAACCTAACCACTAGTATTCTACTTGTTCTACCTTTCGTTTACTTGATCTTAGTAATAGTCATGGGGGAGGAAATTTATAGCCATAGGTACCTTATTGAATTTTTCTTTTTCTTTTCATTTTTCACATTCTTTAAGGTTTTCTTATTCTTTGACACTTTTCATTTATTAAAATTTTGACATTCTTTGATATATCTTTTAATTCTTTGACATTTGCCATTCTTTTAACATTTTTCATTCTTTACACTTTTTCATAATTCTTACTATCTTTTTCATTTCTTTCATACTTTGTTTTCAAACCTTTTGTAAATAATTTTGATTACTAATAAGACACATTAAATAAAGGTAAGATGTAGCCCAATAAGGTGAAGATTTCTCTATGTTATCATGTCAAAAGGAACTGATAATTTAAATAGTGGGTCCACTTCATTCATCCACCCATTCCATTAATAGGAGGTTCCTACCATGGTCATAATGATATTATTTTCCATCATAAAACTAAGAATAAATTGGTGATCATTATGCCTATACTGAAAAGTGAAGAACCAAGTGGGAATGAAAAGGGTGTGACATTAAGGGGACTTATGGACTCTTTTGGATTATTGTTGTAAGTTCTATCATGTTACTAAGGTTGTATTATATCCTTGTAGATCTAACGAAAAATGGAAGAAAAAGTCAAATAAGTGTGATGAACCATGATATCGGGGTCATGATATCGCATCTGCGATATCAGGTTCGCAATATCGAAGCCTACCATTCAATGTCGGATACCCGATATCGGGACCTGCCTCCTTACCTATAAATAAGAGGTAGGCACCCTTGGTTTGGCATGAGATAGTTAATCCCTTAGCCAATATCTTGCCTTTTCTCCCTCCCAGAGTTAAAATTATTTCTATGTGGCTACATTAAAAGTCATAGAGTGATTGGATCTTTATTTGAGCATTGTGTACCTGAGCATACCTTGTATACGATAATCACGATGAACTTTATGATAAACCTTGCAGCATCTAGAATAGATTAATTAGTGTTAATTGCTGTTATTAATTGCTTTCCTAGTTAATTAATGTCTTCTCTCACCCTACACCTTCTTAAGTAAACACATAGTACGATTGCTTCGAGCATGCTTGTAACACTTGGTAACCTAGTAATGATTAGAATTTGGTAATCCAAGCAGCATTGGATTGGTTCAAGATGTGTACGGTAAGTTGTGATGGATACTAGTATAAGAACTAGTTAGAATCTAGTTAATGAGTAGTTAAATTAAGCTAGTCACTTAGTTATCTCTCTCTCCTCCCGCATTAGCATAGGACATAGAAACATAAAAGCTATAAAAATCATATGCCTCAAGCTTACTTAATCATACAACCGTGACATATAAGTAAGTTTGGAAAGATAATGATTAACCAACTCTCCCTTGTTCCATCGTGATGCATAAGCACTTAGTCCTTGGAATTCGACTGGATTGCATGTGAAACACTCGTATTCGTATGCTTGAGCATAGGGGTACCTCGCTGCTCATCATTGGCATCATTGCTGGGGACTTAGTTGTTTGTGTGCTAATTAGAACATAGGAAATCATTCACATTGGTGGAACGAACCCTTAGGATTGGTTGAGAAAATAATAAACAAGAATACATTACACGCTGAACAGACAAGTATGTCTCCTTCTTCATACGAAAGCACCTCACCGCCTAGGTCTGAAATAGGAAACAATCAATGGTGTAATACACATGACATTGATCTGCTAGTCCCTCAACAAGTTCAAGTGGTATATATTCATCTCGATGAGTATATACTAGAATTCACCTTTATCCTCCATCAAGATGAACAACTACGTTGGTGAAACTTAAAAGGTAACATAGTGTTACCTCCTGATCGTTCAGTCCCAAGCATGCTTCTTCGTGCTCTCACACAAATTGACATGTCGCACTTACATGCAGAATACATTATGCAAGACCATGACTTGAGAGAATACCATCCTACAGAGGCACAATGTTAAAGGGACTTGTAACAGGAGAGACATGATAAGTCTTTGAAGGGTAAGTGGTCCTAGGATGTTCAACATGTCTTAAGTAAAAATGAGGGTGGTGAAACAAGAAGAACCCTTGGGACTTATGCCCAAGAAAGACTATATGAATTGCTGGGGACTCAAATTCAAAGACTATTGGAGCAAGTTGCTAATGAAGAAGGTGAGCTAAAAAAGAGAGAAAGTGCTGAAGAATGTAACTGAGATCCTTCCCTCCGGAATAGGGGAGTATGATTTTGTGAGGATGAAGAAGAGTCACCACTCGAAGAGATGGTGAATAGGAAAACTTTGCCTATTCAAAAGTTGATATTAGAAGTATCGGAAAAGTTAGACCAAATGTGGGATTCCCTAGAAAATAGATTTTAAACTATTCTTAAAATAATAGAGGAGTCTAGAGAGCAAGGTAGTGAGAAAAGAAAAAAGAAAGAGGCTAAACATGTGTGTAGCAAGGGTAAGGGCAAAGTTGTCATCATTGAAGAGGTTGTGAATTTGGAAAAAAACAATGATAGTGGATGCGAGATATGTCAATATGATCATCCTAAGAGATGTTGCCCTATAATCTAAAATCTAAAGGAGTCTAGGGTTTATGCACTCAACCCACGATTGAATAAACAACAAACACCTCGAAGGTTACCTTACCCCCAAGGTAACCCAAGGCAGTTCCACCAACACTTAATGTATTATCCCAATTGAACTCCACCATAACCGATTGTGCAATATCAATAGTGGTAATACCCATAATCATGGGGAATTCCACCACCAAGGCAACAGTATCCTTACTGGCAACCTAACCCCATTTGGATATTACGTGCAACAACCAGTCTCTCCACGTGACTCTACTGGTCACATTAGCCCTCAACCTCACTACCAATCTTGTGAGTATTATGGGACTCCCTCTTCTAGGGGTGATATTCTGCAAGCATATCATCCTTCTCATTCAGCTACATCTCTTCCACCAATAGCTCTACTACCACCTACTTTTGCGATGCAAGGTGAACTCCCTAGCCAGCTATAACAATGTAATGCCACAAGGGTTGTTCACTGCCAACCTAATATTGGTTCTAACAACTACATGAAGAAAATACCTTTCTTAAAAACCAGCAGTCCAACCAAGCCCTTGTAATCACAAGTGAATGATTCCTTAGATGCCTCAATATCAATCAAAACTTCAGAGCCTCCTTCAATCCAACCACCGCACTCAACACATACAATCATGCTAACACATGCCATCACCGATTGGATCAAAGCTGGTCATCTTCCTAGGAAATTCTTTGATCCTGGGAGTCCTCTAATATACTTACAAATTGCTGGAAATGAACTGTGCAAGGCTCTTTTGGATTCAGGTTCCAGTGTCAACTTGATTTCTCAAGAAATGTACAAGGCCTAGAACCTACCTCCATTGAAAAAGATCAACATTTGTCTAGAGATGGCCAACCAATCCATCACTGTCCCATTGGAACTAGTGGAGGACATTATTACCACTATTTGTGGATGGTTCTACCTAGTTGACTTCCTAGTGATTCAGGTGAACAACGATAAGGGGGATTTCCCAATCATAATGGGAAGAGCTTGGCTAAGCACCATCGATGCATGCTTAGGAATCCATGATCTTTCCCTAGAGATATCAAAGGAAAATACATTTGGAAAGATTAAGATGAAGAAAGTTCCATGCATCGCATATTGTGACACAGGGTGTAATTATCTGCAGAGGTCATGGTTTGTGTAAAGTTTATAATTGCCTACATGTAATCAGTATGCACAAGTGATCAACATACAAATATGCCTGTATGCAATAGCCACATGATGGGAAGGCACCTAGTGGTTGATAACTGATCAAGAAAATAGTTCAATCATATGCATGGAACCAACTGAGGGTTTGACTTGTGCTTACATTGATAGCATAGATGCATTAGAGCAAGTCCACTTCCAACTTCCAAGTCTTAACTTCAAAAATATCAATTGGGGGAAGTTGGAAATCCTTGAGAAATTTAAGCAGGAGCCCCTCGAGTTGAAACCATTGCCCACTAGTATGGAATACATGTTCTTTAAAAATGGAAAATCGATAATTACTAATGTGAAGCTTGCTCCATAATAAAAAGAGAGATTGTTGAATGTGATAAATAAATGGTCATATCCTAAATTAACTGGGATAGATCCTAGGATATGCTAGCACAAAATTTACACTGATCCCTCCATGAAGCCTTAAAGAAAACCATAGAGGTGATTGAACCCAAAGTTGAAGCAAGTAGTTAAGGAAGAAATCAAACAGCTTCTCAAGGCTAGGTTCATATACCCCATTTCTGATAGCAAATGGGTTAGCCCCTTAGTTATTGTTCCTAAAAAAGGAGACAAATGGAGGGTGTGCATAGATTTCAAGCTACTAAATATAGAAACATTCAAAGATCACTTTCCATTTCCATTTGTTGACCAAGTCCTAGATACCATCGCAGGGCATTGCTATTACAATTTTCTGGATGGATATAGTGGATATAACCAAATACAAATAGCCCCAAAAGACCAAGCCAAGACTACGTTCACCAGTCCTTAGGGAATGTTTGCATACAAACAGATGTCATTTGGCTTGTGCAATGCCCTTGCAACATTTCAACGACTAGTTCTAAGCATATTCCAACAACAAATAGGGAATGGCGTGGAGGTCTTTATGGATGACTTCTCCACTTATGGAGCAAAATTTGATCAAGCCTTGGACCGGTTGGAGCAAGTGCTAAAAAGATGTGTAGAAACCAATTTAAGGCTCAACTAGAAGAAAAGTCATTTAATGGTCCAAGAAAGCGTAGTGCCAAGGCACAAAATCTCATACACATGGATAGAGGTAGACCCTGAGAAAATCAAAGTGATCTCAGGAATTAACCGTCAATTGGAAACTATCAAAGATATTTATTCATTCCTTGGACATAGTAGCTACTATAGGAGATTTATTGAGAACTTTTCAAAGGTTTCCAAACCATTGGTGGAATTAGTGAAAAATGACGTACCTTTTGAGTGGACTAGGGAATGCGAATTAGCTTTCCAAAATTTAAAATAAAAGCTAGTAGAAACACCTATTCTACAAGCTCCTAACTGGTCCAAGCCATTCCATATCATGACTGACAT
>MNCI01030164.1:772980-813405 GCA_015680685.1 Gnetum montanum | reverse complement strand
ATTCAAACTGATCTCTATACACGATCCATGGCATGTGACCTCAACCTTGACCTTAATCTAGCATAGAAACAATGGTTAGTAACCCTCAACTTGCTAGATGAAAACTGACTAGCTACCCTGTCATCTAATAAATTGCATAAGGCATTCAATAAACAATGTCATGACCTAAGAATTAGAAAAGTTAAATATCAACCAGGAGATAAGGTTCTTTACTAGAGCCCCACACATGTGCCACAACGTACTAAATTCCAAAAACTATGGAAAGGACATTATATTATTTATGCAACTTTTCCTTTAGGGGCCATGACAAGATACAAACCTGAGAGCCTAGACAATAAACTGTTAGTCAACATGAAACAAACCAAACCTTTCCATGAGCTTAGGACAACCAGTACACATGCTACCTCTATTGGTGGACAACCCTACTCACTATTTTGGATCTCCTCCTTCCAACTCAGTCCTGGGGGAGATGGCCACCTATGCTAACCATTCTAGGCCCTTAGTTCTTTTTCAATTTTTTGTTTTACACTTTTTCTGAACTTTCTTATTTTTGTTTTACACCATCGTTCATATTTTTACTATTTCTTTGTTTGCTTGATTTACTTTTATTCGTCATCCAATAAGTGCTTATGATGGTGGGTTGAATTATATCATATCAATTGCTAATGTTTGATTTTTACCTTTGAATTATGATGTTGATATTACGGTATGGTTCTTTTGGTAAAACATGCAATGTGTCCACACTATCCACTCATCCATACAACTATATGGTCTCCTTTGGCTTGGAACTGTACAGACCCCTTTTTTTAAGTAAATTTGTTAAGAAATTGATGACTAGATATTTTTCAAACCAAGGAAAGACTCAAAGGATGAAAAGGGTGTGACTTCAAGGGGAGTCAATACATTTGTGCTGGCCATTCTCTTGGGTACTTGGATGCTTTTTCTTGGGCTTTTTACCATTCTAACATTGTTCAAATATTAGGAAGCTAAGTGAACAAAAAAAGTATTTGCATGGTGTGGTTCTCATGCAAAAAAAAAAAAGTGAGAATTCAAAACACACCCCTTAGACATAATAAAGCAATATGGACTACCAGCACTGGTTATGGCACTAGAAAGACATGTTACCCATTCCTGAAGGTTCCCTATAACTAATGCCATTTCTTGCTTCCTTCTTCTCCATCTCGCTGTCTTTGGGATGGTGGTCACTCATTGTGAAGGCATTCCTGTTACTTCAAGAAGATGGATTGACCAAGTGTATTGATATGAGGTCACTGAATGTGGTTTGTTTGAGTCTAGATTTGGAATGAGTTATAATCAGTCACATTAACCATAAAATACACAAGGGGCTTTACACAACCTTATTCTTGGGATTCCATTCCATTCTCTCCTCTCCATATTTCTTCCCATTTTGCACCTCATTTCCAATTTTATCATTATTTCATTTCTAGGTTGATGCATTGTTTTTCTTTGGTGAATTCTTGTGGGTAAGTTCTTAACTCTTTCTTCCAAATGACATTTCTAGAGTCTACGGACTCTTTGGTTTGTGGGTTTTTTAGGGCATAAAGGGCATGAGATTGCTTTGGGAAGGACCCACTGGCATTCCTTTTTGATTCAATTATTAACTTCTTTTCCTTAAACATTTTTTGCAATCAATCATTTCTTGTTTCATCCCCATCCATGACATCCATTTTATTGGCGTTGCCATTGTTATTTTTTCCATCTTTCTTGTTCCTCATATTTTTCCATCTTATAGCTATTAGAGGTTTGCTCTTAGTCATGGGGGCCTTGGCACAAATTTTTCAATTCTACTATTTTCCTAACCCCTATACCTTGGGTAGTCACCAGTGATAAATCTCCAAACTAGTTTATGCCATAACCACAACTTAGCCAATGCGCTTCATATCAAGGCAAGGTATCAACTACATTGTGGATTATCTATCCTTGTTCATTTGTGACTATGTTGTGTGTGCATATGGTAATCATACAAAAAATAGGCTAGGCATGGAAAAAGCACTTAGGATGGACTGGAACTAGAGTATTTATGAAAGGAGCAAGTTTGACGGCCTGGCTATGGATAAACAACAGAAAGCGCAATCTCGGCATTCGCAACAACATGCTTCATCTTCTTTCTCTCTCCCTTTCTCTTCAAGCTACCAAATCAAGGCTTGGATGTCATTTATGTATGAGTGTTCACCACAATGGTCATGAACACTAATTTTGTAATATGCTTATTGATCCATTCACTGGGTACATTGAGTCTATCATCTCATTCCACCATCAGTTGTCAATTAGTCAATAATCCCATACCTTCCTAATATTTTGAAAGGAACTTGAGGATGAGTTTTCATTCAGTTGTGGGGGTATGATGAACTACGATATTGAGGCTGCGATATCGCATCCACAATATCAGATCTGCGATATTAGAGCCTACCATGCGATGTCAGATACCTAATATCAGGACTTGCCTTCTTGCCTATAAATAAGAGGCAGGAACCCTTGGTTTGCCTTTAGATAGTTAGTCCCTTAGCCAAACTCTTGCCTTTTCTCCCTTCCAGAGTTAGAATTATTTCTATGTTCCCATAGTAGAAGTCATAAAGTGAATGGGTCTTTATTTGAGCATTGTGTACCTGAGCACACATTGTGTACGACAATAAAGATGAACTTTATGATAAACCTTGTAGCATCCAGAATAGATTAATTAGTGTTAATTGATATTATTAATTGCTTTCCTAGTTAATTAATGTCTTCTCTCACCCTACACCTTCTTAAGTAAACACACTATATGATTGCTTTGAGCATGCATGTAACACTTGGTAACCTAGTAACAGTTAGCGTTTGGTAATCCTAGCAGCATTACACTAGTTTAGGATGTGTACAACCAGTGGGAACAGATACTAGTGTTAGGACTAGTTAGAACCTAGTTAATGAGTAGTTAAATTAAGATAGTTACTTAGTTATCTCTCTCTCCTCCCCCATTAGCGTAGGACATAAAAACATAAAAGCTATAAAAATCATATGCCTCAAGCTTTAACCATACAATGATGACATACAAGTAAGTTTGGGAAGACAACGATTAACCAACTCACCCTTGTTCCACCATGATGCATAAGCACTTAGTCCTTGGAATTTGATCGGATCGTGCGTGAAACACTTGTATTCATATGGTTGAACGTAGGGGTACCTCGCTGCTCATCAAAGTGCTAGCTGAAAAGGTTAACACAAATAAAAATAAAAAAGCATAAAATAAATTTTTGGGGGTTCCACTAGAAAGAAATGTTACCCATGCTTGAAGGTAGGTGGCTTTTTAGAAATCTAGAAAAAAACTAAAGTGCCATGAATAAACTCCTTCCTTGGACAATACACCAAGTGATGATGCTCCTTACAACATTGATAGTCTTACAATTGTAATTCCAAGAGATGAAATGATGCAATGTCACTAGACAGTGATGTGGACTTGGTTTGAATCTTTGACAAAAAGGCTAGTGATTACTTTAACCACTAATAAAACACAAGAAAAATTCTAGTGAGGAAATTTTGATCCAATATTTTGAAAAATTCTAATGTTTGGAAGGTATTTTAAAGGTAAGTATGAAGTGAAACTTGAAAATTGTTAATAAGACTAATCATGAGAAAGCTAGAACACTCAAATAATACCCTTAAGGAACCATAACCAATCATAATGAGCTATAAATAAGAGCAAAATAGATAATTGTGAGGAGTCATAAAGAAAATAAAACCTAAGGGGTAAATTTCTGGAATTTTATCTAACTTTGTAATCATAAACTAAGAACATAATGTGACTAAGGGTATGAGTAAGATATGGAACCATAAGGAATAAATGCGAATACCTTAGTAATTTTTAATCCTTAATGATTATAGATGATCCTAAAGAGTGGATGACAAGGTGGACCCTCACAAGATGCAAGTAAGAGATTGAGAGGCCAGGGTAGAGGCTGAATAGGAGGATAAGAACTAGAACATGATGAGTAAGAAGCTCAATCATTTAGTATTCATCAAGAGACTCTTACTACATGACAATTAGCCCAAGGATAGGCATAGGAATCATAGGTGCCAAGGAAATGCCTTAGGTTTTCACAGGACTACCTCTAAGCCATCCAAGAAAGGTCTATCTTGACCACAGTCATTGTAGAGATGAACTTTGATGCGATTGTAGAGTTCACCCCTGAAGCAGTCAAGACACAAATCAAGGCATAATCACTATGGCCCATCCTTTCTAATAGTGGTGAATGGTACCTTGGAAAAACCTACTAGTTTTAGTGCAACAACAAAGAGGGTACCACAGTGAACATTGGAGGAGTCTCAATTTCATTCTTGATCAAGGCAATTATAGAAGCTCTAAATATACCCAACGAAGGAGTAAGGTTAGCACATTTGTACACTTGATTAGATCCTAAAACCAAAAAATTATGACTAAAATGGGCATATGACAAAGAAGATAAGGGCTACAATGAGAAATAATTCTTTATTTTCTCACCCTCTCTCATTTTGAGTTTATCATACTCACTTTGTAAAACTAATAATTTCAATATCTTAATAATTGATGAATCATGTTTTTCATAAGCTTTGATATCAGAGTGGTCATGATATCATGACCCAAGATGTGATATCGAGCATGCAATATCATAGGGTTACTCCCAGACCTATAAATACAGCCCTTGGGCACACAATTCAGGGGTAGTTTTTGTAGTCAAGTAGTGAAACTCTTATATTTTGATCATTTGAGAGTTAGAATATTTTCCAAGTGCCTGCAATAGGAGGTCTGAGTGTGATTGTATCTTTATTCAAGCATTGATGTACTTGAACACACCATTGTGTTGGCAATAAAGATGAGCTCTTTGATTCATCCTTATAGCACTTGAGACTTTCTTTCTTTGTGCATTTACATATCATGATTTCATGCAATTTACATTAATGTTATTCATTTAGCAATTAATTTTGATTAATTAACCAACTGATTAAAATACACAAGCAGAACCCCTTTGAACATACATGTGATGCTAGCTCAGAAATGGTTAGCATTTGACAACCCAGCAATGTTTACATGAAGTTTAGGATGTGTTCAAGAAGTGGGGATGGTTACTTATGTTAGGCTAGATTAGACAATAGTTTACTTAGCACTTAATTACTTTCACTTTTATTCTTGTTTTAGGTAAGCAATTGATAAAACACAAAATAATAAAAATATTATGCCTTAGTCGCACCTAACCATACACTTGCATTCCACAAGTGAGACTGGGAAGACAACGAATAGACAACATGAACTCATTGTTTAGCTCTAGCATACTTAGTAATTAAAGTTTATAAAATTTGACTGGATCACACGTGAATGCCTGTAATTCGTATGGCTGGATGTAGGGGTACCACACTGCTCATCATTGGTGCTATTGATGGGGACTTTAGTTCTACGTGTGCTATCTAAACTTAGTGAAACTTGGTAACATCGTTGTTTAGACCTTAAGAGTCAAATCTTACAAAAAAAAAATTATTATTGCAATTTAATGAAATCTTAACTGCACATTACATATCAATTCATTAACATAAAATATCTTCTTCTCCCAAGAGTCTATCTTCGCCTAGGGTAGGCCAGGTGCCTTAGTAATATCAGGTGGTATATGCTCATCTTGATGATTATGTATTAAACTTCACCTTCATCTTACATCAAGATGAAATGTTGTGGTGGTGCAACATGGAAGGAAACATTTTTTTTCCACCTAAGTGATCTATTTTAGCTATTCTCCAACTAATGCTTGCATGGCATAGACTTCAACATCTTCACAAGGAGTATGTAATGCGAGATCCCAATTCAAGGGATTATCATTCCACTGAAGCACAAAGGTTAAGGGATCATTAGTCGGAGCACCAACATGAGCTTGTGAAGGGCGAGGGGTCAAACACTTTTCCAACTCTTCTTGGCCCATTGGATGGAGGTGAACACTTCTTTGGGGGCTTTTCCTTTGGTGATACTCCTCTCTTTAACTTTGTTCAAGGGGCCTTGAACTAGAACATGCAATCCATAATTCATAATCCAAGTTCTGATTAGAACCTATCTAATGAAAAAAATGGTTCTGGAGGATCCAATCATGATAAGGGGATAAATGGGAATCATGATTGCGATTGTGATCATGAACATCAAAGAAAGGATAGTAGATGTTGGCACGATGCAAGTTCTCCTTCCTCTTTTCCTTCATCATCATCATCATCTTCTTCATCTAGCTTAGATCATGGTTGTAGAGGGCATGATTGTGATGGAGGTGACTGATGAGACCAAAACAATAGAAGGGATTGTTAGGATAGTTGTGATTAAAGGCATGGGAAATCTAGGGAGATCCACTGCCATGAAAGAATGGTTAGTAGAGAACATCATAGGCACCATCACCATGACCTTGATGAACCTCTATTTGCCACTCAGAGCATGTTAAACATTGTAGAGGCTATGGGGATTCCAAAAAGGCATGTAAAGAATAGTAGAATAAAGAGGTTGTACATGAAAAAAATCCCTCAATTTGAGGGAGGCTATGATGCTGATTCATAAAATCATCTCCAAGCCTTCCAAGATGTATGTGCCTTGTAGAATATTGAGAACGATTGGTAGAAGTTGAAATTATTTGTAAGGATACTCATTAAGGAAGCATAAATTGGCACTAGTCCTTGGAGCTAGAATCAATCCAGCAGTGGAATGTGATGTTAGAATTGTTTAATGATGAATATCAAATGTACTCTAGAGTATCTAATCTAAGGAAGCATATCCAAGGGTGGAAACAAGGAAACCATGAGCCCTTGGATGCCACTATTGGCTGATACTACTCTCTATTGCATAAGTGTCTTGGCCATGGGTACTCTTAGCTTGATAAAATCCACCATATCATAGATGGGTTATGGTTAGAAATAAGGAAAACCCTTGGTGCCTATGCCCAAGGTAGATTGACAGAGTTAAGTGCTTTTTGGATCCAAAAGTGAATTGAGTAGGTATCCAGGGAGGAGTGAGAATTGAGAAAGTGAGAAAGTGCAGAGGAATACAACAGGGATCCTTCTATTCACAAAAGGAGGATTTGATTTTGTGATAGTGAGGATGAGTTAACCAGAGATAAGGTGACTAATCAGAAAACCTTGCCACTCCAGAAATTGCAATCTGAAATCACAGCTAAGGTTGATCAATTATGGGACTCCATGGACAATAAGTTTTAAGCTATCTTAGAAATTGTTGAAGAGTCCAAGGAGCAAAGTGATGAGCATGAGTGTTAGAGACATAAAGAAGCTTAATGTGCCATATCCAAGGGTAAGGGTAAGATGGTTGTGAATAGCGACTTAGATGATGATGACAGGTGTGATGTCTGCTAGTATGAACATCTCAAGGGATGTTGTCCAATTGTGTCACACTTGCAGGAATTTGGGATGTATGCCTTACATCCATAACTTGCACAAATTCAAACACCCAAAAGATTACCTTATCCATAAGGAAACTCTCGATAGTTCCACCAACCATAGTAGTACTATCCACATGGAACTTCACCTCAACCCTAAAAATTGTACCAGTAGTGGTAGTAATCAAAATCGTGGGCATTGGCACCTCCAAGATAGTAATACCCCTACTAGTAACTAGACCCTTATGGTTATTATGTTCAACAACATTCATCTCCATAGGACTCCTCTAGTCATGTTGCCGCTTATCAACCTCACCACTACCCTTATAATGTGTACCAACTGCCATATCCAAGGAAGGATGCCACTTACTATCTTCATGCTCCTCTTATTCCTACACCTACTTCTTTGTTTCCTGCATAGCTACAACTTGCTTCATCCATGTAGGGTGAATTTCCTACCAAACCATAGCAAAGAAACACTACAAGGATGGTTAATCTGCAATTAGTTAACCAACCAAGTAGGTTGGAACCACAATCAAAGAGAAAAATTCTTCTTCTAACCTCACAATCCATCAAAGCCCTTAGACACATCAATGGTTGGTAGCCCTTCTCCTCCATCTTCCTCTACCTCACTTTTATTTGAGTCCCCTTCAAACCAAAATCCCTCTTGAATCCATATTGTAATGTTAAACCATGCTGTATCTAATTAGATTCAAGCTAGTAACCTACCTAGGAAGTTAGCTAATCCTAGGAGTCCCTTAGTATATTTCCAAATCACTGGGAATGAGCCTTGTAAAGCTCTTCTTGACTCTGGTTCCGGTGTTAATTTGATCTTGCATGAGATGTACACAATTTAGAACCTTCATCCTTTGAAGAAGTGCAACATCTAGTTAGAGCTGGCAGACCAATCCATCATTGTTCCATTAGGATTGGTAGAAGACGGCATGATCACTATTTGTGGATGGTCATATCTTGTTGACTTCCTAGTAATCAAGGTGGAGAACTGCAAGCGGGACTTCCCAATTATCATGGAAAGGATGTAGTTAAGCACTGTTGATGCCAAAATGGTTATTAGAGATATTTCCTTGGAGATATCTAAAGAAAATGAATTTGGAAAGATCAAGAAGAAGAGGGTTCCATGTATCACATATAGTGATTCAGGGTGCCATTGTGTGCAGAAGTTATGATCAGTGAAGTAAACATCTATCTTTGCATACAAGTAGTATGCACCAAAAGATGAAATCCAAAGATGTCTATACATGGCAGCCATAAAACAAGAAGACAACCAGTGTCTATCAGTTGATTCTAGCAACAGTCCATTGTGCATGGAACCTACTGAGGGCCTAATGTATGAATATGTTGCAAGTATGGATGAACTTGAGCAAGTTCATTACCAGCTCTCCAAGGGAGTAAATGATGATATTAGTTGGGGAGAGTTGGAGATTCTTGATAATTTTAAATAAGAGCTCCTTGAATTAAAAAAATTACTAACCAGAATGGAGTATGTATTCTTGAAAAATGGAAGGTCGATCATTATTAATGCCAAGCTTGCTACAGGAGAAAAGAAGATGTTGATGAATGTTATGGAAAAATGGTTAGCAGCCTTTTCTTGGTCATATTTTGAGCTCAGTAGAATAAATCCAAGAATATGTCAGCATCGAACATACATTGACCCCACCATTAAGTCAAAATGATAGCTGCAGTGGCATTTGAATCCCAAATTAAAGCAGATTGTCAAAAAGGAAATTGAACAACTCATCAAGGTGGGATTCATATACTTTGTTGCAAATAGTGAGTGGGTTAGTCCATTCATGATCATGCCCAAGAAAGAAGGAAAATGGTGGGTGTGCATCGACTTCTGGCTACTTAACATGGAAACTTTCAAAGATCATTTTTCATTGCCTTTTGTTGACCAAGTGTTGGACACCATTTCTGGGCATATCTATTATAGCTTCTTGGATGGTTATAGTGGCTATAAACAAATTTGGATCACACTAGAGGACTAGGAAAAGATTACTTTCATGAGTCCTTGGGGGACTTTTGCTTACGATTAGATGTCATTTGGTCTATGTAATGCCCTAGCTACATTCCAATGATTAGTCTTTATCATTTTTCAACAACAAATTAGTAAGGGGATTGAAGTCTTCATGGATGACTTTTCTACCAATAGAGCTACATTTGAGTAAGCCTTGGACCATCTTGAGTAGGTGTTGAGGAGATGTGTCGAAACAAACCTTCGACTCAATTAGAAAAAGAGCCATGTTATGGTCAAGGAAGGTACAGTCTTGGGCCATAGTATCTCAAAAGTAGGAATCAAAGTGGACCCTAAAAAGATAAGGGTCATCCAAGGAATAATCCATAAACTAGAAATAGTTAAAAAAGTGTAGTCATTCCTTGGTCATAATGGCTACTACTAGCGCTTCATTAAGAATTTTTCCAAAATCACCAAGCCATTGGTTGAATTAACAAAGAAGGATGCATCATTCATTTAGATCCTTGCATGTGAAGTAGCATTTCAACAACTAAAGCAAAAGCTTGTTGAAACCCCAATTCTACAAGAACTTGATTAGTCTAGGACATTTCGTGTGATGATTTTTGCATCAAATTATGCTTTGGGGGTAGTGCTTATGTAGTTGGATGATCAAAAACGTCCATATTACATTGACTGCATAAGTCAGAGTATTAGAGGTGCATACCTGAACTACACCACTACGAAAAAGGAGTTGATGGTGCCTTAGAAAAGTTCAAGCACTATGTGCTTGGTTATAAAGTGTTCGTGCACATAGATCATAGCACCATTTAGTTTTTAATGAATAAACCAATGGTGAGCCCCCGTGTCATGTGTTGGCTCATGATTTTGCAAGAGTTCAATCTCACAGTGGTAGATTGAAAGGGAGTGAAAAATGTGGTCATTGACCACTTATCATGGTTAAGATGGGATGACAAAGAGAAAGAAAGCCCCTTATTTGATTAATTTGTTGACAAATTTCTCCTTATAGGGACTATTAATCCAAAAATGCCTAATGAACTAAGATGGTATGACATAATTCTTACTTATTTTCTTAAGGAAGAACTACCACAAGGGCTAGACACCTAGAAAAAAACAATAGTTTCTTCACCAGGTTAAGCATTTCATGGACATGAATTAGAATCTTTATAAAGTATGTTCCGATAGCCTAGTACACTGGTGTGTTCCTAACATAGATCAATTGCATGTTCTCTAGGATGCTCATAAAGGCCCTTGTGGGGGCCATTACAGTAGGAGATGCATGGCCATCAAAATCCTCATGGTAGGATATTATTGGCCAACAATCTTCAGGGATGAACACCAATTCATCTATGCTTGTGATCATTGCCAGAGGGAGTTGGAATGATAGCTCAAACAGAGGGGTCACAGCAATGGATTTAACCTCTTGAGCCATTTGATATTTGGGGCATTGACTTTATGGATCCCATCGCACCTTTGTCAAATAGAAAGGCATATATAATAGTCATAGTTGACTGTTGCACTAAGTGGGTAGAAGTAGCAGCCATCATCAACTGAACATCCACTACTACTACTCAGTCTATACAATAGAATATCATAAACAAGCTTGGTGTGCCTCATGCATTAATTTCTAACAATGAAACTCATTTCATAGGTGCCACTTTTTGAAAACTTATGTAGCACTTGGGGGTTGAGCACAAAGTCACAACACCTTATCACCCTCAAGTTAGTGGTCAAGATGACGTCACCAATAGGGGGATTATGAAAATTCTAATGTGCACTATTAGCAAATATCAAAGGGACTGGAGCACCAGAATAAATAATGCCCTTTGGGCCTATCGTTTAACATGGAAGATTCCCATAGCTTATTCTCCCTATGAGCTCATGTATGGAAAACTACCAACACTACCCACCCAATTTGAGCTTTGTACACTCTCAAATTAATGAACCTTAACTTGCTATATGGAAATCCATTAATGGCCCTATCATCCAATGAAATGCATAAGGCATTCAATAAGAAACACCATGACCTCAAAATAAGAAAAGTTAAGTTTTAACTAGGAGACAAGGTTTTCTACTGGAATCCTGCACACGTACCTCAACAAACTAAATTTCAAACATTGTGGAAAGGACCTTAAATTATTTATTAGAATTTTTCATTTGGGGCCATGATTATCTATAAACTTTACAACCTAGACAAGAACAATTAGTGAACATCCAATAACTAAAACCTTTCCATGAGCCCAAGCGAACTAGCTCAACAGACATCTTGCCAGATGGACAACCATGCTCAATCTTTTGGATTTCCTTCTTCCAACTTAGTCATGGAGGAGATGGGCATCCATACTAACACTTTATGTGGCTCCTTAGTCTTTTAACTTTTTATTTTACATAATTTTGATTTTACAAATTTTTGTTTTCATATTCTTTGTTTTACATCTTTTTATTTTTCAAGTTATTGATCTTTTCTAAGTTTTTATTTTATACCATCGTTAATATATTTAATATTTCTTGAATACTCTTTTACTTTCTTTTATATTTTCTTGTGTTTGGTGTGATTCTCTACTCTTTTTGCTAATAAGGTGTTATGTACAATGATAATGTGCTACTCGATGGTGGTATGTTTCACTTGTGATTTGATTATTGATGTTTGGTTTTTGACTTCAAATGTCATCACTGATAACTAGGGCATGGTTTCTTTTCATGTAATAGGCAGTGAGTCCACATCATCCACCTATCCATGCACTCTATGGTTTTCCTTGTTTTGGAAATGTGCAATCCCTTTTTCATTAATGCAACCTTAATAAATTGGTGACTTGTGTAGTTTCTAGAATTGGGAAGGAATCAAAGGTTTGGACATGGTGTGGCTTCAAAGGGATGTGGTATTCTTCATGCTTTTCAAATTTTCCTATGTGTGGGGGTGTTTCTGTGAACTTCTTACCATTTTGTATCATTCCACAATAGGAAGTCAAATAAGTCCTTGAATGGTGTGGTCCTCATTTTAAAAAAAGAAATGAGGATTCAAAGCACACCCCTTAGACAAAATAAATGCAATAATACATGGGTCTTTGCATGGTGTGGTTCCCATTAAAAAAAAAAGAAATTCAAAAGCACATCCCTTACACTAAAGAAAAGAGCTATAAGCACTAGTTATGGGACTTGTCTTGTATCCTCTAACTAAGGCCCTTTTTCACTTCCTACTTCTTCTTCAATTTGGAATGGTGGTTGTTTTGTGGAAGCATTCTTGTATCTCAAGGGATAGACTAGTCTTACAATGTCGATGCAAAGTCACTAAAAGTGGTTGGTTTTGGTTTGGACTAAGGATGGATTATACCGAGTCATTTAATCATGAACTCCACAAGGGACTTCATGTGACCATAATTAGGAACTTCATTCTATTCTCTCTCATCCATCTATGCTTTTCATGCCTCACCTCACTGTCGATTTCATGTTATGATATGATGTTCTAATTTCATGTGTCAAGTTTCTCAGTTAGTTACTTTTGGGTTTTTGTACCTAACTTTTTGTAACCATTAATCATCCATGGTGCCCACAGAGTCCTTGGTTTGAAGTTATGAAAAGGCATAAAATACTTGTGCCTACTTTGGGATGGACTCACTTGCATATTTTTTGATTTGGTTAAGTTAAGTTCTTTAACCTTAGACATTTTTACAATCAAATTCTCTTTATTTACCCCATCAATGCCATCAAATTATGCACATCTTCATAATTGTTTTTAGTGAATTCTTTCTTTTTATTATTGTGACTTTATATACCATCTTTTTAGTATTCCTTGTGTTAAGATTTTTCTAAATTTTATGGACTAGTTCTCTTACTTAACCCATTTTTCAGTCTTCCCACTAACATTATTAAGCAACCAATCTACCACAATCACAACTTAGCTAGACAAAATCACTAACGAGACAAGGTATTCAACTGCTATGTATTACAATTTATATACTAATCCTTGATTTTGTTGTGATTACAATGGAGATCATGGACTGAAAGTATGACTGTCTTCACCAAAGATGATGCCACAATATTACTCACGGGAGATTGTTCATGATCGCTGGATCTCTTCTACCTCTTTCTCATTCACCTATTGCCAAGAGGGGTTGGATGTCATTAGATCCAAGGGTGTTCTTTCTTGTTGTCATGAACACCCAATTTTGTACACAATTGTAATGTTGTATGCTTGGGCACTTTTGTATTTGTCTGTTTCCTCTATGTCACTCTATATGTCAATCAAACATTCCATACCTCCTAATATATCTTGTAAGGGACTTGTTCCTCTTCTTCTATACTTGAGGATGAGTTTTCATTCAGTTGTGGGACTATGATGAATTGTGTTTTTCATAAGCTTCGATATCAAAGCAGTTGCGATATCGGGTACACCATATCGGGGTCCAAGATATGATATTGTAGGCTTACTCCTGGGCCTATAAATATAGCCTTTGGGTACATGATTCTGGGGTAGTTTTGCAGTCAAGTAGTGAAACTCTTACAGTTTGTTCATTTGAGAGTTGGAATATCTTCCAAGTTCCCATAGTAGGAGGTTTGAGTGTGATCAGATCTTTATTCAAGCATTGATGTACCTAAACATACCATTGTGTTGGCAATAAAGATGATCTCTTTGATTCATCCTTGCAGCACTTGAGACTTTCTTTCTTTATGCATTTACATACCATGATTTCATATAGTTTACATTAATGTTATTCATTTAGCAATTAATTTTGATTAATTAAGCAACTGATTAAAATACACAAGAATGACCCCTTCAAACATACATGTGACACTTGGTAGCTTAGAAACGGTTAGTGTTTGACAACCCAGCAATGTTTACATGAAGTTCAGGATGTGTCCGGGAAGCAAGGATGATTACTTATGTTAAGCTAGATTAGAAAATAG
This sequence comes from Gnetum montanum, assembly GCA_015680685.1. NCBI lineage: Eukaryota > Viridiplantae > Streptophyta > Gnetopsida > Gnetales > Gnetaceae > Gnetum > Gnetum montanum. The sequence continues at coordinate 799,128 of MNCI01030164.1, read as the reverse complement.
TTTACTTAGCACTTAATTACTCTTACTTTTATTCTTGTTTTAGGCAATCAATTGATAAAACACAAAATAATAAAAATCTTATGCTTAGTTGCACTTAACCATACACTTGCATTCCACAAGTGAGATTGGGAAGACAACGAATGGACAACACGAACTCACCATTTAGCTCTAGCATACTTGGTAATTAAAGTCTATGGAATTTGAATGGATCACATGTGAATGCCTATGATTCATATGGTTGGGTGTAAGGGTACCTCGCCACTCATCAACAATAGAAGTTCCCTCATACGTAACTTCTAAAGTTTTCCAAATTTATTTGGTCATTTTACATCCTGATACCCTATTAAATTTAGATTTATTCAATGCATAACATAAACAATTTTTTGCTTTTGAATGAAACATGAACTTATCCTTTTCTTCTTATGTCCACTTGTTGTGAGGCTTGATGATGTCAGTGGAGTTATTGATAGGCAAAGCATAGTGTTCAAGGATTAACTCCCACACTTCAAATTCCATGGATTTAAAAAGTCCTTGCATTTTAGCTTTCCAATAGGCAAAGTCAAATCCACTGAACATGGATGGCTTTGTGTAAGATGTTTTCTCTATTGTTCACTCTTGAATTTGATGATGATAGAGAAGAATACCAAGCTCATATACCATTTATGGATCATTAAACCTAGAAAGGGGTGGGGGGTTGTGGGGATGAATAAGTTCCCCAAATTAAAAATTTTTTAGACAAAGGTGGGGGCATGGGGGATGAATAAGTTCCCCAAATTAAAAAATTTGTAGACAAAGCATACAAACCAAATTTAATATGGTTTCCCAACTTGGATAGTCCACACTTGGAGGGTAGATTTCAAGCACACCTTTGAACTTTGTTGCTCTTAAATGTGATTTGAAGGATCCACACCCTATATAGTCTTCAAGCCCCACTCTAGAGTGTTGTGCCGTATTAATAACCACTCAATCATGCAAGGTCTCATCAGGCTTGGAATGTGGTTTCTAGGTTTCCAAAACCTTTATAATCTTGAGATCTACTCTAGAGTGTTATGCTACAACACCAAACATAATCTTGTAGGATCCTGACAAGCTCAAGAAAGATGCCTTCTTGCAAGAAGCACAATAATGCCATAGGGTAACAAGGGAGAATAATTTACAAGGGATAAATGCAACTTAGTTTCTGATCCTTGCACTTTGAGGTACAACACACTTTATAATGAACAAAAGATAGAACAATGAGGAGGAACAAAGTTTACAATGATTGAAAAATGATTAAATAATGATTATACACAAGCTTGCACATTTTCTAATGCATATGATGTCTTCTTATAGTTACCATGTACTAAATTCATCTTGGAACTTGTACAATAGCTATCCAGTAGTCACTAATGGTCATGGAAGGCATCTTCTTCATTCTTGAGATGTCTTTCTATTTTTTCATTCTATTTTGGTAAGAATTCTTTGTCTAGGAAAGATGTCTTTATCTGATGGAAGATGTCTTTCTGAATTTGGCCTACATTCTATGAAGACATATTTCTTTGATGAAGATGTCTTTTCTTGAGGAAAGATATCTGCTATTTCTTAAAGACATCTTTGTCTAAGAATTCTCAAATTCTACCAAGACGTCTACTGTTTCTTGAAGATTTATTTCTTTAGATTCATTTACATGATGAATTCATTGTTCCTTGTTCACAACCTTGATCTTCTGCATGCTTTAATAATGACAACTTTGATTGTATAGTATTTGGTCCTCATCCATGTTCTTTGGAATTCTTGCATGTTCATTTGAGGCCTTATGGATGACCTTCTCCTTTGATCTCTAAACCTAAAAGTTTCTTGTCATCTTCTTGGTTTCCCTTGTACATTGTCGTATAAACACAATAACCACATAACCATGCAAACAATATTTGACAATAATTTACTTAAAGTTTTGACACACCAAAAGGTTCATACCTTTTTCTGCATTAGAATGAAATGATTCATTACTCTACCATCCATTTTAGCCCACGTAATGCTCTTAGTCCTAAGGATAGAAAGTAGGGTGTTACAAGTTGATATTAGAGCATAGATTTGGTAAATTTTTCATTTCTCGTTTTTTGTTCAGTGATGGAAAGTGATAGACAAGGTTGTGCTAGAGGTAGTAGAATAGATCTTGAACCTAGTCAACCAACACCAATGCTTGAACTATTGATAACCAAGTGGAGGGGCCTTCAATAGAACCTCCTATAGAGAATGTGATCCCAACATCAATATTAAATGAGGGGATAAGCCAAGCTAATCTCAACTATTAGATGGAGCAATTCCTCTTTCAACACATGGAGGGAAATTCATTATAGCCAAGATCTATGATGGTTTTAGGGGAAAGTAGTAGTAGGAAACTCATGGAGTGAGAGCATATGGAACAGTTCCATAAGCTTGGAACACCAACATTTAAAGGTGAGAAGAACCCCACCATAGCTATTGAATGGCTTAAGAAAGTCATCAAGATCTCCAAGATGTTAGGATGCACTCCAAAACAACAAACACATTTGGCCACCTTTCAATTTAAAGGTGCTTCCAAGTGATGGTGGAAGGTGGAGGAGCTTGCACATCATTGGAAGGATCAAAATGTCCACTATACTAACTTTGTGTGAGTGTTCAACCAACACTCTACACCTGCAAATTTTGTGGAGGCTAAAGTAGAGGAATTTCATCACCTCTACGAGGGTGGTAAGTCAATAAGTGAGTATGAGTTCAAGTTTTTGAAGCTAACCATGTATGTTCCTCACATAGATGTAGATGACACAACAAGGGTTAGGTGATTCATTCGAGGCCTTTATACTTCAATTAAGGATCAACTCCTCCCTCAATGTCATCAAACATATGGGGAAGCTTGAGTTGCTGCATTGGAGCTAGAATGTAGCCAGATGATAGAAGCAACATGCCATGATCATTTTCAAAAGAGGGCTCAATTCTCTTCTCAGAAAATTGATGGATTGAAATGTGCTTGTAGTAGTAACCTTAGAAGAACTCAATCTTAATAGAAGTCTATGAGGCATGAGTTTAATTAGGGGCAGCTTACTTGTTACAATTATGGTAAAGTTGGACATACTAAACAGAAATGCTCCAACTATTACAACTATGGCTAGGTTAATCACAATAGTTTTAATTACTCAAAGAATTTAAATAATGATGGATTTTAATAGGGAGGAGAACCTCCAAGGAACCATGGTGGTGCTTGAACATAGGCTCACATTTATGCTTTGACTAATCAGTCGATGGAGGAACGACCTAACACGGTGATGGAGATGGAAGGTATGATCTTAGATCTTGAAGTTTTGATTCTCTTTAACCCTTGTGGTAGTCATTCTTTTGTTGATCCTTCAATAGTTAAAAGGGTGGACTTGATATGTGAGCCCCTATCCCAAGTACTTACTATTAGTACTATGGGTGGTAGCATGCTTGCTGTAGACTAAGTTTTAAATCTATTTCTTTAATTATCCAAGATGTTCCTTGGCCTTATGACCTTCATTTCATGAGCCTAGGGTACTACAACATCATTCTAGGGATGGATTGGTTAGTGCATTTCTGAGGTAGGCTAGATTATTATTGCAAGACATTATCCCTAGTATTAGAAAAGGCTGTACAAGTGATTGTACATACAAAACCTCGTAAGATTAAGATAGACATGGCTTCATCAAGATATTTTCATTGTTTGTTGTAGAAAGTTCATCCCTGCTTCACAATCTCTATTAGTGAGAGTTCTCCATCCCTAGAGATTGATCAAATTCCTATAGTTTATGAATTTCCTAATGTCTTTCGATTAGAATTACTAAGTTTGCCTTCTAGGTGAGAGGTAGAGTTTGAGATTAATCTCTAACCTAGTATCGAACCTATGTCTAGAGCTCCACATAGGATGACACTTGTCAAATAGGTACAACTCAATGTCCAACTTCAGGAACTTCTAGATAAAGGATTGATTCGTCAAGTGTATCTCCTTGGGAAGCTCATGTCATCTTTGTTAAAAACAGGGATGGAAGCATGAGGTTATGCATCAACTATCGACAACTAAATCAAGTGAAAGTAAAGAATAGGTATTTTGTGCCTTGCATAGATTATTTTTTCAACTAATAAAGGAACACTTAAGTGTTTTCAAAGATAGATTTGAAGTTAGGATACTACCAAGTTCGCATTAGAGAAGGTAATATTTCTAAGATAGCTTTCAAGACTCGATATGGACATTATGAGTTCTTGGTTCTACCATTTGGACCTATTAATGCTCTAGCAATGTTTATGCATCTCATGAATAGTGTCATGAGGTCATACCTAGACCAATTTATCATTGTTTTCATTGATGATGTATTGATATGATTCAATGTCAGATGACTTGCATGAGGATCATCTAAGAACTATCTTGCAAACACTTAGAGAACATCGACTCTATGCTCAACCTTCAAAGTGTTCATTTTTGCATCATGAGATCCAATTATTAGGTCATGTCATCTCAAAGAATGGAGTAGTAGTAGATCCTACTATGATAACATTTATTAGGGATTGGCCTATTTCTAAGGATGTTGGAGAGGTGCATAGCTTTCTTGGCTTAGTTGGTTATTATCGAAGGTTCATTGAGAACTTCTCTCATATTGCTTCACCTATCATGAAGCTATTGCAAAAGGATGTTGGGTTTCTATGGAATCCTCATTATCATGCTACTTTTGAGAAGCTTAAGAGTATATTAACATCAACTCCAATCTTGGTGACACCTACCCTTGGTGAACCCTTTGATGTATGCACAAATATATTAAGAGAAGGTTATGGATGTGTCCTTATGTGAAAGGACAAGGTAATAGAATATGCCTCAAGATAATTGAAGCCTCATGAGTCATGCTATCCCACCCATGATCTTGAGTTGGGAGTAGTGGTGTTTTCCTTGAAGGTCTAGCATCATTATCTCTTTGGAGAGAAATTGACCATTTGGACCTATCACAAAGGAGTCCAATATCCAATGAATCAGCCATAGTTGAACTTACGATAACAATGATGGATAGAGTTATTAGCTAATTTTGACTTTACCATCTAGTACTAGGCAGGAAAAAGCAATGTGGTTGTAGATGTCTCAAGTCAAGTGGCTAGTAAACTCTAGAGTCTTATGATCTAGTTTGATGTACTAGATGATATCTGTGTAGAACAAGGATGTGATTCTTGGTACATGTAGCTTTAGGAATTTGGTGATTCCTTAGTTATAGTGGATGCATTAGGATTGGTTCATCATAAGGATCGGGTGTGTGTACCTATTTCTTTATGGAAATTATTACTAAAGGAGGGTCATCTCAATTAACTTCAAATGCATCCAAGCAGAGATAAAATGTACCAAATTCTAAAGAAGTTATACTAGTGGATAGGAATGAAGAGGTAGGTTGGAGAATTTGTAGCAAAGTGCTTAATCTATCAATAAGTTAAGTTGTAGCATCAATGACCAGGTGGCTACTTATACCCTCAGAAAATTATAGAGTGGAAGTGGGAGGTAATTAGTCTAGATTTCATTACTAGATTGCCTCACACTAAGGGTGGTATGGATGTTATCCTTGTGGTGGTCAACTTGTTAACAAAATTTGCCCACTTTCTTACTACAAAGGCTATGACTAGTGATGAGAATGTGGCACTATCATTTTTCATGGAGATTGTTTGACTACATGGTATTCCTTCCAAGATTGTATAAGATTGTGATACCAAATTCACCTCACAATTCTAGAAAGAATTTAGACAAGCCTAGGTAGTAGGCTAAACTTGAGTTCAACATATCATCCTCAAATATATGGATAGGTTGAATGGGTAAACCCAGTGTTAGAAAACATGCTTCAATCATGCATGTTATAGTTTTCAAACTCTTGGGATAGTTTGTTACTATTAGTAGAGTTTTCCTACAACAATAGCTACTAGGTGAGCTTAAAGGAAAAACCATATGAGATCTTGTATGGTAGACTATGTAGAACACCATTGTGATGAGATTTAGTTGAGGATAGGTAATAGATTAGCTCTAATATTATCCTTCACACCATAAAACAAATAAAGGTAATTCAAGAGTAGCTTAAAGATATTCAAGATCATCAAGTAAGCTATGAAAATCATAGAAGGAGGCCTCTTGAATTTGCATTAGGAGATAAGGTGTTTATTCAAATCTCTCCACTTAAGGGCTTGATGTGCTTTAGGCGAAAAGGTAAATTAGCATCTCTTTACATAGGTTCCTTTGATATTTTGTAGCATATTAGAGAGGTGGTATATCAAGTGAGTTTGCCACCACAACTCTCTAGCATGCATGATGTATTTCATGTATCCATGTTGTGATGTTACGTTCCTGATGAAAGCCATGTAGTATATTGGTTTGAAGTGCAACTTCAGACTGATGCCTCCTATGTTGAATTTCTAATTAAGATATAGATAGTATGGTACATTAGCACATAGCAAATCAGTTTTGATGATGGAAGTCTTATGGAGTCTTCATGGTTCTCAAGAATCAACTTGGGAATCGTAGTATGATATGTATGATGCCAATCTTAAAATCTTCAAGGAGGAATATTCTTGATGGGAAGAGAATGTAACAACCCAAATTTTAGTAAATATTTCAAAATAGTTGAGGATGTGTAATACTATTAATATTTATATGCATAATTAATTTTTCTTAGCATATGATTAATTTTATAAGCCATGTGATGAATTGTGGTTTGTCATGCCTCGATATCAGGTACACAATATCGAGTACATGATATCACAACTTGGATACGATATCATATACATGCTATCATGATTTTTGTGTTAGCCTATAAATATAGCATTTAGGCACATAGTGAAGGAGTCTTTTGGTAAGTCTTTGAATTGAGTCTTTTTCTCAGTTTTTAGTTAGCTTTTAGTTCTTTTCCCAAGTGCATGCCTACAGTGTAATGCTTGTAATTTTAGGCAACCTTTGTTCGAGTGTGACGTACTTGGACACACACACAATCAGCAATAAAGATCGAGATTACTCCATCATTGCAGCATTCACTTAGTTTTAAATTATTTAATTATTTATTATTATTTATTGTTTTCTTAGTTAATATTTTTTATTTTCATTTACTATTCTTGTTGTTAATGCAAAATGAGTATGCTTTAATAATGAACATTTAAGTGTAACTACATGGTAACCTAGTAGCGTATCAAGTAGTGCTTCAAGTGATATGCACTTGGTAATTCTAGAAGTAGTACATGAAGTTCAAGATGTGTACAGTTGATTAAGTATGAATGTTCATCAAACTTAGGCTAGCTTAGATCTTATTTCCCATAGCTTATTAGCTTAATTAAGTTATTTCCCATTACCCTTAGGAGTAGAATGTTAGTAGAAACCACATCATACACCTCACTTTGGACTAAACCATACATGACAAAGAAAATACTAGTCCAAGTGAGAAGACAATGAACTGTGATCAATGTATAATTGTCTAGGTGCCACAACTAGTCCATTTGTGGAGTTTGACTAGATCTTGCATACACGCTATATTCGTATGGTTGAGCACAGGGATACCTCACTGCTGATCATCATGTAAATTTTAAATACCATCACCAAGAAATACATCACACAGTGAAATATCCAAAAGATATCTTGACCAAAATTACTCATATTTTTACCTTGGATACTTTTCCATACTCTAAAATGCTAAGGGTGTTGGAGTGGAAAGTCCTGTTGCTTGAGTATCTTTTGATAAGAGTCTCAAAAGACTCTCCCTACATTGGTGACCTTTAGATGATAACTATCGATGAGGTACATGCTCCCCCTACATGTATGCTTGTATTTCTTTCTAGTTTCTTTGGTCATAATACATCTATTATAGAGAGATTGGTATTCTCCTCTTGAGCCTTTTAAGATCTTCATGTTGCATAGAAATTCTAAGATCAAGTATGGAGACTTTTGAAACAAAGGCCTTTTCTTAGTACTATATTATGATAAAGATAACAAATAATTCATATGCTCAAGGAATTATTTTTGAAAATTTTCTTTTCTCAGAAGGTACATGAATTACATTAACGATACTAATTCAAATGCTTCAATTATCATACATCAAAAATATCCCAAAAGAAATTGGAATTTATGATTTTAGAGGGAAGCAACAATACCATATCAAAGACATATAATGCAAATTCAAAAAAAAAATATTTTAGTCCATGAATTACATGCAAGGGTTTTAAACCACTTGAAACCAATACACTCTAATTAAGAATCCAAAAGATAATTTTTCAATAAAAACTTTAAAATTAGCACAAGCTTCCACTCAACCATCACATAATGCTAATATACTCACAAAAGATAATTTATAAAATATTCAAGGATAGACCAAAAACTTTAACTAATAAGTAAGAAAATAAAAACTTACCATAACTTCCCTTACTTACATTTGAGATAGAAAAGACTAATGAAGTTTAAGATGAGGTCCCCTATCATGGAGTACCTCCTTACCCTTTAACTTTCTTTCATCAACTCTTTTGTATGATGACCCTACTTGTTCATGTTCTTCATGATAAGAGAATTTATGATCATCTTCTATATCATTCATTCTTTTGAGGATTCTTCCAAATTTTAGTTCATTTTCATTCCAAGTTACTACTTTCTACAAAATACCATTACTAGAAACTTTTTGGCAGGACCAAGTATCAATGCTATGAGGATAATTAAAGTTTTGTTTACTTTCACAATTTTTACATACTTATAAAGTTTTCTCTTCATGATTGGGGTTATTAAACTTGATTATGCTTGAGTTGGAGCTTGTATCCTCCGGTGAGACTTTTTTCAAAATCTTCATTACTAGGTTATTTTCATGAATCTCTCCTTCTTGAAAACCTCTACATTCTTCATCCAAAAGGGTTAGTTGTTGAATCTCAGCCATTATGTTTGAGATTTCTTCTTTTTATTTACTATGAATTGCATAAAATTTTCTATTCATGTATTTCTTTACCTTCTTAAGTAGATAATCTAGAATGAGAATTTCTTCTCATAATTTATCATGCCCTTAGTCATTCTTACCTCTTGGTTCATCAATAACTTGTAATGAATTTTCATTTGTGAGTGTCATGCATATGAGCTAAGAATCTTTTATGGAGTCATCTACTTGTTCTTTACTTTACTCACCATCATTCCAACTAGTGTAAAAGTTTCTCTTTGCTATTTCCATATTAGTCATCTCTCTTCNGATTTTTCAATTCTAAAATTCAAAGAGCTTCAAAGTGCTCTTATTGCTTATGAAATGAACCTCATAAAAAGAGGGACAATAAAAAGAAGAGCCCATTGCCCTACATTCAAGCTTCAAGAAAAAGAAACTTGCTAAGAAAGATGTGAGCNTGTTGATTAAAGCTCTTTCCTTTTCTTGCAAGTAGTTTTTGGACTATTTTTGAAATAAGAGCTATCTCCTCTTCATTTCTCACATCTTTCTTAGCAAGTTTCTTTTTCTTGAAGCTTGAATGTAGGGCAATGGGCTCTTCTTTTTATTGTCCCTCTTTTTATGAGGTTCATTTCATAAGCAATAAGAGCACTTTGAAGCTCTTTGAATTTTAGAATTGAAAAATCTCTAATCTCCTGCATGGCTATAACCTTAGATCTAAATTCCAGTTGGAGAGTTCAATGTGGATCATTGAGCTTAGAAGGAGGGGGATGAATAAGTTCCTCAAATTAAGACTTTATAACACAAAAGCACACACACTAAATTTAACATGGTTTCCTAACCTGGTTAGCCCACACTTAGAGGGCAAATCACTAGCACACCTCTAGACTTTGTTGCTATCAAAATGTGATTAAAGGATCCACAACCTATATATTCTTCAAGCCTTTCTTTGGAGTGCTGTGCCACAACACTAGCCACTCAACCCTACAAGGTCTTGTCAAGCTTGAAATGTGGTTTCTAGGATTTCACAACCTTTACAACCTTGAGCTTCGTACTAGAGTGTTGTATCATAGCACCAACAACTTAATCTTGCAGGATCCCAACAAGCTCAAGTAAGATCAACCCCATAGGACAACAAAAGAGAACAATTACAAGGAATAGATGTAACCTAGTTTGTAATCCTTGTACTTTGATGTACAACACACTTTACAATGAACAAATGATGATATAATGAAGAGCAATAGAGATTACAATGATAAAAAATGATTTTACAATGATTACACAATTTCTTGCACATTTCCCAATGCATATGATGTCTACTTATAGTTGCCATGTTTCTAAATCCATCTTGGAACTTGTGCAATGGCTAGGCAATAGTCACTAACGATCATGGAAGAAATCTTCTTTGTGCTTGAGACATCTTTCTATATTTGCCTTCAATTTTGGAAAGACATTTTTATTTAGGAAAGGTGTCTTTTTGAAATCTCGATTTTGGTAGATGTCATTGTTTGATGAAAGACGTCTTTCTGGAACTTGACCTCATTCTATGAAGATGTCTTTAAATGGTGAAAGGCATCTCTACCTAATGAAAGACATTTTCTTTTCCTTGAAGATGCATTTCTTCAACTTTCTTTGTCCTCTAAATTCATTGTTCCTTGCCCACAACCTTGATCTTCTTCTTGCTTTAATGATGAAAACTTTGCTTGTACATTATTTGGTCCTTGACCATGTTCTTTGGAATTCTTGCATGTTTGGTTGAGGCCTTGTGGAAGATCTTTTCCTTTGAGCTCTAGATCAATTTGCTTCTTGTTTTCTATGTAGGATTTATCTCATCTTGGTTTTCCATGGACGTAGTTCCTACAAACATAATAAACACATAATCATGCAAACAACCTTTGACTCCATTTTACTTAACATTTTGACACACCAAAGGGTCCACATTCGAATCATTTTTATTATCACATTGCTTTCAAGCAAGTCCTTGCCTACACCCCTAATTACTATAACTAGATCATTATCCCTAGAAAAATAGTCTTTTCTCTTTTCACTTTATCTCATTTTGAGTTTCTCATACTCACTTTGTAAGGCCAAAAGTTTGGATTATTTGACTATGGATGTGCCTTCATAAGTAGCTTCTAGGGTTTCCTAAATTTCCTTAGCAGTTTTACACCTAGCTATCCTATTAAATTCAAATTTATTTAGTGGACAATATAAACAATTTTTTCTTTGGAATCATACATAAACTTATCTCTTTCTTCCAATGTCTAATTGCTCCATGGTTTGAGCGATTTTGTTGCATTGTCGACTAATGGTGTGTCTCTTTCAAGAATGGACTCCCAAACCTCAAACTCCATTGATTTGAAGAAGTCCTGCATCCTTGCCTTCTAGGAGGAAAAGTCGAATCCATCCAACATAGGTGGCTTTGTGTACAATGTTTCATCCATAGTTCACTCTTGAATGATGATGTTGAGCGTAAGAGTACTAGGATCTAATACCACTTGAGGATTGAGAACTTAGAAGGGGGGGATGAATAAGTTTCTCTTATTGATTTAGCTTCCTCTCAATCCATGGAGCATCTTCATTTAGATTGTAGACTTCGTACTTTTCCATGCTTTCATATTTGCCTATGAAGTCTTTTACTTTGATAGCCATGCTTCCTTGAGTCTTTGTCCATGATGTAGAGTTCTTATTCTTGTCTTGTAAATATAACATCCACAAAAAACATTCTTTGTTCTCCATTTTCCTTAATATTTTGGCATATCAAAAGGTCAACAAAGAGAAGTGAACAATTAACAAATCTCATGACTAACATCCTACAACTTTATAGATTTGAATATTTAAATAGAAAGATTGGGATGATGAAAATTAATAAAGATGAAGTTTCATAAGTGAAGACAAATCACATGAGTACAAGAAATACAAATTTAACAATAAAGGACAAGATGTTGATCATAGCATGAAATTTGCATTGCCACACATAAATATTCAAGTTTAGAACAAGTCAAAGTTATGAATTAAAGTCAGGTGTCATATGGAACATCAATTATAAATCAAGAATTTTTAGTAAATAGGAACAAATCGTTTTAATTTTTGTGTTTTATTTTTAAACTAGGAAGTCCAAAATTCATCAAACTTTATTTTACTAATACTTTTCTAACGAAAACCATCATGTAAATGAACTGTAAAAGGCCTTATAATTTCCTTATTTTAGTTCCATTTCATGGGAAACTACTTCCAAGATTAAGTGTATATATTGACATGTAATTTACTTGAAGTGTGTTCTTGAATTTCAGTCATGAGTTTATTAATTTATTGTTTTATTAAGTTGTAAATTTTCAATTTTATATTAAATCTTAGTTAGCACATGAAACATAAATAGTACATTGAAGTACAAGATGCACAAAACCATTATTTCCCAAATACAATTATATTCTTAATTTAATTATAGTTCTAAAACTCTTTCTTTGATAATTTCATCAATTCTGTATCCTTTCCATAAATTAATTCCTCTACAAAAATTCAACGAAATATGAAAATTTGTCATTATTTCAACTCTAATAATTTCCCAAGGTCTATTGGTGGTGGATGGAGGGATGTTATATTGTTGCTCTTATATTTTTTCTTGTTGGTTTTGAACATGAATTGTGAATTGGTATGTTTTAGTCTTAATCTTATGGTTGGTACTATTCTTTAGTTATGATGTATGATTTTTATATGTGTGCATATGATTTTATACTAACATGTTATGTAGGCCTATTACCCATGCCTTAGTTCCCTACTCCATGATGTTTTATAAGGTTAAATGGATGAGGTGATAAAGGTTTTTCTCTTAGTGTACACTAATTTTTCTTTTCTTTTAGCTATTTATGCTAATGGAGTTGAGGGCTCTCTAACATAGATAAAGGGTATATAGTGCTTTATGCATAGTAGATAGATGGATAAGTATTACTATTATTTTTTCATAGTTATGATGTTGATTGATTGTGACATCTTATTCTTGGATGTCTTGGCAAACATCAAATATACATTATATTAGACATTAGGCATAAGATGATAATGTAGCAAATGTTAAATATATGTAAAGTTTGACATTAAGTGTAAATGAAATAATAGAGAAAATGTAGGAAAAAAAAAGAGAAGAATGCTTTATTGATGTGGAATAGTGTATCTAGATCATGCTCTAAAAGTATTTCTTAGGATTTTCTTCCTTTGACATCTGTCCCTTAGAGGCAATCTAGCACTAGCACCATGGTTAGGCTTATAACTATCCAAAAGGAATGGCTAGTCCTCTTCCTATCCCACTTCACCTAGCACCCGTTACTCACCATTGCTAGCTCTAAAACTCTATGCTAACATGACCTCTAAGCTTGGCCATAAATACCTTAGGTCACCTCAAGAGACATGTTTGTTATTATAACACATCCTTTTGGGCCTTAATTACAATTCCTCTTTTAGGTCTCGTTATGATAATGATAATACATGTTATGAAGAGGCTCCATCTTCCTTATGTAGTAGCACCATTTTAGAATGGGGACATTACAATCTACCCTCCTTAGGTTTTGTTCATCCTTGAATGAGTCCATGTTCACTATCTTTTTTCAGCTCAAATGCTTCTTTTATGATCCTCTGCTCCAATAGTTTGATTTCTCCTATGAACTTGAAGTTGTTTCATGCTTATTCTGCAAACAAGACATATATGAGAAGAATATATATAAGTATTAAATATTATTTTATTAATAATTACCTCATTTTCTAACATAATGACAAGAGTTCAATTAAAGATCTACCAACCACCAATCACCAACCCTAACAAAGTTCACACAAAGTACAACTCATATTTGGTTATCCAAGTGAAGGAAGGGCAAATCCTTATTCTCAACTTGCATTACCATAGAAATTTTACTTATCAAGTTAAAATATATATTGAATAATGAATACAATTATGAAAATCATAAATAAAGTAAGGTTAAGATACTTCCTAATCTTGTTCAACATTAGGAATTAATGGAAATAGTTGTAATTCTACCATAAGTGGTATATGATCGGATGGTCTTGTTCAGGATTACAAGGCTTCATCTTGCTTCTTCTCAAATTATTCTTTAGAAATTAAATCTAGTAAATTGGTAACTTGGAAGGATCAAATATCATACCAAATATAATCCAAAGTCTCAATGAAGAATGTTATTGACCCATCTTCATTAATCGTGGTAGAGTAATTACTAAACTATGGTTCTTAATGAGTACTATCTATTAACATCATCTATTTCTAAATTTTTTGATTTGATTTATCTATTAAAGATTCAAAGTTAGTAGAATATGCACTAGTCAATGGAATTGCATGTTGAATTCATGGGAACATATTCTTCAAATCAGGTTTGTCTTCCAAGGATTTTTTTACACATCCATATTTTAAGACTTGATAACACTAATTCCAAATTTTGCATTAAATTCTCCACAAGGAAAAATTAGCACTAGATTGGTATGTCTTAGGAATAACCTATGCTTTAAAATTTCCTTCATTTTCTTAATTAAGTATGCTACTTGGCATAGTATAACATCTAGATATGTTGATTTGACAATTAAATGTGTGTTAACCATGCATACATGTCTTTCCTAATAAGTTGATTTCTAGTATCACTGACAAAGCTATGTGGCTTCTTCAAAACCTTGATCATTCTTTCTTTCCCATGATTTGAAGTTCTGGGATTTCAAAAATTATATCTTCTAAACTCCATTCAAATCTTTGTACTAATTCAAACTTGATTTCTACAATATGCTAATTTGTATAGCTCGAAAGAAGATCTTCCAAGAAAACATTTTTACTTGTAAATACCTCTATATTCCATCTTTTCCAATTTCAATTGGAATTGGTATATGAATTCCCATGGCAAGACTTTGTTTAGGCATAAGACATTAGCATCCAAATCTTGTAATTCTATTAAGATGCATGGATATCGATACTCATGCCAATCAAAGGCCCATGATGAACAAAGTAGATCTCATCTCTCACTAGCTAGGGATCTTATAAACACATTATATGTTGCCACTATCATTCTTTTTCTTGGATCTCTCCTAGACCATTATTCTTTATGACTATCATACAACTTATTGGAATAAGATTATGACTCTCCATGTTGTTTTGTTGTATGATTTGGTTACAAGAAAAATTGATATACATCTTCTTAATCATTCTAGTTTATCAACTAAACCATCAACTAATTCATCGAGTAATCTTGTTGGTAATTGATGAGCGATGAGGTACCCCTACATCCAACCATACGAATCACAGGCATTCATGCGTGACTCGATCGAATTTCGCAAACTACAAGCACTTACATACACCAAATTCTAGCTAGAAAAACCTTAGTTAGAATGGTCATTTTCTTCCCAATCTCACCTGTGATGTTCTAAAGTGATGGTTAAGTGAGATTGAGGCAAATGATTTTTATTAGTTTTTTTAATCTTTAAGGTCTAACTCTTTTAATGTAGGAAATGGAAAGTTATGAAATTTATAATAGTTCTACTCTATCACTTAACTCTCCCTAGCATAAACAACCGATCCCATCTTCTGTGCACATCCTAAGCATATCCTAACTGCTACTGGGTTACTAGACATTAAGCATCGCTAGGTTACCAAGTGTCTAATATATGTTCGAGATGGTTGTGCCTATTGTTCTCATAGAATATGAAAAAGACAATAAACATAAAGTGATAATAATAAAGGAGTTTGGAATGCTTAAAACATTAGAATATTAAAGTGTTTTAATGCTTAAGTAATTAAATCCAAATGCTGCAAGGAATATTCAAAAAGCTCATCTTTATTGGCACTCACGCCAATGGGCTTAGGTACATTAGCGCTCGAATAAAGATCCGTACACCTTACTCACACCTATTGCAGGCACTTGGGAAATATTCTAACTTACATGAAAAAAAACTGTAAGGGCTTCACTACAATTATCAAAAATATGCCATAAATTTTATGGGTGCATGCATATTTATAGCAAGAGATAGACTCTGCATTAATGGGGTCACATTAATGCATGGATGGATACGTCAACGGAGTCACATCAATGTGGCCATGTCAACAAGGCTCCATTAACATGACCTAGTCAACGTATCAACTGAACACTTCATCATATCCCCATGATTGAGTGAAAAATCATCCTCAAGTTTATTACAATTTGGAAGGTATGAAGTTATAGATAGTACACATGACAAAACACATTTACACAGACACAGACTCTATTAACATATTAAGTTCCCTGGTGTATGGCAATACAAATTACAAAATTACAGTGTTCACAAACAATGAAATCAAACACCCTGATAGAAATAGATTCTCAACCCTGTCAAAATGCTGAAGTTGCTGGAGAAGGTCACACGATTTTTGGTGGCAGTGGTTCTGACGAGGCTTCACTAGCTTCTGGTGCATACGGTAGTTGAGGCATTGATGATGGTTGTCCTATAGCCACTATAAATTCCAAAGTTAATCAAAAAGCCTCCAACAATGCCCTCTTCTTCTTCTCTTTATTTCTAGGATCGTTCACTATCTAGACAGCTTCACCGATGTGTGCTAGAATGGGAACATCCTAATGGCATGGAAGTGCAGGGAAGAGTTCCTTCAAATTAACAAACCAGGTAGCAAACTATTTTCATTCAATATCAAACACTTAGAATGATGTTTATAGTTTCTGGTAGTTATTCATTCACCAGGCCAAGTTCTTGACAACACCATGTTGTCCTTCAAAACGGGTACAAAGAACTTCGAGTTTCACATTGGCTATTTCTAGATTTTACTTTATCTCTTTATGCACTTGGAACTCGTCCTCGTATAAAGAATATGAGGTGGCCACTTGTTTCTCTAGGTTTGACCATAGCCTTCTAGCTATTAGCATAGCTAGGTTTCCATAACGGAGATTGGCTAACTCCATGTATTCCATCATCCTTCAATCTGTAGCTCCTTGAGACGGATCCCAACCTGGTTGTAGGAATTCAATCCATCAAAGATGGGTTGCCACATGTCACCTCCTTCCTTGAGCTATTGGAGCACTTGATTCATCTTAGCCTTTGTGACTTGAATCTCTTTTTTGTTGACTTTCTTTTGCAATCCCACTTGGTCCCTATAATGATTTTTTACTTGTTCAAACTTAAGGGCCGTATTTTTCCAAGCGGTGATTTCAATAGCTGATTTTTATTGCAAGGCTCGAACTTCCTTCATGGATAGATTATGATTTTCAGCTGCTAATCTCCTCACATTAGTGGTTACCCTAGCTAGCTCCTCCTACTATTAGTGGATAAAATATTTCATGTGTTGATTTTCAACACCAACATTGCGCAAGTGATGAATTTTGGTGGTCAACCTGACATTCTCCTAGCGAACCTCTACCAAGTCCTTGTTTAGATGATAAGAATGAGCATCTATTAAGGACTTGTCAAAGATTGCTAGCTCTTTCTCATTCTCAACCATCTAAAGTTTATTTTGAAGCTATTGAAAAGCTTCATCCCTAGTGAGTTCGTAGTTGAGGAGAGCTGGATCAGCAAGTTGGGCCCTTAGTTGGGCAACTTCCATAGCTAAGCGTTGATGATTGCCCTGGGCTACTTTAGGTTGCCCCTATAAGATGAGGTACTTTCCCCTTGCTAAAAGCATCTTTGACTAGGTTGCAGTGATGTTGGATTGCTAAGAGCAGTAACTTGTGTTCGTGAAGTAGAAGACATTGGCCCTACTCTCTCCAATAGACTTATAGATCAAGCCACTTATTCAAGATGGATCATTTTAGGGTAGTACACTGAAGGGTCTTTTCCACCACCAGTTCCTACTGATTGCTCTTGCTAGCTCAAGAGTGATTGTTGGATCTTGCATATGTGTTCTGTGATCGTTTGCAAGCCCAACCTTGTTGTTTGTGTTGGCAGTGGATGTGGTTGTTGCTATTCCCTCATTTACGTTGTGGCAGGAGTCTTTTCTTTCATCATTTCATGCCACAAGGTAATTGGGACGTGACGAAGTGTATCATTAGTGTAGCATGCTATCCCTACCCATTTGCACAACTTCTTGATTAGGTAGGGAAAGGGTAGAGCTCTCCTTTCACATTCATTTTCAGCAAATTATTTTTCAATTTCAAGAAAAAGTAACTGTGGAATGTTAATGGGGAACTTCCCACTTAGAGTGGCACATGCACAAGCAGAGAAGGTAATGATCTTGCTAGGCCTTACCATTGGATTCAAGTGATAAGACATAATTTTTGAGTAGACCCTCTCTGCAGTGGTTAGTGTGCCAAACTCCTTACGTTCTACCCCATCACATTGTCTGATCCACTCCCCTTTTACCTTGGGGTCTGCCTATTTTGGAATTCATGCCACATCAACTCTAATCTCATGAAACCCAAGAGCTTGTGTGATTCCTTCTATAGATTAAGATACATGAATCTCCTTAATTCTTACTTTGGATCTCAGTTGCTGATTCATCCAGAATAGATAAGTTTCTCCTAGGTACCATTCACCACTAGAGGTCATGATTGGCCACATAGGTAAATTTTGCAATTGGGTTCTGACTTCTTATGGTAAATTTTCTAAAAATGGTTTGAAGTTTAACTCCTAAAGGACCATTCATTGTATCTCCCTTGGCTTGATAGCATCAATACAGGCTTGGGTCAAGGTGACCTCAAGCCATGGTGCTACCATAGGAGTCTTGTCCCTTTGCGATTATTTTCCAGGGATGTCCTCTTCAAGAATTTGACAAATAGATTCCATGTCAAGTTCTTTGTAGAGAGGGCTGGTTGCATGTGAGCCCTCCTCATGATCTTGAGGTCATCCAACCCATCCTCTTCTTGTTTTAGGTTGCTTGTCCCATGGTTGGGATGGTCCTTCTCCCCTTGGATGCCTCAGTTTAGGTGTCATCTGCAATCATAGCATAATCATGAATTAAAATGTGTATAAGTTGCTCAAAATTACAATAATACACCTTCTCATTTTGACCAAGCTATGACACTAGCATGTGCATCTTGTTAGGTTCCTTGGAGTGTAGTTGAGGGGTTAGAAAAATAATAAAACATAATGAGTTGCCATTTATAATTGTTTTGTTATTTTTGTGTTTTCTTGTATATCCCCTAAGAGGTGTTAAGACATTAATAATCATAATAATTATAGACCCCACCCCCTCCTCCACGATTGAGAACATACCTATGGTAGTAAAAGGGTAAAAGAATGGTTGGATTAGGACACGCGATAGAAATGGTATGTGTGTAGTAAGAAGGCTTAATAGGGAAAAATGGAAAAACTCCCCTTACTTTGTGAAAAAATGGACAATTTTCAAAGGCACAATGTGCGTATATATAGTGTTTTTGACATGTGTTAATGGGGCCACGTAAACAAGGCTACGTAAATGCAGGTGGATGTGTATACGAGATCTAGTTGGCATAGTTGTTTAGCTTAGTTGACCTATGTTGACTGATGAAGTAAGGGCCCAAATCTTTGGATTGGAACAAAAAGTGGGGTGATGTAAGAACTTAGAGACCAGAGAACTTTTTGATAGAAAGAGGAAGGAAGATTGTTATCAAAAGAAGATTCAAAGGTAGGAGAATGTCATAAGATGGAACTTTGCTGGTGAAGAGTTATGCAATGGATAGAATGGAGATGATCGATGAATTATACCAAAGGGGAAGGGGATTAACAATCGGTACCAAAGGATATTTAAGTGGGTCCTCCCCATAGTAGGCATTAGCCTTAGTTTCCCTTGCACATCGTCAACATAGGAGTCCATGGGTCTCGTAGTTAACTAATGGTTACTGCAAGTTGATACTCACACCATAAGGACCAGCCAAAGAATTTATGAGTTCAAGCAAGGAATGATAAATGATCAACACATGAAACTGGAAGTGAGGTGAGTAAGGAGAAGTAAATGATGGAGAGAAGAGGGAGTGAAATGGAAGTCCTAAGTTTGGTCACATGAAATCCCTTGTGAAGTGTGTGATTAAGTGACTCGGTAGGAGCCATGCTTAGTTTCGACCCAAAACCAACCACGCTCAATGACATTGCATCAACATTCGAAGACTAGTCCATTCCTTTGAGGCACAAGAATGCTGCCACAAACCAACACCACTCCAACATGAGTGAGAGATAGGAAGTGAAAAAGGGGCTAAATTAGAGGGGACAAAACAAGTCCCATAACTAGTGCTTGTAGCCTTGAGAGGCAGTCTAAGGGGTGTATTTTGAATTTCCATGTTTTTTTTATGGGAATCACACCATGCAAAGACCCATGTGTTTACACATGCATTTGGTCCAAGGGGTGTGCTTTGAATCCTCTTTTCTTTTTCAAATGATGAGGACCACACTATGCAAGGAAAAATTGCCAATGAACTTCCTGGTATGGGAGTGGTAAGTAGTCTTTGAGGACACCCTCGTAGACAAGGGAATAGAAAAGTATGAAGAATGTTGTATTCCCTTTGAAGTCACACCCTGTTCAAACCATTGGATCCTCCTCAAGTCTAAAAACTATACAAGTCACAAATTAATTAAATTTTTTTTAAGGGAAAAGGGATTTCATGTTTCCAAAATAAGGAAAACCATGGAGTGGGTGGATGGGTGGATGACATGGACTCACTACCTGTTAAATGAAATGAAAGTATAACGTGACTTCCTGGAATAGAAATGCTAAGGCATGAACTAGATAGAATAGGCAGACCATAATATGCACCATCGTGAAGAAGAACAACCGTACAAGTACGTTTTGTGACAATAAGATAACTTATTAATGAGAGGTAGAAAATAGCTGAAAGATAAGTACATATATACATATAGAAATAAATAAATAAAGAAAAAAGTAAGTAAGAATGGTCAAACTTATGAATGATGTTGTAAAACAAAAAGGTGTAAAAAAAAGTGTCAAAAACAACTACGGAGCCAGTAGAGGTTATTAGCATGGATGATGATCTCCCCCATGATTGAGCTATGAGGAGGAGACCCAGAAAATGGAAGGATGTTGACTTTGTGACAAAAGGGTAGTGACACTGGTTTGATGGAGTTCATGGAAGGGTTTTAATTATTTCATATTGACTAACTATGTTTTCATGGGATCCTCAAGTTTGTGGATAAGTAGGGCCCTAAATGGAAAGGTTTCGGAAACAATATAAGGTCCCTCCCATAGTGTTTGAAACTTAGTATGTTGCAGTACATGTGTGGGGTTCTAGTAGAGTACCTTATCTCCACATTGAAATGTTACCTTTCAAATCTTAAGATCATGAAATTTTTTATTATAGGCCTTGTGTATTTCATTTGATGATAGGACTACTAATCGATTCTCATCTAGCACATTCAAGTCGATAAGGCATTCTTGTTGTGCTAGTGACAACTTAAGATCTAGGTCACTAGCAGTAGATAGTGTTCAGAGTTCTACCTAAATTGAAAATTTTGGTAGTTTCTTTTACACTAACTCGTAAGGAGAGTAGTCTATAGGAAGTTTCCACGTTGAATGATAGGCCTAGAGGGTATTGTTAAGTTTCATGCTCCAATCACTCCTATATTTATTAATGGTCCTAGTTAGGATCTTTATAATCTCCCTATTTGTGACTTTAGCTTGGGGGTGATAGGGTGTTGTAAATTTATGTTTGACCTCCAAGTGCTACATGAGTTTATAAAAAGTATTGCCCGTAAAGTGAGTTCCATTATTCGAAATGAGTGCACGTGGAATCCCATTCCTGTTCATGATTTTCTATTGGACAAACTGTGTGGCAATAGTTGAGGAATAGTTGGTGATGGCTGCCACCTCTGCCCACTTGGTATAGTAGTCTACTGCAACAATGATATACATATTTCCATTGGACATGGGTGTGATGGAACCCATGAAGTTGATGCCCCAAATATCTAAGGGTTCTAGTGTCTGGATCCACTGTTGGGGTCCCTCCATTCATCCCACTATCACTTTGACATTGTTCATAGGAGCAGACAAACCATTGAACATCTTTGAAGAGTGTAGGCTAGTAATATCCTACAAGCATGATTTTAATGATCATGTGTTGTCTAGCATAGTGGCCCCCACAAGGACCCTCGTAAGAATCTTGAAGGATGCATAGTTTATCCTCATCAGGGATGCACCATCAAACCAAGCCATCCGCACACACCTTGTAAAGGTGTTCATTGATTTCCATGAAGTGCTTTTCCCTATGAAGAAACTGTTATTTCTTCCGATGATTCCACTCATTTGGAAATTCTTGTGTTGAGAGATAAGTAAGGATGTCACTAAATCAAGTTGATCCTGTGGGCGTTTCCTTGGTGATTGCTCCAACGAAGAGAAGTTCATCTAGAACTTGATCGGAGAGTGGCTCCTCCTCCTTTGCACTGTCCCATCGTAACCGAGATAAGTGGTCAGCAACCACATTTTTAGTTTTCTTTTTTTCCACCATAGTAAGATGGAATTCCTGAAGGATCATGAGCCACCATATGATACAAGGACTTACTATTGGTTTGTTCATAAGGAACTGGATGGCACTATGGTTAGTATGTACAAACACCTTGTATCCAAGCACATAGTGTCAGAACTTTTCCAAGGTGAATACCACCATCATCAATTCCTTTTTAGTGGTGGTGTAATTGAGTTGAGCACCCACAATGATTCGAATGGCATAGTGGATGTAATATGGACATTGTTGATCATCCAACTATGTGAGCATGATTCCCAATGCATAATTAGATGTGTCCATCATGATGTGAAATGGTCTAGACCAGTCAGGTGCCCGTAGAATTGGAGTCTCTACAAGTTTTTATTTTAGTGTTTGGAATGTAGACTCACATTCCCTAGTCCAGACAAACGGAGTATCCTTCTTTGTTAGTTCCACCAATGGTTTTGCGATCTTCGAGAAATTCTCGATGAAGTGTCTATAATAACCAGTGTGTCCAAGGAATGACTGGACATATTTTATTGTGTTTGGTTAACTAGTGATTCCTTGGATGATACTGATTTTTTCAAGGACTACACCAATCGCTACTTGTAAAATTTGATGTCGCAGAACAATACCCTCTTGGATCATCAAGTGACTCTTTTGCCAGTTGAGCCATAAATTTGTTTCCACACATCATTTTAAGACTTACTCAATGTGTTCCAAGGATTGTTCAAATGTTTCTCCATAGGTAGAGAAGTCATCCATGAAAACCTCTATCCCATTGTCAATTTGTTGTTAAAAGATGCTGAGGACAAGGAGTTGGAATGTTGCAGGTGCATTGCATAGGCCAAAGGGCATCTTCTTATATGCAAAAGTCCCCTAGGGACTTGTAAATGTTGTCTTGGCTTGGTCTTCAGGTGCGATTTGGATTTGGTTATAGCCACTATAACTGTCCAAAAAGATATAGTAACAATGCCCTGTAATAATATCCAACACTTGATCCACAAATGGAAGTCGGAAGTGATCCTTGAAGGTTGCCATATTTTGTAGTTGAAAATCTATATAGACCCTCCATTTTCCATTCTTCTTTGGCACTATAATGAGTGGGCTAACCCATTCGCTATCCACAACAAAATAGATGAACCCTTCTTTCAACAATTATTCAATCTCATCCTTGATGATATGCTTCAGCTTGGGGTTCAATCGTCTTTGCAGCTATCGTTTGGACTTCATGGAGGTGTCGATATAGATCTAATGTTGGCATACCCTAGGGTCAACTTCAGTTAGTTCAAGATATAACCATGAAAAATTAGCCACCTGAAACACCACTAATTTCAGCTTAGCATTTTTTGGAAATTTGTATGCCTTAATGGTGCATTAGCGATAGGCAACCAAGGATGCAAGCAAAATTGCAGGTTTGGATGTTAAAAGAATCATCAATGAACCTGCTGCTGCTACTCTCTCATACAGGTTGAAAGGACAAGGAAGTCATGCATCAGTTGCCTAAGAGATGCAGGAGATTCAAGCGTTAAGATATCCCAGGTATCCTGGTTGGAGGAATGAGCCGAATGACGAGAGTGCAGGAAATTATTGCAGGGATTTTTGTGAAAACACCCAGCAAAGTTGTCAATCCAGGTGAGGCAGTTGCCATGGGAGCAGCAATACAGGGCTTCACTCTGCGCGGTGCCACTTCCACGTTGCCTGACACATCGCTAACTCTCATGGTGCTTGTCGTGTCACTGCTTTTCCCTCCGCTGTCTCCCGCTTTCTCCCACTGCGTTACTGTTCTGCCTTGCCGCCTTGCTATCCCGTGTCTACTACATCACTGTGCTGACTCTCCCACATGGCCTGCCCTGCTGTTTCTGCTGCACCGTGCCTGCGCGTCACTGCCTGCCACAGCTGCACCGTGCCTGCGTGTCACTGTCTGCTCCTGTGCCCTGCTGCGTCACTGCTGCCTCCTGCCGCGTCCTCTGCTTTCTGTCGCTGAGGCCACCTCGCTTTTCTATCTACCGCCCCTATGGCTTTCTGCCGTCGTTTGACTCCCGCTGCCACCTGCCGCGTCACCAATCCTACGCTGCCTCTACCACACCACCACTCCGCTTTTCTCTCTGCCACGTCTGTTTGCCACCTCGCTCCACCGCCGGCTGTTGTCTTCTCCTGTCTGCTGCTGATTATTTTCCACAACGCCGCGCTACTGTGCACGCGTTTGCCGCACTATCCTCCGCTGACCACCGCTGAGCCTGCCACCGTGCTGCCTCTATGCGTTGCTGTCTCCTGCACTGCCGCGTTTCTGTTTGCTGCCTCCTGCCATGCTCCCAGCCGCTGTTTTCTACGCCACCATGTCGCCACTTCTGCGCTGCCGCTGCCGTGCCTGGCACTCCACACCTCCGCATCACCGCCACCTCGGGCCACCTGCCGACTATTGCACTGCCCCGTTGCTCTTCTACGCTGCTGCATCACTGGGCATCCTCAATGATTAAAATTTTTTTTCACCAGAAACATTAGAGAATTCCAATTTTCAGTCGACCAACCAAAAAATAATAATTTTTAATTAAAGGGGCCGCCGCCGCTGGACATCGTCTTTTAAATTTTCTAAGTTTTACAACTCAAGGGCCTGTATTTTTAATTTATTTGTATTTTTTTTGGGCTCAAATGACCCATAAGTTGTAAAATACATTGAACCTGGCCAAGAAAAGCAAAATTGCCAACACACGTACAACTCATGTACAACTTTCAAGCATGGATACATTGAACCTAGTCAAAGAAAACCCTAGCCAAAACCCTAGCCCAAACCTATAAATACCTTACCAATTCACACAAATTGGAAAGAGGAGACAAGAACAACAAGCAAAAAACAAGAGAGACAAGAACAACAAGAGAAGAACAAAGACAAAAGAGGCAAAGAGAAGCAAAGCAAAAGTAGCAAGAAGGAGAAGAAGATTGGAAGAGGCAAAGATTGGAGAAATTGGCGATTCCGAAGGAGGATAAAACTTGCAATCCTTGGGCACTTGGCACATCCGATTTTTGGCTTCCAAGTTCTTCTCACATCGTCACATCTTCGTGTCACATTTTTCCGGGGCTAGGCGTTTGACTTGCCATTCAAACTTGTGCAACTATGCTTTGATCGGTGCACATTCTTTTTAAAACAATATAATACAGTTTCATTATCGCCTCCCATTTACAGTATTTAATTCTATTTATTCTTTACAAATATAACTTTCTTTATGCTTTATTCATAATCCTGTACGCTTTATTTACATTTCGTATCGCCGTTTGCATTCCGTTTACATACCGTTTACGATAACCCCAGTGCTAACCATAGCTTATGCTTGGGGAAGTCCTTAGTTGATTTGCGTGCAAACCATCCAAGGCACTCTGCCTTCATTCCCTTTTCCAGCTTGCCCTTAAGTGAAGGCAGGGTCCGCTGTGGTTGCCTAACGATCTCTCGGTGTTTGTTTCCCTTCCAGCCTTACACCGACGATTTAGGTCAGTACAGTTTTTCGCGCTAGAAGGAGGGCAACTTTCTTGTTATTGATTAAAACCTCACTACCTATCAAAACTCATTCATCTTGCCCATTTGAGTCTCTTTATCCCTGTTGATCACACTGATCTTGTGTCACCCCACGCTACAACTGCTTACAATCCAACTCCATTCATCTATTCTAGTCCATTCACATTTATCATGGAATCTTCCCAAGTCAAACCAGTAACACTACCAATTGCTTCAAACCTTGTGACTGCTACAGAATCTATAACTGTTATTGAACACATAAATCCTCAAGGCCCTACACGCCAATCCCTCAGGCTACAAGGCAAAAGCCCTATTCACGCAACTCTTACACCCGAACAATATAATTTTATCTGTGTTAAGATCCAAGCCAACCTACCCATTGATC
>MNCI01030164.1:709812-769379 GCA_015680685.1 Gnetum montanum | reverse complement strand
AAAAATACTTACATAAAACATCAAGATAACGAAGGAATGCAACCATTTTACCACAATTAAATTCATGCCATTACATTAGTCTTCATACATTCTAACTCTATGTATAACAGGTGTCGCTTGATGTTGTTTTTCTTCCTAGTTGATTTTTTTTGCAGGATCTCACAAGCACGTAGCATGACCATGCATGAAGCATCACACTTTACACAAGCAAGGTAAGCATCAATCCGCTATGACTATAAACTAGCATAGAACAGTCCTGGATCATGACTTAAAACTGATACCACAGAACAGTCCTGGATCATGACTTAAAACTGATACCACAGAACAGTCTTGGATCATGACTTAAAACTGATAGTACAGAGACATGTCTGGTATGACACTAAACTACTACATCCATATGCCATGACATGAAACTAGCATCCAGAGTCCACTAAGACTATAAACTAGTTTTCCTCTTCATAGTCCGCCATGACTATAAACTAGCAATGCACCGTCTGCTACGACGCTAAACTGGCACTGTCCAAGGGGTTATGATGTGAAACTAATCCACAACAGTCTGCTAAGACTATAAACTAGCGACATCATCGATGACCAGGCAAAACTTGAAACGATCTGTTGTTGCAGTTGGCTGTTCCTATTCCACAGAGACTTGTTGCATGATTCATCCCATGGGGCCTAATGAAATTGATGTTGTTCATGATTCTATCTGCTTTGAAAGCTGCACGTGGTGACTCCATCTCCTTTTTTAAAGTGTTTAGCTGATTGTTTCATTTCTGGTTTTCTTGTCTTCTTGGAGTTGTGTTTGCAGGATGACACTTCTGAGGTGTTCGTGCATAGATGCATTTCATCGTGATGACAAGGTATCACATTTTTCCTGACGCATGCGACTGGGTTAATCAATCCGTTCATAAGTACATTCCCGACTCCTGACACATTCCCTATTCCCAATCATGCTCCCTTATCCTATTCGATTACACCCCCCATTGATACATTCCACTCATCTCAAAACTCTTGGTACACTGTTGCACACTGTAACTCTCTAAGCAGTTGCAACATAAAACATGATACACCGTACATGATGCAAAATGCAAGTGCTCAAACATGAGCATGGCACAAAAATCAAGCTCTTTCAAAAAGACCGAAAAAAAAACAACAAAAAAAAAGAACAAGAAAAAAAATGGTCAAAGAGCAAAATGCATGGAAAAGGTCTTCAAGATCCCGTTGACATCATAAGAAAAAGACTATTGGTCATTCTCATATAAGCCCCAGGTGAGAAGGCAATTGTCTTGAAAAACAGTTACACTTGTGTCTCAAAGAGACCATGTTGCACATCACTGCATGGCTTTGGTTGTTTACAACGGGCCCCGAAAATACTCTATAAGAGTCCCGTTTCTCCAAAAGAATGCACCTCCTATCTCTTGGTTCTGAGTCTGCCGAAAAAACCGGCTGTTGACAAGGACCAAATGACATAACTTGTGCATAAGAGAGCATTCCCCTCCCACAAAATCCTAGCAGTAATCATAGCCTTTAACCTCTAGCTTCCCGGGTTACAACCAATTCCCTTGCATCTTGAACCACATCCCCTCAATCCCATGTACTTTTGAAAACAGTGCGATAATATCTAGCCAAGGGCTAATGGTTAATGTTTGATGCTTTGTTTGTTCATGGTGTTTGCACTTCTTTGTCGATGCCTCTCGGGTGGATTCCTCCAGACTTCAACAAAGAGGGGCCAATGAAACACCACTAATTTCAGCTTAGCATTTTTTGGAAATTTGTATGCCTTAATGGTGCATTAGCGATAGGCAACCAAGGATGCAGGAAAAATTGTAGGTTTGGATGTTAAAAGAATCATGAATGAACCTACTATTGCTGCTCTCTCATACAGGTTGAAAGGACAAGGAAGTCATGCATCAGTTGCCTGAGAGATGTAGGAGATTCAAGCGCTAAGATATCCCAGGTATCCTGGTTGGAGGAATGAGCCGAATGACGAGAGTGCAGGAAATTATTGCAGGGATTTTTGTGAAAACACCCAGCAAAGCTGTTAATCCATGTGAGGCAGTTGCCATGGGAGCAGCAATACAGGGCTTCACTCTGCGCGGTGCCACTTCCGCACTGCCTGACACATCGCTAACTCTCATGGTGCCTACTGCATCGCTGCTTTTCCCTCCGCTGTCTCCCGCTTTCTCCCGCTGCTACTGACCCTTGCTGCGTTATTGTTTTGCCCTACCGCCTTGTTGTCCCATGTCTACTGCATCATCGTGCTGACTCTCCCACATGGCCTGCCCTGCTGTTTCTGCTGCACTGTGCCTGCGCGTCGCTGCCTACCACAGCTGCACCGTGCCTGCGTGTCATTGTCTGCTCCTGCACCCTGCTGCATCACTGCTACCTCCTGCCGCATCCTCTACTTTCTGTCGCTGAGGCCACCTCGCTTTTCTGTCTACCACCCCTGCTATTTCGGCTTTCTGCCGTCGTTTGACTCCCGCTGCCACCAGCCGCATCACCAATCCTGTGCTGCCTCTGCCGCACTGCCACTCCGCTTTTCTCTCTGCCGCGTCTGTCTGCCACCTCGCTCCACCGCCGGCTGTTGTCTTCTCCTACCTACTGCTGATTATTTTCCGCAACACCGTGCTACTGTGCATGCATTTGCCGCACTGTCCTCTGCTGACCGTCGCTGAGCTTGCCACCATGCTGCCTCTGTGCGTTGTTGTCTCCTGCATTGCTGCATTTCTGTTTGCTGCCTCCTGCCATGCTCCCAGCCTCTGTTTTCTATGCCGCCACGTCGCCACTTCTGCGTTGCCGCTGCTGTGCTTGGCACTCCACACCTCCACATCACCGCCACCTCGGGCCGCCTGCTGACTGTCCTGCTACCGCGTCGCTCTTCTGCGCTGCTGCATCATTAGGCATCCCCGATGATTAAAATTTTTTTTCACCAGAAACATTAGAGAATTCCAATTTTCAGCCGACCAACCAAAAAATAATAATTTTTAATTAAAGGGGTCACCGCCGCTAGACATCTTTTTTTAAATTTTCTAAGTTTTACAGCTCAAGGGCCTGTATTTTTAATTTATTTGTATTTTTTTTGGGCTCAAATGACCCATAAGTTGTAAAATACATTGAACCTAGCCAGGAAAAGCAAAATTGCCAACACACGTACAACTCATGTACAACTTTCAAGCATGGATACATTGAACCTAGTCAAAGCAAACCCTAGCCAAAACCCTAGCCCAAACCTATAAATACCCTACCAATTCACACAAATTGGAAAGAGGAGACAAGAACAACAAGAGAAGAACAAAGACAAAAGAGGAAAAAAGAAGCAAAGCAAAAGTAGCAAGAAGGAGAAGAAGATTGGAAGAGGCAAAGATTGGAGAAATTGGCGATTCCGAAGGAGGATAAAACTTGCAATCCTTGGGCACTCGGCACATCCGATTTTTGGCTTCCAAGTTCTTCTCACATCGTCACATCATCGTGTCACATTTTTCCGGGGCTAGGCGTTTGACTTGCCATTCACACTTGTGCAACTACGCTTTGACCGGTGCACATTCTTTTTAAAACAATATAATACAGTTTCATTATCGCCTCCCATTTACAGTATTTAATTCTATTTATTCTTTACAAATATAACTTTGTTTATGCTTTATTCATAATCTTGTATGTTTTATTTACATTTCGTATCGCCGTTTGCATTCCGTTTACATACCGTTTACGATAACCCTAGTGCTAACCATAGCTTACACTTGGGGAAGTCCTTGGTTGATTTACGTGCAAACCATCCAAGGCACTCTGCCTTTGTTCCCTTTTCCAGCTTGCCCTCAAGCGAAGGTAGGGTCCGCTGTGGCTGCCCAACAATCTCTCGGTGTTTGTTTCCCTTCCAGCCTTACACCGACGATTTAGGTCAGTACACCACCCATTTGTTCACCATCTTTAGCAATTTCTTGTTTTGTTCAAGAGAAAAGTTGGCATTGATGATTACTGGCTTGTCGTTCTACAAGAAGGCATATTTCAAGTTGGCCAATAATGGTTTTAGTTCTAGGGGCTCTTGTCAAAAGCTTTTAGGGATTTTTATCTTTTCCTAATCATCACTGTCATCAATAGTGGAGACTTGTTGATGGACCTTTTCCAATTCATCCATTCTTTCCATATAGGCACATACAAGGCCCTTAGATGGTTCCATGCATAGAGTGCTACTATTATAGTCAATAGTTATCCACTGGGTGCCTTCTTGATTCGTGGCTACTGCATATAGACATCATTGAATCTGTGATTCTTTAGTACACCAACTGCATACTTGAATAGATGCCCACTTAATGGACCAAAGTTGCTGCACACAGTTGCACCTGAAGTCACAGTACGTGATGCATGGGATGTGCTTCCTCTTAATCTTTCTGAAAGGATTTTCTTTTGAAATTTCAAGGGATCATGCATCCACTGTGCTGAGTCAGGCTCTCCCCATTATTATTGGAAAATTTTCCTTGCAATTATCAACCCAAATGGCTAGGAAGTCAGCAAGATAGGACCATCCACAAATGGTGGTCAGAATGTCTTCTACCAATCCCAACGAAACAGTTATGGATTGGTCTGCCAACTCGAGCCAAATGTTGCTTTTCTTCATCAGGGGTAGGTTCCAAGTCTTGTACATATAATGTGAAATCAAATTGACACCTGACCCCGAATCTAAGAGAGCTTTGCATGGCTCATTTCCTACCACTTGAAGGTATATGAGGGGCTCTCTAGATCAGTTAATTCATGCCTTTATCTAGTCCGTCACAACATGTGTTAGCATGAAAGTTTGTACTATGGATGGTGTTTAACTTGAAGGTTGCTCAAAGAGTTGAATGGTGGAAGAAATTGGAGGTTTAGAGGCACTGGCCATAGGTGAATGTGAAGGTATGTTAGGGATATTGGGCTAGAAGAAAGGGCGTTTTTGTGATTTTGATTCCAGTCCACTCAGCTAAGAAGCTGGTTGTAAGTTGACAACCCTCATGGCATTATGTTGCTATGGCTATGGTGGTATCTCTCCTTGCATAGGTGGAGCAGAAGGTAGCTGAGTAGGGGGACTGATGAGTAGGTATGGCAAGAGAAGGTAACAAAGGATAGTATAGATGTGGGTTCTTCCCCCTAGGTGACGGAGAATGTGTTCAAAAGTATTTCAGGGGGTGGTAATGAGTTTAAAATGACACATTACTAGAAGAGTCCCATGGGGAGACTAATTGCTAAACATAGTGCCTATAAGGATCTGGCTATCAGTAAGGGTACTGCTACCTTGGAGGTGGCATCCCCCATGATTGTGGATGCTTACATTGCTGGTAATACTCATAGGGTTGCGGTGGCTCTCCACTTGGATAATATCCTTGTTGCTGGTGGAACTACCTAGGATTTCTTTGTAGATAAGGCAATCTTTGGGGTGTTTTCCTTTTTTCCAAACGAGGATTCAATGCATACACCCCAGACTCTTGTAAATGTGACACCACCAAGTAACACCCCTTTGGATGTTTGTACTAGCATATGTCACATCCATCATTCTCCTTTGTGTCAGAGTCTACAACCTATTCTACCACAGCAACTTTGCCCTTACCTTTATGATAGGCACGTTTAGCTTCTTTTCTCCTTTGTTGATCTCACTCATTACTTCACTCTTTGGATTCCTTCATGATTCTTAGGATACTTTGGAACCTTTCATCCAAAGAAGCCCACATCTTTTCAACCTCAGCCAAAATTTTAGAGGCAAATTTTTGTATGGGCAAGGATTTTTGGTTCACTGCTACATCCAGTGGTGATTCTTCCACCTCTTCACAAAATTGGACTTCCTTCTTTCAAATAGAAGGGTCCCGATTATACTCTTCTGCACTTTATTTTTTCCTTAATTCCCCTTCCTCTTTGGCCACCTGCTCAATGAGGTGTTGTAATTGATGGGCTCTCAATTTAGAGAGCTTTCCCTGAGCATAAATGCCTAGGGTCTTTCTTGTTTCAAAGCGAAGCCCATCTATGATATGACAGAGTTGTTCCCACTAAGAGTAGCCATGACTAGGGCATCGATGTAAAAATTAGTAATATCTACCCATGGCTACATCCAAGGGTTCATGATCACCCTGTTTCCACCCTTGAATCTGTCATCTCAGATTAGCCACTCTAGAGTAGGTTTGGTATTTATCATTAAAAATTTCTAGCATCATACTCCATCATCTGATTGATTCTGGTTCCAAAGACTACTACCAGCTTTCCACTTCCTTGATGAGTGTTTGGGGGAACAGCTTGAGTTTTTGCTAATCATTGTCTATATTCTATAGGGTGCAAGCATCATGAAATGCTTACAAGTGAGTCTGTGGATCACAATTATATCCCCCTTCAAATTTAAGGATATTTTTCATGTCAAGGCACTTAATCTGACTATCTTTTAAGTGCCTACTAGGTATTTGAACCACCTCGGATATGTGAATCATGCTTCAAGTAGCCAACAGTGGTTCATCTGAGTCATAGTCTTATTGTTGGACATGACATTTGTGATGATTTCGTTTGCCTCTCCTTTCTTGATGGTGCCTCATTAGGAAGATA
Source organism: Gnetum montanum (assembly GCA_015680685.1). NCBI lineage: Eukaryota > Viridiplantae > Streptophyta > Gnetopsida > Gnetales > Gnetaceae > Gnetum > Gnetum montanum. The sequence continues at coordinate 762,827 of MNCI01030164.1, read as the reverse complement.
ATCTTGGTAGTCATGATTCTCCATGATGTATTCCACACAGCGGTTCTAAATGCCCAGTCTGGCAAGAGTTTGAAGTAGCATTCTAGGAACCGATCGATCAGGAGGTAATATGATGTGACCCTCCATATCTTGCCATTGCAGATGCTCATCCTAATGTAAGATAAAGGTGAAGTTGGGGATATACTCGTTTGGATGTGCATATACCACCCGACATTCCTGCAGCACTAGTGGGTTGGATTCGTCTCACCTATGAGAAGAAGACATTTTTTATGTTAGCTAACAACTAAACTGGTGTGCCTTATTCTTTTACTTAAACTACCTAGCATGCATAGATTTCGCTATCCTGGGTTTGTTCCAACAAAGTGAATGATGATCTTGCTAAGACTAGATAGTGCATGTAAGACTAATAGTCCTCGGCAATGGTGCCAATGATGAGCAATGAGGTACCCCTACGCCCAACCATACGAATCATGGCTTGGTCGAATTCATCATATTGCAAGCACTTACGTACACTGAATTTTAGCCAACAAAACCTTAGTTAGAATGGTCGTTGTCTTCCCAATCTCGCCTATGATGTTCTAAAGTGATGGTTGAGTGAAATTGAGGCAAATGATTTTTATTAGTTTTCCTTTTATCTTTAAGGTCTAACTCTTTTAATGTAGGAAATGGAAAGTTGTAAAATTTGTAATAGTTCTACTCTATCACTTAGCTCTCCTTAGCATAAGTAACCGATCCCATCTTCTGTGCACATCTTGAGCATATCCTAACCACTATTGGGTTACCAACAGTTAAGCGTCACTGGGTTACCAAGTGTTTGATATATGCTTGAGATGGTTGTGCCTATGGTTCTCATAGAATATGAAAAGGACAATAAACATAAAGTAATAATAATAAAGGACTTTGGAATGCTTAAAATGTTGGAATATTAAAGTGTTTTAATGCTTCAGTAATTAGATCCAAATGCTGCAAGGAATATTCAAAAAGCTCATCTTTATTGCCGCTCACGCCAATGGGCTCAGGTACATTAGTGCTCGAATAAAGAGCCGTACACCTTTCTCACACCTGCTGCGGGTACTTGGGAAATATTCTAACTTATACTAAAACAAACTGCAAGGGCTTCGCTACAACTACCAAAAATATGCCATAAATGTTACGGGTGCACGCATATTTATAGAAAGAGACAGACTCTACATTAACATGGTCACGTTAACGCATAGATGGATATGTTGATGGGGTCACATCAACGTGGCTACGTCAACGAGGCTTTGTTAACATGGCCCAGTCAACGTATCAATTGAACACTTCATCAATAATAATTGCCTATGTTACCTAGACTTGTTAGCAACCTTTCTTTCTATCCATCTTAGAACACTGACTCCAGTAGTGCAACTAATAACACACTAGGGATTAGTGATCTAAGACTATATGGAGAGGTTAAGCACTTAATTTTAAGGTGCAAAAGGTTAAATTTGTTAGTCCCAACAATTAAATTATTAGGCATGATTAGCTAGTTTTTGTTATGACCTTTTAAGGTACAGTTGATGATATCATTGAATTAATGAGCACTTGGATGATAAATCTAAACTCACCATTAAGGTTAGAAGGGTAAAAAATGTTTGAAATGACTATTCATATGTTAGAAATGAACATCGTATGTCCAAGTTATGCTAGAAATAGAGATTTTGAAGGTCTTGAGGCACCATTTTTGGCAAGGAGTGAAAACTAATTTTGGAGCTTCATCAGACAAATCTAACTCCACCATTGTGTCTAGAAGGTTGAAACCTATAGAAAACCACTCTTCATTAAAAAAAATGCTTTTGAAATCAAAAGTTATAACTTCTAAGGTCCAAAACCTTTGGCATGGAAAACAAGACTTCCTGAGAGGCCACCCATCCTGGTACTACTTCAAAATAAGCATGCTTAATTACGGAATTGTTATCTCATCTGTTGCCAAAAGCTAATTGAATTTCTTGTTAAATTTTTCCATCTTTTAACATTTAACTTTTTCCATCCAAATGTCAAGTTAAAATTTTTTTGTTATTTGACAATTTTGAAAGGATTGAGAGCACAAAGATAGAGAATTTTGAGAAATAATAAATAATCAAAATAACCTAACATCAAACTCCATGATAGAACATAAAGAATGCATAGAAATGAGGAGTTGGTCCAGACCCCCAACCAAACCAGGGTAAGTAGTGAGGCACCGCATTTCATATACATTAGTTCATATTTATACATGAAGTTATGTAGAAATATTCCCAAATTAGCTTTTGACTAATCCCTTGATTTTAGGAATTCTTCCTCATCACATTTTATACATATCCTATTATTTATGGAATTGTTCTTATACATACCTTGAATGGGTAGATGCTAATATTATCATCCTCTTGCTTTATCATATGCCATATATTCAATGTTGGCATTATCCTCACAATCATCCCCTTAATGACAACATAATACTTGTCATTTAATACACCCCCTTGATGCATGCACTATTCTATTTCATGTCATGCATTTACAATAAGGATTATGCAACTATATTTACCAACTTGGTCTTGAAGCTACTTAGCTTCTATGCTATCTTCTAAATGAAGTATTGATGGAGATCTCCTTTCTTATTTATTGATGGCATCACCATGCTAGCTTTCCCTTTGATCTTGTTGCATGGTGTTGAAGACTTGATTTGTCTTTTGATTACTCCTCATTTATGTTTGTTGGCAAGAGGAGCAAAACTTTGTTGTGCATGAGCTTATTTGCACAATCTTTAAGGTCAATCTTCTCGATAGTGCACATTCTCGAGAATTAAACTTGCCATCTAAATTGAAGTTGCATTCAAGTATAGTTTGCCTTGCCATATGTTAGGTCACACTTCTTTTAGTCTTGGGGTCATATCTTCAACTTGCTTTTGTAGTTTTAGAGGCTTTTTTTTCCCATCTTGTTCTTCTTTTATTAAAAATACAATGTGCCTCATAATTTTGAAGAGTTAAAAAACTACAACTTATAATCAAGGGTTAGGTGCCTTCTTCAATTCCACGTCACCTAAATACAAATATAGGATGCCCAATCCTATAGTTCATTACCCATTTAAGTAGATAAGATGATAAACATAAGTGAGACTATAAAAATCTTGACATTGATTTGTATTTCTTTCCCCCTCAATAGGAAGTTTTTATAAAAAATATTAAATAAATCAAATGGTAAAAATACTTGCCTCTCCTAATATAGTTTCCTCTCCTACTTCATCAGATTTCGGTCATTCGGCATGACCGTTTAAGGTTCTATTTGGATTCTCAGCAGACGGTCAAATTGGGGGCTTCGCTGCATAGTCAATTGACAAGCCTGGATATCCAAAACAGGAATAATTGCTGCTCTGCTGCTGGTACTTGATGGCCTAGCTGAGGTTCACACAGGAGGCTGAGACATAGACGATTGCTGGCTCAATGGACTTTCCACACCAATGCCTGGTCCCTTGCCCTTGGCAAGATAAGATATGGCTGCTGTTATTGCAACATCATCNTGCCCTTGGCAAGATAAGATATGGCTGCTGTTATTGCAACATCATCGTAGGAGAGTGGACTGCTGGGAGGAGTCAAAAGCCAATCATAATCATGCTTGTTGCTGTCTGTCAAAAAATCATCTGTTGCAATTGCTCCTGATCCGTGCTCTGCTTCAGCGGATCTGTGCCCTAAATCATTCTTACGTCGGCAGCAGTTGCTGAATTCGTACATTGCAATGGCATTATCTTGAGGAGCTACAGCAGGATTTGAAATTTGAATTAGCTGAGGTGCAACAACCAGGAAAACTAGCAAAAGACGAGGATGAAGAACGACAAAAGGTATATTTTTCCAGCCTTGTGGATTCTAGCCCTATTTCACAGGCTCTTGCTAATATAAAACCGCATACCGCGGTGTACGCCAGATTTGGATGCAGTGATCAGCTTTCCTGTTTGGTTTGGGATACCATTGCACCAATTTAAGCTTGTCATTTTAAATGATGACGTGAATCCCATGGATATATTTGACTGGGCTCATCCATAGAAATCTTTTCCTGTGTGCTCTGCAGCTCCTCTTCTTCAAACACGCTAATGGGATCTAGGCTTCGTTTTGTGATCGTCCATCAATATCTGTTGCGGAGGAAAAGCAGGAATTCGGCCACTTTGTTTGCATTAAACAGGAATTTGTTAACGCTATCTTTGATGATGTAGCGCTTGTACCAGATGCTTATCTTGAGGAACTTTTCATCCATTTGCAGACTGAAATTTCCTACAATCTCCAAACTCTTGAACCAGGGAGCAACTAATACAAGAGCGACGTCCAGTAATCCAAATTCTTGGCCAGGGCTTGTCATTTTGGGGCTAAACTCATTCCAGAGTAGCCAGGGATTCCACCAGCGTTGCCTTGCCCGTGTCCTATGCCTCCTCTTTTCCCTTATAGATTAAAACACTGTCTTCATCCAACATCTTTTTATTGATGAAATCTGCTGAGAATAGGGCCTGTGCTCTAGCATAGAGGATAACAAATAAACCAGGATCTTTCACTCCGGCAATAAAGCTAAAATGAAATTTGAGCACTCAACTCCAATACCAAATAAAAGGATTTACAGCATTGAGATAAAGAAATGTGAGAAATGAGAAAAATTCAAAATAACTTAACATCAAACTTCATAATAAAACATAAAGAATACATAGAAATGAGGAGTTGGTTCACACCCCAACCAAACCAAGGTAAACGGTAACGCAAGCACTGTATTTGATATACATTAGTTTATATTTATACATGAAGTGATGTAACAATATTCCCAAATTAGCTTTTGACTAATCCCTTGATTTTAGGGTTCTTCCTCATCACCTTTTATACATATCCTATTATTTATGGAATTACTCTCATACTTACCTTGGAATTACTCTCATACTTACCTTTGAATAGGTACATGCTAATATTATCATCCTCTTGCTTTATCATATGCCTTATATTTAATGTTGCATCATCCTCACAAGTTTAGGCATTTTCATCCGTTACTGGGAAACTTTTCTTCCAGTAACAGCAATTTTTCCAACAGCCAAAATTGCTGAAGGAGGCACCTTTGTATGACACCGACGGTGCCCAAGGCACTGAGGGAGACAACTTTTCCCGGCACCGCAGCCCTTTAAAAGAAAAAGGGCTGCGCGGCCGTAACGGGCCTGTGGGCTAAGCAGGCCCTGCAGGTGCAAATCTTTTTCTTTTAATTATTATTATAATATTTTTTAGTAATATTATTTTTTAAAATTTCACTGTGGCAGAGGCCACAAGGACTGTGAGCAGCAGTAGGCGAGGGCAACGCCGTGGGCGCAGGTAGCAACGGAACAGCAAGAAAGCGGCAGTGGTGTAAGGGAGGTTCATAGGGGTCAATGGAGTTACGGAGCATGTGGCCAGGGTGGCCCTTTCCAAGCCTCCATGGCCCTTAGATGAGCCTACGGGCCCAATACTGGCTGCGTGACCTCATGCAATGCAGCATGGCCTGGTACATGGCCACGCCCCATGGAGGGTCTTGGGCCCTCTATAATTTTTAATTTAAAATTTTTTAAATAGTAATATATTTATTCTCAATATATATTTTTGCAAAATTTTAATTCAATTTTATTTTAAATTATATATGTGTGTGTTGATTTTGCCGCTAAGGAAATAAGGGTTACGGTTTTGGTTTGATAGGTAAAAGGTCTTCAGTTCAATTCCAAGCCCCAAAATCCTAATATTAAGGTTTTTTTTAACTTTTTAATATTATTTTATAATACCTTGCTTCGATGGTTGACAGGGTGGTTTGATTGATGATAGGGTGTGAGCCTAGTTTGGGTAAAGGGAGATTCTATGTTTGATTCCCAACCCTAAAATTTTAACTTTTTTTAAATAAATAATTTAATAATGTTTAATTTAATACTTTAATAGTTTATTATTTTTTATAATGCACACATAACAAGAAAATTAAAATAGCAATATCTTCCAAACCATAAGTTCGATTGGGATAAAATTTGTACCAGTAGAATCTCTCGAGGAGTACTACATGTTGGATATGGTTTTAGGGTCCAAAAACTAAGTTGGATTTTTCAAATTTGAAATGTCCAAAATAACTTATTTTGCCAAATTGACATTCCTAGGCCAAGGTGTAGGTAACATGATAACTTCTAGATGACTTGGGTTTTAATTATAAATGATACATTGTCCCCTGGACAAGACTATAATACTTTGACCTTATAAATTGACAAGTATGATATAGGCTTGTTCTCTCAAATCATGGTAATACCCAAGCAAGGTACTAAGGAGAAGATTATGACAACGTCACTAAGTGAGTATTGGTTTATATGTGGGTTTCATGGTAATAACCCTTGTTGGTTGAGTAGGAATGAGATAATCTTATGGTTGGATTAAATCCCTTGAACTTATTAATGTATAGGTCTTAATTGAGTAATGCCAAGTTACAAGGGTTGGGTGTTTAGGGACAATAAGTCTCAACTTAAACCATAGTTACTAACCTTCTAGGATAACTTAATAATGACTTTAATCAATTTATATTTTCAACATCACTACAAGATGTATAAGAGTTACCTGGACTGATGTATTCTTGTCTTACCAATGTCTCTTGCAATTCATGAATCTTGGTGAGGCATAATCAGATCTTCCTTGGTCAATGATATCCTTGAAGGAATCTTGTTGGTTGGTGGGATCTATGTCCCTTATAGATGTTTGATCCCAAACTCTGTATACATGAAAAATGGCTTATGATAACTTCTAATTAACATGGATCATCTTAAACATGAGGCATCTTTGCTGGTGGTCCACGACTCTTCCTAGGTCATGGCTTCATGGTTTGTCATTTGATTGTAGTCATCCCATGGTTTTAATTGGCTCTTGGATTGTGGTTCCATGGTTCGTCATTAGATTATAGTCAATCCATGATTCTAATTGGCCATTGGATCGTGGTTTGCTTTGATACCAAATGTGACATCCCATTCCTAGATTTTATATCAAACATCAAATATACGTTATATTAGATATTAGGCATAAGACGATAATGTAGCAAACATCAAATATATGTAACATTTGACATAAAGTATAAAGAAAATAATAGATAAAATGTAGAAGAAAAAAAGAAAACAATGTTTTGTTGATGTGGAATAGTGTATCTAGATCATGCTCTAAGAGTATTCCTTAGGGTTTTCTTCCTTCAACATCTATCCCTTAGAGGCAATCTAACACAGTTGATGAATCGTAAATGGGTTGCATCAATTGGGCCCCATCGACTAGGCCTCGTCGATGCATGGTTTGATGCATTAACATGGTCCCATCAATATAGTATTTGTTTTCGTCTATAAATATGCACTCACCCATAGTGTTTATAACATGTCTTGTCATAGTTGTAGCGGAGCTCTTCTAGTTTTATCATTTGGAACTTAGAGGTAATATATCATTGTTGATGAATAATAAATGGGTTGCATTGACATGGCCCCATTGATGTAGTATTTGTTTTCGCCTATAAATACGTGCTCACCCACCATGTTTATAACATGTCTTGTCATAGTTGTAGTGGGGCTCTTGTAGTTTTGTCATTTGAAAGTTAGAATATTTTTCTAAGTGCCTATAGTAGAAGCCAAGAGTGTACGGATCTTTATTTAAGCACTGTTGTAGCTCAGCACAACAATGTGCACGATAATAAAGATAATCTTTTTGATAAACCTTATAACACTTTGAAATAGAATAATTATTTATTTATGCATTTAATGTTTTAAGTGATTAAATACTTAATTAGGCTAAATTAAGCTAGATTAAGTAGTGATTAATTAAGCACATAAGTACGACCAATTCGAGCATACACTTGGCACTTGGTAATCCCAGTAACACTTATCGTTTGGTAACCTCGTAGTATTAAGCGTGTTTAGGATGTGTATGACAAGTGAAAATAGATGTTTATGTTAGGATTAGTTAGATATTGGTTAGTTAGCTAGATTAAATTAGCAATTAGATTACTTCATTCTTTTAATCCTTTATTTTAAGCACCCAAAACATAAAACATAAAAATAATAAAAATCATGTCTTGGCTACACTTAACCATACCTTTGCATATTACAAGTGTAATTGGAAAGACAACGAATGGCTGTTAAGGCTAGTTTCACTTCCTAGAGGCTAATGTACCAAAGGACAAAGGGTCCACAGAATTCGACTAGATCACATGTGAGCACTTAGTGATTCGTATGGTTGAGCATAGGGGTATTTTCCGTTCATCATTGGCACCATTGTTAAGGACTTTTTTTGTTTGAAACGTGCGCTATCTAGGCATAGTAAAAATCATTAACATCATTGGACAAACCCTAATGTCAAAAATCATTCTAAAAATAAATATAATAATTTAAGCACACTGATATCTTATTCTAATTACAAAATGTTTTCTTCTCACAAGTGCGATGATACTAAACTACCAGTGTCCCAAGAATGTAGAATGGTATATACTCATCCAAATGAGTATGTGCCTAACTTTAGCTTCATCCTGCTTCAAGATGAATAATTACGATGGTGAGATATAGAGGGCAACATTGTAATGCCTCTTGACTGATCTATGCCTAGGATGTTGCTCCAAACTTTTAGAAGGTTAGGCATCCAAGATTTTCAAGAAGAGTACATTGTGCATGACCATGACTACTAGGAATACTATCCCATTGAAACACAATGCAAGAGAGATTGACACCAGGAGAAGCACCATGAGGCTTTGAAGGAGAAATGACCCACTAATCCCTTGTTCCTACTCAACCAGAAAACATGAGGATCCTTCCTCTAGGGGTTCTCAATGTGAAGATTCTACATCCCTTGATAGTGGTGATGGAGGCTTGAACCTAAAGCTATAGTCCACTATCAATAGTCTAGGTTTAAGCAAAAGTGCGAGTCAAAGTAGGGGTTCGGGCAAGCATCAAGATGACAAGAAAGTTGATGAACATGATTGTGACAAGTGTGAAGGAGGTGGCAAACACCATGGTGGTTGTAGTCCTCCTCCTTCTTCACCCTCTTCGGCTGCATCTTCTTCTTCCTTTTCTAGTTTTGACAGATGTTGCAGAAAGGATAATCATGCTAAAGGTGTGTAGCATGATAATAATGATCACCAGGCCCACCATGAACAAAGAGGTAGTGGAGAACATCATAGGTGACATTGAAATAATGATGATGACTAGCCTTTTTAACAACTTTGAGTATGCTAAATATTACAAGGGTAGTAAGAATTCCAACTAGGCATGTGAAAGATAGTCGTATCAAGTAACTTGACATAAATAATATCCCCAGATTTGAGGGGGATATAACTTTGATTCACAAATACATCTTCAAGCCTTTCACAATCCAAGGATGGAAGCAAGGAACATATGAACCCTTTGACACCACCATGGGTAGATACTATTCTCTCATACATCAATGCCCTAGCCATGGTTATTTTTAGTGGGAACAACTTTGCCACATCATAGATGGACTTAGATTAGAAACAAGAAGAACTCTTGGGGTTTATGCCCAAGGAAGATTACTAGAACTTAGAGCACATCAAATCTAAAGGATGATAGATAAGGTAGCAAAAGAGGAAGGAGAGTTGAGAAAATGAGAAAGTACTAAGGAATATAATAGGGATCCTTCCATTAGAAAAAGGAAGGTTTGATTTTGCGAAAATGAGAAGGAGTCATCACTTGATGAGGTGGTGCAGTGAAAAACCTAGCCAATAAAAAAATTTATTTCTGATATATTGACCAAGGTTGATAAATTATAGAACTCTTTGGACAAAAAATTCTAAATTGCTCTAAAAGTCGCAAAAGAATCAAGAGACTAGAGTAATGATCGTGACCATAGGAGGCAAAAAGAAGTTGAACGTGCCTACCATAAGGGTAAGGATAAGGCTACGATAGTAGAAGAGGTTGTGGAGTTAGAATCAAATGAAAATGATGGATGTAAAGTTTACCAATATGAACATCTTAAAGGATGTTGCCTTATCATGTTACACTTGAAGGAGTCTAGGGTGTACGCACTAAATCCTATATTGGCAAGAAGGTAAGCACCTAGAAGATTGTCTTATCCTCAAGGGAATTCAAAGTAGTTCCACTAACAACAACAAGCTTATTATCTAAGTGAAGCTCCACCATAGCCATATGAGCAATACCAGTGGTGGTGACACCCACAGTTGTTGGGGGTGCCACCACCAAGGCAACAATAACCTTATGGGTACTATGTTCAGTAACTAATGTCTTTGCATGACTCTTCTAGTCATGCTTCTTTTTAGCATCAGTACTACCCTCCGAAGTATTATAAAACTCATTCTCCATCTACTAGAGGGAAAACCCCATATCCCTATCACCCTCCTCATCCTTCAACACATGCTCCTCCACCCTCAACCCAATTACCACCTGTGCTATCCATGTAGGATGAGATTCTAGCCCAACTGCAATAACGTAATGCTACTAGGGCCATTAACTTATAGTTGTCTCCTTGGCCAAGTGGTTTGAAACCAAGATCTTGTAAAAGACCATTCTTTTGAACCAATAGCCCAACTAAATCCTCACCTACTTATGTAGCTGGTCACCTGGTATCTCCTTCATTCTTTAGATCCATTACTTTTGAAAGCCCTTCAAACCAAATGCCTTCTAATATTCATATAGTTATGTTAACCCACGCTATTNAGCATTACATAGACTAAAAGGCATCTTTTGATATTCAAAAGTCCCCCAAGGACTCATGAATGTTGTTTTGGCTTGATCCTCTAGCACGACCTAGATTTGGTTATAGCCACTATAACTATCCAAGAAGCTACAATAGCAATGCCAGCAATAGTATCCAACACTTGATCCACAAAAGGCAATGAAAAGTGATCTTTGAATGTTTCCATATTTCATAGCCAGAAGTCAATGATGGGCTATCACTTGCCACCTTTCTTTGGCATAATCATGAGTGGACTAACTCATTAACTATCTGCAATGGAATAGATAAACCCCACCTTAAGGAGTTGTTTGATTTTCTCTTTTATGATCTACTTTAATTTGGGATTCAATCACTACTACAATTTCCTCTTTGTCTTCATGGCAAAATCAATATAGATACAATGCTGACATATCCTAGAATCAATCCCTATGAGTTTAGGATATGACCAAGCAAAGGCTATTGTCTATTTTTTGACCATCCTCAATAGCATTTGTTTCTATTTAGGAGCAAGATTGGCATTAATTATTACTGCCTTTCCATTTTTCAAAAATGTACACTCCATGCTAGTAGGTCAAGTTTTCAACTCTAAGGGCATTTGTTTAAAATTTTTATAGATTTTCGACTCCCCTCAATTGGTATCATAATTTGCATCATCAAAGAGCTAGTGATGAACTTACTCTAGTTCATCCATTCTTTCAATATAGACACATATCAGACTCTCAATAGGTTCCATGCAAAGTGTGCTACTTCCAAGATCAACTCTCAACCACTNCAGCATTGTATCTATATTGATTTGGCCATGAAGACAAAGAGGCAATCGTAGTAGTGATTGAATCCCAAATTAAAGTAGATCATAAAAGAGAAAATCAAACAACTCCTTAAGGTGGGGTTTATCTATTCCATTGCAGATAGTTAATGAGTTAGTCCACTCATGATTATGCCAAAGAAAGGTGGCAAGTGATAGGCCATCATTGACTTCTGGCTATGAAATATGGAAACATTCAAAGATCACTTTTCATTGCCTTTTGTGGATCAAGTGTTGGATACTATTGCTGGCATTGCTATTGTAGCTTCTTGGATAGTTATAGTGGCTATAACCAAATCTAGGTCGTGCTAGAGGATCAAGCCAAAACAACATTCATGAGTCCTTGGGGAACTTTTGAATATCAAAAGATGCCTTTTAGTCTATGTAATGCTCCCACAACATTGCAATGCTTGATCTTGAGCATTTTTCAGCAACAAATTGGTTGTAGGTTAGAAGTATTCATGGATGACTTCTCCACCTATGGCACAACATTTGAGAATGCTTTGGACTACCTTGAGCAAGTGCTTACAAGGTGTGTGGAGATAAATATTTTACTCAATTGGTAGAAGAACCATCTGATAGTCTAGGAGGGCATCGTACTGGGGCACAAAATTTCTCAAGCAGGGATTGTGATAGACCCTAAAAAGATAAGGGTCATCTAAGGACTAAATCGCCAACCAAAAACTATTAAAGATGTTCAATCATTTCTTGGACACACTGGCTACTACTTATGATTTACATAGAATTTCTCTAAGATCACAAAATCATTGGTTGAGCTTACAAAGAAATATGCTCCATTCATTTGGACCAAGGAATGTGAAAATGCATTTCAGAGCCTCAAGCAGAAACTCATAGAGACTCCAATTCTATGAGCACCTGATTGGTCTAGACCATTTCATATCATGATAGATGCATCAAATTATGCCTTGGGAGCCATGCTTGCATAGTTGGACAATAAGAAATGTCCATATTACATCCACTATGCAAGTTGAAGCATTATGGGTACACATTTGAATTACACCACACAAGAGAAAGTACTAATGGTGGTGGTGCATGCTCTACAAAAGTTCAAGCACTATGTGCTTGAATACAAAGTGTTTGTGCACATTGATCATAGTGTAATTCACTTCCTAATGAATAAGCCAACAGTGATCCCCTATGTCATATGGTGGTTGATGATGTTGCAGGAGTTCAATCTTACAAAGGTAGATTGAAAGGGAATTAAGAATGTGATCATTGATCACTTGTCTCGGTTACGATGGGATAACAAAGAGGAGAGTCCTCTTTCTAACCACTTTTTTGATGAACTCCTCTTTAATAATACACCAAATGAACAAGTACCCATAAAACTAAAATGGTATGATGGCTTCCTCACTTATCCTCTCACTCAAGAGATTTCATAAGATTTGGACTACAGGAAGAAACAACACCTTCATTAGGCCACATGCTTCATAGAAATCAATGAACACTCTTACAAGGTGTGTGATGATGGCCTATTTTGGTGGTATGTACTTGATGTTGATTAACTATGTGTTCTATAGGACACTCATGAGGGTCCTTGTGGGGCCATTATGCTAGAATACACACAACTATTAAGATCCTAATGGGAGGGTATTATTGGACAACCATCTTTAGGGACTTCCACTAATTTATTCACTCTTGTTAACATTGTCAATGAGATGGTGGAATGACCACTCAAATAAAAAGACCTTAATAGTGGATCCAACCATTGGAATCCTTCAACATATGGGGCATCAACTTCAAGGATTCCATCATGCCTATGTCAAATGGAAAGGTGTACATAATCATTGTTGTTGATTACTGCACAAAATGGGTAGAAGTAGCAATCATCATCAACTATACATGAACTATTGTTATATGGTTTGTATAACAAAATGTTGTAAATAGGTTTGGGGTGCAACATGTATGAATTTCTAATAATGAAACCCATTTCACAAGCACCGCTTTTCCCAAGCTCATGCAACTCTTGGGGGTTTAACATAAATTAACAACACCCTATTACCCCCAAGCCAATGTTCAAGTAGAGGTTACTAATAAGGAGATTACAAAGATCTTAATGAAAATTGTTAGCAAATATAGGAGAGACTAGAGCACAAAATTCAACAATGCCCCTTGTGCTTACTACTCAACATTGCTCAACATGTAAACTTCCCATAGGCTACTCTCCCTATGAGCTTATGTATGAAAAACTACCAACACTTCCTATTCAATTTGAGCTTCTTACACTTTCAAAAGCATGTGACCTAGATCTTGGCCTAAGTTTATCATAAAGAGAATGATTGATCAACCTTAATGTGCTATATGAAAATTGATTAGTGGCCCTATATTGGAATGAAGTGCATAAGGCATTCAACAAGAAATGACATGACCTAAGAATAAGGAAAGTTAAATTTTAAACTAGAGATAAGGTTCTCCATAGAAACCCCACACACATACTTCAACAAACTAAGTTTCAGATGTTGTGAGAAGGACCTTTACATCATTCATGAAACTTTTTCTTCTAGGCCCATGTTAATTTACAAACCTAAGAGCTCAAACAAAAGGAAGCTAGTCAACATGCAACAAGTCAAACCTTTTCATGAACCCAAGTAAGCCAGTGGAAGCAACACCTCAATGGATATATGACCTTGCTCAATATTTCTAATCTTCTCTTTTCAACTTAATCATGGGTAAGATGGCCATCCATGTTAACCATTTAAGTGGCTCCTTAGATTTTCATCTTTTTGTTTTTCACATTTTTGTTTTAAACATTGTTATTTTCACAACTTTTTATTTTAAGATTTTTTCATCTTAGACCTTTTATTTTTTACTTTATTAATTTTTTGGGATTTTTGTTTTACCACATCATTAGTATGTCTTATTTTTCTTGAATATTTATAATTTCTTTTATATTTTTCCTTATTTTGGTGTGAAATTGCTTTATTATTAATAGGTAACAATGATGTTGTAGTTGTTTGCTAATGGTGGTTTGTACTTAATGTTTTTAATTACCAATGTTTGGTTTTTATTTTTGAATTTTGATTATTGATAACTAAGACTAGTTTCTTTTTCATGGAATAGGTAGTGAGTCCATGTCATCCACCCATCCACAAACTCTATGACTTTCATCATTTTGGAAATATGTGATCCATTTTTTATTAATAAAACCTTAACCAACTTGTGATCCTAGTAGTTTCCAAGCTTGGAAAGCATTTAAAAGTTTGAAAAGGGTGTGACTTCAAGGCAATTAAAAGCTCTATATGCCTTTCTACTTGGTTGAGTGCATATGTGTTTTCGTGGATTTCTTACCATTCCATGTTAACCAATAATAGGAAGTTAAATGAGTCTTTGCATGGTGTGGTTCCCATCCAAAAATTTCAAAAGAAAGAAAAATAACACATAAAAGAGAGAGAAAGAGAAATGAAAAATGATGATGGGAATTCAAAGAAAAACCCTTAGACAAAATAAATGGGCTACAAGCACTAGGTATGAGACTAGAAAGATATGTTACCCATGCTTGAAGGTCCCCTATAACTAAGGCGCTTTCTCACTTTCTGGTTCTCTTTTTTTCTTAGATAAGGAATGGTGGTTGCCCTTGGAAGCATTCTTGTGTCTCAAGGAGATGGACCAATCCTAGAGTGGTGATGTGAAGTCACTAAAACTAGTTGGTTTTGGTCTAGACTAAGGTTGGACTTTATTGGATCATTTAACCATTATTCTCATAAGGGACTTCATGTGACCATAATTGGGACATCCATTCCCACTCTCTATATCATCCATCAATGCTTTCATAACTTACCTCACTATTGATTATCCATGTTTTTGCCTAATGTCTTAGTTTGATGTGTTAAAATTCCAAAATAGATTCTCTGGGTTTGGTCCTTAACTTTTTGTAACCATTAATTGACTATGGGGCCCACAAACTTCTTAGTTGAGGTTATGTAAGGGTAAAAAGGGCATGTGCTACTATGGGGAGGACCCACTTGCATATCTCATGGTTTCATTGGTTAAGTCCCTTACCCTTAGATGTTTCTACAAGCAAATATTTTGTGCACTCCATCATGCATCCAACTGTGTGCTCCTTAAGGCATTCTTCTTCTTGAATTCTCATTCTCTAATCATTTCTTCATTTTATAAATGTCAAAATCCTCTTCTAATATTTTTATAATGTTCTTGCCTTTTTAGGCTTCCATTTGATCTAAATTTCATTCAAAAACTCTTTGTTTTTTTATTATTTTTGACAAAGTCAATGGTGGTTAATAGTCATGTTGACTAGGCCTAGTTGATGCAGTCAACTATGTTGACTTAGCCTCGTTGACTAGGCCCAGTCGATGTAGCATAAAAATCCTATAAACACTACCTAACACTTTGAATTTTTTTTTTCATTTGCTTCAAAATGAAAGAGAAGTTTTTGCAAATTTTTAGAGCCAAAAACCTTCCAAAGCCCATAATTTTCACATTATTTGTCCAAATCACTCTGTTCCTTGATTCTATAGCTACTAGAGGTAAGCTCTTAGTTTTGAGGGCCACAAACCTTAAGGTTTCTAAAGAAAAGTTTTTCAAAATTTTTCTAACTCCCCCAAAGGATTAATGAATAGAATAACATTAAACCATCAATTTCTGAGAATTTAACCATTCTAACAAACTCTAATAAACCTAAAATTATTTATTAATATTAAAATAAAAATAAAATAATATTAAAATAATCAACTAGGCCAATGTCACAACTTAGCCAAGTGTAACTACCTCAATAGATAAGGTATCCCAATTGTTTTAAGTCATACATTAAATGCTAAACCTTGGTCATGTTGTGATCATAGATGGCACCAAGACTAAAATGGTTGCAAGAAGAAGGACCATTACAACTAAGGGATAAATTACCCAAAGCTAGAAGGAAATAGTAGGAACAAGCTCAAGAGCAGGTAGTAGAAATTCACACAATGGGACCTCTTTGGGAGGAGCCCAAAGTGGAATTTTTTCAACAAATTCCTGAGGAAGAGGTTGCAACTGAACAATCTCAAAGAGAAGAGGCACTAGGGCTTGTACCATGACTTGAAGTTACATTGAGATAAGCTTGCCTTGACACGATCAAGCCTCATGATGTCCAATGCTTAGTCCTCTAGGAACTGAATTTTGAACCATTCTTAGAAAATGCTCCACTAGAGGTTAAGACGTACATGCAAAACTCTTCCATGTGGCCAATCATCACTTCTAGTGGGGAGTGGTACATGGAAGAGACATATTTGTTCTAGAAAAATAAAAAGACAAAAGCCACTATGAGAATCAAGGATCTTAAGGTGTCCTACTCGATAGAAGCTGATGAGTCACATTTAGTCGACCGCAATATCACATACGCGATATCGCAGCCTATCTCCTCATCTATAAATAAGAGGTAGATAGTTCCGATAAGTAGTACTTAAGTTTTAGAGTTAGTTTTGATTTTAGTTTTCATTTTTTCTCTCAAACCTTTTCCTCCCAATGTATGCCCACAGTGTGGTGATTGTAATTGTACGGAACCTTTATTTGAGTGTGATGTACTTGGACATGCACATGACCGAAAATAAAGATCGAGATTGCTTCATCATTGCAGCATTCACTTAGCTTAATTATTTATTTAATTGTTATTTACTAATTTCTTAGTTAATAACTTCTTACCCTAAACTCCTATTAAACATAGAATGAGTATGACTTGATTATAAGCATTTAAGTGTGACTACTTGGTAACCCAGTAGTGTACCTAGGATCTGCGCTTGGTAATCCTAGTGGTAGTGGTGTACGAAGTCTAACATGTGTACGGATGATCAAGGAACTGCTGCTCATCTCACTTAGGCTAGTTTAGATTCTCTCTCACCCTTGCTCTCTTAGCTTAGTTAATCTTATTTACCATCATACCCAGGAGTGGCATTAGTATAGGAACACATCATACACCTCACTCTGGACTAAATCATACATGAAAAAGTTAACACTAGTCCAGATGGGAAGATAGAGAACTAGGACCTAAGGATAACTATCTAGAACCACAACTAGTTCATCTGCGAATTTCAACTGGATCGTGCATGAAACGCTCGTATTCGTATGGTTGAGTGTAGGGGTACCTCACCACTCAGCATTGGCACCGTTGCTAGGGACGGTGCTAGTTATCTAGATTAGTTATATCATACAAGGTCACTGTATAGGAATTAACAATATATCTTTTAGAAATAAATAATTATAAAAAGTCACATATAAATTCACACATAATTTCACAACCATGCCTCTCCTACAAGACTATAATAATGCCACATCTAGTGAGGAAGTTCATTGGAGAACCAACGAACTATATGACAATGGAGATTGGATCACGCAACCCGAGGTGGGGATTTCTTCTAAACATAAACGAAAGCAACGTTATCCCAACACATGAAAGCATAACTTACCCAATGATGATGAACCCCCACTGGCCACTACAAGCCTAACGCAAATACAAGAGGTTGTTCAAATCTCACATAGGCATCATAAAGAGAGCTGCCTACCCAGGCTCAATTTAAACAACTTCCCTAATTTCTCAGGAGGCTATGACTAAGATCCACAACAACATTTACAAGCCTTCTACGATGCCTACACATGGAACAACATAGATAACGGTTGGCAAAAACTTAAGCTCTTTCCTACGACACTCGTTGGCCAAGAAAAAGTATGGTATAGATCGTTAAAACAAAATTAAATACGACGTTGGCCAACAATGGTAGAACTCTTTAACAAAAGATATCAAACGTATGCAAGAGTGTCAGCCTTGAGGAAACAAATCCAAGAGTGGAAAGAAGCACAACATGAACCCTTGGACATGGCCTTAGAAAGATATTGCACTATTAAACAACTGTCCAGGTCATGGGTTTTCCGAAGAAAGGCTAAGGTACCATATCATTGATGGGCTTCGTGATGAAACAAGAGAGACCTTAGGAATGTATGCCCATGGTCAACTATACGAACTACGGATCCATAAAGTCCAAGAGCTTATTAAGTGGGTAGCAAAAGAAGAAGGAGAATTGGCTCAATGGGAGAGTGTTGAAAAACATCAACGGGACCAAAATCTCAACTTAACAAAGGTCCATAATCACAAAAAGGAGAAATCAACAATCTCAAGGATGAAAATTCATCTTTGCCAACACCACAATCATTAGAGGAAGTCAAGGAAAAGATTAATAAGATGTTGGAATGGACACATAAAAAGTGTGGAGAATTTATTGATATTATTGGAGATAGAGTTTTGAAAACCCAAGAAGCAGGACAAAGTATCAATAGACAATCATAAAGAAGGGATAAGGAAAATAAGAGCTCAATTTCCAATCACACGTATGAATGCAACATTTGCCTGTATGATTACCCCAAGGGCCAATGCCCAATCTTGTTACATTTATATGAGCATTAGAGAAGCACGTTACATCCTGATTTCGTATAGAAATACTATGTTTGATCACAATGGCAACAATCCCAGTCATGGAGGAAGCCACCCCTAAATTGGAGACACCCTTCATATCATCCAAATCCAAATGCTTATCTAGGGCAATACCCTGTTTCTCCAATAGGGTCAACATACCCTATCTCACCACATTATCATTCTCCCCAATACTATTAGCCCATACCTTCAATGATACCACCACCTTGTGTACCTCATACTTCTCCTAATTTTCAACATTCTCATCTTTTCCCTCCTTCTACATCACCACCAACTATTCCTAAGGTGTTTGCACCACAGCAACAACGCATGGACGTTGCTTATGCTACTATTGCCAACAATAGTGAGAGGCCTCCTCAACATCAAAAGTATCCCTTCTTTAAACATGACTATAAGAGGGAAAACACAATTCTAAAGCCACTGCACTCTCCAACTTAGCACAAGCCCAACACTATGGTGCACCCTTCCCTTTGAATCCAACACCTTATGTTACTTCATCAGGGCCATCAACTCACACTCCAACAACCATATGGCCCAATGAACACAACCATGGAGGGCAACATCCTAATCCTTGCATACCAGCTTACGGTCCCAAATATCATAGTGGGTCAACTCTTTATCCAGGAACTACATCTTATAAGTTTCCCCACTATGCTTACTACAATCAAGTGTGTGAACCCCAATGGGGTAATTATAACCAGGTTTCAATATTTCCAACATGCATGGATCCTCATCTTTCAACTATTAATCCTCGCCATGCTCAAATGTTTAGTTAAGGGGGATATCCCTTATTCTAGTAACAAGTAGGATTAATAACCACTTTTTATTTTCTTTAATTTTACAACTTTTTTGTTTTCCAGTTCTTCAGTTTTTAATTTCTTATTTTATCATTTTGTCTTTTTATCTTTTTACACTTTTATAAGTAATCTCATCTATGAATAAAACACTCATGTGGCTCGTTGGTTGAGGTGTGTTCTATGTTATTGAGTCTCGAGTGATCAATTATTTGGACAGTGAACCCATTACACCCACTCATCCATTCTACAAATAAGAGGTTCTGATTGAGGGTACAGTGATATTCTTGACATTTTTTTAAAAAAAAAACCTTAAAATTAATTTTGTGTTCATTGTACCCAGAATGAAGAAGGATGGACCAAGAGGGAATGATTAGGGTGTGACATCAAGGGGACTTGCGGATTCTCTTTGGTGATGTCTGTGGAAGTTATCATGCAACGTGGTTGTACTAAGATCCTTGTAGATCTAACAAAAAATGGGAGTAAGAGTAACCAAAAGGGCACTCAACAATCCAATGCTATTCTAGGGGGTTCGGCTGGAAAGACATGCACCCATGCCTGAGGGTTGGCAGCTTCTCTAGATTCAGTAGAGAAAAAAATAAAGAAGAGAAAAAAACAAACAAAGGAAGCGCCACAAAACAAAAATCACTCCTCCCTTGAACAAAATGCCAAGTGATCGTACACCTTGTTGTTTTGGTAGTCTCATAGTTGCTCAGCATGGGATGAAACAATGCTGTGTCACTAATCAGAGGAATGGACTTGGTCCTGATCTTGGAAATATAGGTTAATGACACGTTAATCATGCTTTACATGTAGGATTCACTGTGTCCTAGGTCAGTTATCTCATGTCCCAATCTCTACAATCCCTTCTATAGTTCTTCTCATCTCACTGTTCATGTAATTGTAGCTCGTGTCGTGTGTAACGTAGAATTCTTCCCTCATTCCAGTGATATTTACATGTGTGTGTTTTGTGGAACCAATATGGATTACATTTAACCCTTCAAGTGCCCACGGACACTTTTAAGTATAGTTACACAAGGGCATTATATGTTGGAACCTATTTTGGGGAGGACCCACTTATGTAATCTTTTGTAATTTTCACTTATGACACAACTCACACACACCATTTCTTACCCTTAGCCTATTTTTCATAACATTCTTTCCCTACTACTATCCCTTTAAATTTCAACATTCCTATGTAACCATTACATGGCCTTTTTCTCTCACTTACCACTTGAGGTCTTATTGCTCAAGTCCACCCACATATCATTATTTGTGCCTTCGAAATAACTTAAATTACCCTAGAACCCTTAAACACCTACCACATGTCCTTAATTTCCATTATTAACTTTTGAAAAACCCTAAAAAATTGGTATTTTCCCTTGGGCCTAAACATCGTTAGGTCGTGATGTATCGTACGTGATACCGCTTCCTACAACACTTAGCATCATTTTTCACAAATCACAGCAAGGAGTTTTTCAAATTTTTCTCTATGACTTGCAAGTGTGATACCCTTGCTTTTCTACCTATATCTTGCTTGCTAGTACTCCAATGTTTATTCCATCTAAACCTACTTGAACCTAGAGTGTTCAACTTAGTCGTGGGGAAGGGACACATGCAGAATAGCAAATAACTTTTTTTTTTGGAATTTATCATTGCCCAAAGGACATTATCAAGGGTAATTAGCTATAACACTTAGAATAATTGTGGAGAAAATAATTTTATCCCTTTAGGTACACCGGGAAATTAAAATTGGAAATCACCTAAGTAAAACAGACTCACTATTATAATCTTTTAGGCAACATCACATGGACATAAAATAAATTAATTAAGGCAAGCAGTAAGGTATAACTTAACTTTAAAAACAACCATACTAACGCTTGGCCTCGTGTGATTGCAGATGGCCCTGAAACGTGGACATCAGGAAGGTCCTGCTCAAGGTGGAAGTAAATGACCTAGGAGAGGCAAAGAACAAGTCCCTGTTAGAAAACATGAAGAATAGGAGGAACAATTATTTAGCTTTCATCAAGAGGACCCTCCTACCATACAGTTTGGGCAGGCAGAGGGTGTAGCTGCTGCAGCACCTGAATAGGGACAACATCTCACATTGCCCTAGGATTATGTTCAGGTGATCCACGAAAGGTCCACATTCACTACGGTGATTGTGGAATTAAATTTTGAATCTTTTATAGAGTTAGCCCTTGAGGCTATTAGGGATCACCTCAAAGGGTCTCCTTTATGGCCTACCCTCTCTAAAAGCAGTGCTTGGTACCTAGGGAGACATACCAATTCTGGCACAACAGAGAATAAGGCACCACCATTAATATTTGTGGTGTGATAGTCAATTTTTCCATGCAAGCCATTTCAAAAGTATTAAAAATTTTGAATACAAGGCCCAAGGTTGCTCAATTGTCTACCCATTCAAACCCCAATGTGCGACGAGTTTGGTTGGAAAGGGCATATGGCAAGGATAAGACATTTGGAGAGCTGATGATGAAAGAAAGGATCTATTTCAAAATTGGAACATATCACCTCTCCCCCATGAAGGGCTTAAAAATAATCTCAACATATGCAGCAAGAGGATGTGCAGTGCTGATGAGAAAGGTTAATGCTAACCTACCTCATCTATACCTTACGAAGATATTAAGGTAGTTTAAAGAACAAAGGACAGGGAAGCTTTCCTTAACCTTCCCTTGTCTTATTAGGAAGTTATGCCAACGTGTTGGTATCAGAGGATACACTAATGATGTTCTCTGAAAAGCCCAAAATGCTTCATATGCTAAACTGTTAAAGCCACCAGCTACAAGAAAAATCACTGGTGAGACGCTAGGGCCAGAACAAGAACAAGAACAAACGGTAGGGCCAACTACAACCCAACTTATAGGACCTAGCCAACCTCCAAGTACGGGAGCTAGGGAACAATAGGAAGTAGGGCCTAGCATAGGCCAGGATCAACCACCACTGCCGCAAGATGATAGACCATCGATGAGCCATCTCAAGGCCATCGCTGAGATGGTTAGTTGGGGAACTCGTGATGACACAAATCTCTTTCACGTCATTGATGATGTCATACAACCCACAATTTCTTTGGATCGTGCAAGGGGTGAAGTGTCTATTCATACAAGAGGAGAGGAAAGTACTTGGTCACAACAAATCTCAAGAAACACGACATCTTTCCAAGTGCAATTAGAAACTGGTGAAGGGGCCACTATGGTGGTCATGCAACACTAGGATGTTGTAGGAGCTACAGAAGTGGTCATAGAACACATTAAAGAATCATTCAATGTACCTGTTGTGCCACTGGCAGATCTCATAGGAGCACGGGATGCTCAAACTTTGGCCAAAACCTCAATGACTCTTGTAGAACATGAGGATGCACTTGATCGATTGATACAAATAGGACAAATAATGACGTCATTTTTTGACATCCCTCAAGATGTTACAACAATTTAATTAGACCTCACTTCCACTAAGGGGACACTAGTCTTAACAGAAGTGAGGGATGAGCATGCTAAAGTAGAGGTGCAGAAATCGCAAGAGCAGCTCGTGGCCCTACAAGCAGCACAGTGGGACCCTTTGCAATTTGTTCCCATAGACCTGCTAGATAATTTTAAAATTGAGCAACTAATCAAACTACTAATGGAGAATAAGAAGGTGGCTAAGAAAAAAGAGAAGGCTATTTGGGATGCCTCTGCAGCACAGGCGCAAACTCATGTGCATATCAAGGCACTCAAAGCCTTACAAGAGGAAAGCAAGTAGCTTGTTGCCAACAACCTTTGGTTGACCACTGTGGAGTAAAAAAAGAATTTTCTCAAAGAACATTTCCATAAGTTATGAGAACAATTCATCTAGGTCAACCAAGACATGAGCCATTTAGCCAGGGAGAATTGAACCCTCTCAATGAAGGAGGTACACGTAATTCATCAGAAGACAACTATCGAAATAAGCTGGTGGCAAAATAAGGCTAAATGACATGAAAAGCTCAAGGAGCACTTCTGAGACCAGGTGGGGATGTACAAATAGATCCTTGAGAAGGAGATCTATATGGCCAAGGCCATCATCAGCACTATCACTGCTTAACACACTGATTGGTGGGCCATATTGGACACATATGCATTTGCCCACCAGGCGGAAGTTAAGAACCAAGACCTGTAGATCCAAGATCTTACAGAATACATGGAATTGGAAAACTTGCGGTATGCCAACCTTGCCATGTTAACAACAAGATGCCCAAGAATAGAGCTCAACGAACAGGTAGCTACCACCTATGTCAAATATGAAACAGAATTTGCAGAATGCAAGAAGATATTGCAAAAACTAGAGATTGCAAATTCTGAGCTTGGGGTGGTGAAGGCAAACTACCAAGGCCAAAAAGGTATCACAATAAATTTAGCTCGATGGCTTGTGGATTTTCAAGAGTACAGAGACAAAGCCAGAGCCTATGAGGAGGAACGATAGGTATTTGCAGCCTGGTATGTCAAGGCAAATCAAATGTTTTGGCAACTACCCTATCCATGGGAGGTGCCGACTCCATCAAACATCGAAACATTAGCATGGATGACACAAGATCCCCACACCAAAGAGGAGAAAATCCAGGCCATACTTCAATGCCATCAAGCCCCAAGACCTAGAGCACAAGATAAAGGAAAAGCACCTATGGAGGAGCCACCGCCACTAGGAACTACAAGAGTTCCACCAATTTTGTAACTATAGCACATTCTTTGTGTTGTGTCTCTATTTTTTTTTGTTTCCACACTGCAGCATAAATCCATTTTGACCATCCAATAACCCTATACTTATCCACTGTGTAATCAATGGAGATTGTTCTTACTATAACTCAAGGATTAGTTTTCATTCAGTCATGGGGGTATGATGAGTTGCCATTTAGTCGACTGTGATATCACGTATGCAATATTGCGTACGTGATATCGCAGCCTGTCTCCTCATCTATAAATAAGTGATAGATAGTTCTGATAAGTAGTACTTAATTTTTAGAGGTATTTTTGATTTTAGTTTTCATTTTTCCTCTCAACCCTTTTCCTCCTAGTGTATGCCCGTAGTGTGGTGATTGTAATTGCACGGAACCTTTATTCAATTGTGACATAATTGGACATGCACATGACCAGAAATAAAGATCGAGATTGCTTCATCATTGCAGCATTCACTTAGCTTAATTATTTATTTAATTGTTATTTACTACTTTCTTAGTTAATACCTTCTTACCCTAAACTCCTGTTAAACGTAGAATGAGTACAACTTGATTACGATCATTTAAGTGTGACTACTTGGTAACCCAGTAGTGTACCTAGGATCTACGCTTGGTAATCCCAGTGGTAGTCATGCACAAAGTCTAAGATGTATGGATGATCAAGGAACTGCTGCTCATCGCACTTAGGCTAGTTTAGATTCTCTCTCACCCTTCCTCTCTTAGCTTAGTTAATCTTATTTACCATCATACCTAGGAGTAGTGTTAGCATAAGAACACATCATACATCTCACTTTGGACTAAACCATACATGACAAAGTTAACACTAGTCTAGATGGGAAGATA
The DNA here is from genome assembly GCA_015680685.1 of Gnetum montanum. Taxonomy (NCBI): domain Eukaryota; kingdom Viridiplantae; phylum Streptophyta; class Gnetopsida; order Gnetales; family Gnetaceae; genus Gnetum; species Gnetum montanum. The sequence continues at coordinate 737,551 of MNCI01030164.1, read as the reverse complement.
GCGAATTACGACCTAAGGGTAACTATCTAGATACCACAACTAGTCTGTCTACGGAGTTCAACCGGATCATGCGTGAAATGCTTGTATTCGTATGGTTGAGTGTAGGGCTACCTCACCACTCATCAAAAGCTACTATGCAGACACTTTGTTTGCCTAATTTTGGCACTCCTTTGGCAAAGACATCTACACATGTAGATGTAGAGGTAAAAAGGTTGTGGACTCAATGGTGTTATGGGGTTGACTGCAAGAAGTTTGGCATGCTCACAGTAGAAGACTGCATATACTTCAAGATAGTAGCTTATCACTTCAATTTGACAGTAAGGCCCAACAACGTGACTAATTTCTCCACCCAAGCATGTGTCACTTTAAGTGAAAAATTTCCTGTTAATCTTTCACAGTTAATATATCTGGAGATGAAAAGCATTTTAAGGAAAATGAACATGGAAGGAAAACCTTGACATTCCCATGCCTTATCAGAAAACTCTATAAGAGGCTAGGGATAGTCTGCTATGTGAATGACACAATTAGGCATACTTTCGTTTCCTCTTGATTTGAGATGATGAAAGATAGGATCCTTGCCATGTTCAAAGAGGAGGAGCAGAAACCCCCACCTCCATCTCCCACTCAAGAAATAATGCCGAAGGTCTATGTAGAAATTAAATGCCTATGTGAAATTGAAAAGTAGCTCTTACATGAGTGGGAGTAGCAAGTAGGAACAAGTGTTGGGGATCCATTTTTGTACTATCTTGCAATGAGTCACCTCAATGAAGTGGCTGGAACAATCAGTTAGATGAAGGAAGGTGGGCCAATATTCTCAGCCTAAAGATTGCAACTACTTGCAAGGTTAAATCCTAGTGCCCAAGGGGTAATGATGTATCTCTCTCAACAACAACAATTCCTAGAAATCTTTGGGAATCTTGCTACCTTTTGAGTGAACTTGGAAAAGGATGAAGAAGCAACTATCTTGGTGATGCAGCACAAAGGACAAGAGATTGTAGTAGAAGTGATTACTAATCAGATTACCAAAGTATCGAACATAATTGTAACATCTATACTAGATGTTTCTACACTCAGAGATGTGTAGATGTCCATAGGAACTGTTAGTGATTGAGTGTATCCTAGAATGAGGAATTGCTAGATCGACTAGTGGAAACTAGGCAACTGATTTTAGATATCTTTGATTTTTTAGATAACATCACCACAACCCAATTGGAGTTGCTTGAAGCAAAGGACAAATGCATCATTTTGGAAGGGCAACTTGAAATGTCTTAAGCACAAAACCAATGCTTGAACATAGAGGTTACTAAATAAAGAGCCCATCTTATTAATCTCATGCTCTTCATCCCTACAATAACAAGAGATGAATCTTTTCAATAGGTTCAAGATAGACTTAAATAAGTTGAGGCTGTGATGGTGATGGCTATCTTTGACTAGTCCATGGTTGAGGCCAAAAGATAGTTAGTGCAAAAGGACTTGGGCCTAGATGCATCTAGAGAATGAGATGTTGATTGCATAAAATCATTGCCTATGGAATGTTGATGTGTAGAAATAGCAAATGCAAGAATTCATCCATCAATAATAAGAGCAGCTAGCCAGGATGAACACTGAGCTTAGGAGATTTGTAGTGGAGAATAGAAATCTCTCTATGAAGGAAGTTTGTGCCTTATCCCAAAACTTTGTGATTAAGATTGTTGCCTGGAAGAATGAGGCTCTCAAATTTGAGAGATTCAAGAACCACTACAGAGATCAAGTTGGTCTACAAAAGAAAGTTACTGAAAAAAATATCTAGATGACTAAGGAAAAATTCAATGAGATCCTATAGCAACTCTAATAAAGAAAAGAGGTGTGGCAACCTATCGTTGATGGGATAGATGCTTACAACAAAGTAGAGATTTGCATCAAGGTGTTGCAGATTGCAGAGATGACTAAATATATAGAGCTTGCCAATATTTGATACGAAAACCTAGCAATACTGATTGCTAGATGATTATGATTAGAGTTGGAGAAGTAGGTGGATAGCTTGTACTTGTTGTATGAGGTAGATTTTAAGCACCATAAGGAAACCAAGAAAAATCTTGAGATTGCAAATGCTGAACTCAGAGTTCTTAGGACAAGATTCATCAATCAAAGATCAACTATTGAGAACCTGGCCAAAAGAATGAATGATTACCAGGAGCTATAGAATGAAATTAGGGCATTCAACATCGAATGCACACAATTTGCTACCTAGTTTGTTAATGTCAAGAAACTATTCCAAAAAATGCCCTATCCTTGGGATGTGCCCCTTTTGGCCCACATTGGCAAAGTTATGTGGACCATGCATGATCCTAAGACTAAGGAGAAGAAGATGAAAGCATTGGTGGATGCTTTCTATTTTTCATTGGAAGCTGCAGCCATAGTGGGATAATCATAACAACCTCAACCACTACATGTGCCTGAAGTAAGAGAAGGTTCTTTAGAACCTTAGGAGCCTCCACTACCTAGGATCGTAATCTTCTCCATCATCTTCACACCATTAGAGAAATGCTACTTATCAATTTTTCCTTGGTGTTCAATTTTGTAGTCCTGAACACTAAAAGAATTTTTTAATGATTGTATAACCATACACTTAGGCACTTAGTGTTTGTTTGTGTTTGTCATATGTCTATTGTTAGTTAATAATTTCATACATTTTCAAATTTGTAAAGAACTAGAGGATGATTTTTCATTTAGTTATGGGGGTATGATGAATCATAAATGGGATGCGTCGACTAGGCCCCATTGATGCATGATTTGATGCATTGGCGCAACCCCATTGACATAGTGTTTATGTTCACCTATAAATACATGCTCATCCACTATTTTTATCGTATGTCTTGTCATAGTTGTAGTAGATCTCTTGTAGTTAGAATATTTTTCTATGTGCCCACAGTAGGAGTCAAGAGTGTATGGATCTTCATTCAAGCACTATTGTACCTGAGCACAATTGTGTTCACGGTAATAAAGATAAGCTTNAGTGTATGCTCGAAGTGGTCATACTTATGTGCTTAACTAATCACTGNAATTAGGCTAAATTAAGCTAGATTAAGCAGTGATTAGTTAAGCACATAAGTATGACCACTTCGAGCATACACTTGGTGCTTTGTAATCCTAGTAATGCTTACTGTTTGGTAACCCAGTAGCATTAAGTCAGTTTAGGATATGTATGGCAAGTGGGAATAGATGCTTATGTTAGGATTAGTTAGATATAGATTAGTTAGTTAGATTAAATTAGCAATTACATTACTTCATTCTTTTAATCCTTTATTTTACTCATCCAAAACTAGAAAACATAAAAATAATAAAAATAATATCCCTTGATTCCACTTAACCATACTTTCACATATCACAAGTGTAATTGGGAAGACAATGAATGATTGTTAGGACTAGTTCCACTTCCTAGAGGCTAGTGTACCAGAAGACAAAGGGTCCATGGAATTTGACTGGATCACACATGAATGCTTAGTGATTCATATGGTTGAGTGTAGGGGTATTCACCACTCATCTTTGAGATCATGGTTAATCCTAGAACTATTTAGAAGGGATGGCCAATCCTCTTCCAATCCCACTTCACCTAGCACTTGTTACTCATCTTTACCAACATCACAATTCCATGTTGATACAACCTCTAAGCCCAGGTGTAAATACCTTAGGTCAAACCTCCAAAGGTCACTTCGAGAGACATGTCCATTATTACATCACATCATTTTGGTTCTTAATTATAACTTCCCTTTTGGGTCTTTTTACAATAATAATAATACTTGTTATGAAGAGGCTCCATCTTCATTATGTAGTAGCACCATTTTGGAATTGGAACATTACATTGATTCTTTTAGATTAATGTATATATTCACAAATAAAATATGTACCTTGACTTATTTATGGATGTTATTATGGAATTAGAGATTTATTTTTAGCATTTATATTTTTATGTTTTACTTAGATTATATATTTTCTATGCTAATTTTTCAATGCAACTGTCTTTATTTCCACTTCTTATTAGTGGTATATTTCTCTAAGTAATACCTTTTTACCCCAAGTAGATTAGAAGGGTGTTGTACCACCTTGCACTACTCATAGTGAAGTTGATTTACTAATACCATCAATTTGAAAATAAAATGACACATTAGAAGGTCATCAAAGTAGATAAATTTGAAAAGAATTAGTGAAGAAGATTTTGAAGATACTATTAAAACTAAGGTCTTGTAGGATATAATAAAACTTGATAAGAATAATTCCATTATTGTGAGTAATGATGTTTTTGTTTAAATTAATGACTTTACATTATACCACAATGAGTTATCTATTGAAGGCTAAGGCCTTGAATTATCATTGGAAGAAACAAAGTAGTGTTCTTAATGATGCTTTTGTAAAAAATGTAGAGTTGAATAAGTTTCTACAATAAGAAAAAATCCAAAGTAGATGAGGATTAAGAAATTCACATAGCAAAATTTAAAGCTTTTAAGTTATAGATTTCTAGTGTGTTGGAGTTAACAAGAAAATAATTTACTAAACTTTAATCATTAAAAGAAACAAATATAACTTCCACTATGGATTCAAATTAAAATATATTTATAAAATTCAAAGAACTTATTGTGAAATGTATGGGGTTAGAGTAAGATAACATATTTTTAGGAAAGAATTGTAAGAAGCTTTTGGAAGAAATTGATACTATCAAAAAAGCTTTAGTTGTGGTTAACAATCATAAGTTTATCATAGAAGAAAATTTAGAAGTGAAAAAGAAGGTATACAATGAGACAAATTAGAAGATTAAAAATTTTTATATTATGATTGTTATTGATTTACTTATTGATCATAATAAAATTATAAAATATTATTTAATTTATCAAGATATATTGTGGATGGGACCCTTTTCACATGTTTCTTGTTCATGCATTTCTATTTTATGTTCTTTTTTTATAATTCCTCATGATGCAATTAGAAGGTTATACTTACATTTGTAAAAATTTCCATAAATAAAAAAATTTGGATGTAAGGCATATTGATGCTAAAATATGTCAAAAATAATGCATAAGGGCCAATCCACATTATAAAATGAGGTATCCCTCTTATACCTCATATGAAGAGGCTTTTATTTTCTCATTTTTTATTGTTCATTTGTTAAGATCAAGGGTTTGGAAAAGCTTCAAGTAGAAGTTTCATCATGTTTCACTTTTTTACTTCATAATCTCATAAATTCTCACATCTCTCTCACAAGTTCTTGAATTTTGTAACATCAAGCTCTCATTTTTCATTGATTCCAGTGACTCTAGATGATATTAATGAATTTTAAAAATAGTTAAAGATTTCACACATACTTTTTCAATGGTATTGGAGCTTCTAGAGTTGAAACCCTAGGTAAATAATACAAACAAATTGTAATTAACATTTCTAAGCTAGAAAGCCTCAAAAAGAATTTTATTTTTAACAAATCCTCTTATTCTCACATTATTTTGCAAAATATTTGATGTGTTCTAGAAATCTTGACATGCTAGTTAGCATCTCTATTCTACAACACTATAAAAACTTATATACACCATCACAATGTACAATATGGTCTATGATGTTTTTTCTTATATGAGTTAAAGTATAGAGTTAGTTATGGATAATTATATTTCTTGTGCTTTTTGACTAATGTTAACTATTCATTATATCTAGTCACTCTTTGGATGTGAATATGAAACTCAAATTTAAGAGGTATAGATGATAAAGCAATAATTAAGAGATGAAATTGCATGATTTCATGTTCAATTATTAAACTCAATCATCTAGTAACCTAGCATTATAAGAGATAAAACCTTTGAGAAATTATAGGCTAAGTAGTAATAGATGATGATAGAAAATGAGAAGGCCATCTAGGATGCATTCTTCATGGAAGCAATGCTAAATTTAGCGAATGAGGACTTCACCATGATGCGAAAGAAGAATTGGAAGTTGGGTAAAGAAAAAAAAACAATTTCCAAGGATGGGAAAGCAAAAGAAAGAAATGGAAGAATATCTCAAATAGCTCCAAGACCAATTAGCAAAAGTTAATGTAAATGTACACAAGATGGTAGCTGAAATTGTAATCTCTCAATGGAGAAAGTTAGCTCTAATAGAAAAAAATATTCATTCAAATAAACACTTGGAAAAATGAAGTCCTAAGATATAAAAAGATTAAATTCATTACACGGAATAGGTGGGAATGCAAAAAGAAATTAATGATAAAGAAATTCAATTGGCAAAAATTAAGATCAACTAAGCCTTCTATTAGCTCCAAGATGATACATGTCAATCCATCCTTGATGATTTTAACACTTACAATTAAGATGATATCTGAATGAAATTAAGGAGGTGATGGAATACATGTCACTTATTAACCTATGTTATGCTAATCTTGTAATTCCACTACAAGTTGATCTCATATAGAGTTTAAAAAAAAAATAGCTAGTTAGTGCTTGTTGCATGTGTTAAATCTTTGTGATGTTAATCACTAAGCCTAGGATATAATAGAAACAATTTAATGACCACTTTGATTAAGATAAACATGGACCATAATATAAAATAATTTCATAGTGTTTGATGAGTGGCGAGGTACCCCTACACTCAACCATACGAATATGAGCATTTCACACGCAATCCGATCAAACTCCAAGGACTAAGTGCTTACGCTCCCTAACGGAACACTTAGGGTTAATCAATCGTTGTCTTCCCAAACTTACTTGTATTGTGATGGTTGTATGGTTAAGTAAGCTTGAGGTACATGATTTTTATAACTTTTATCTTTTTAATGTCTTATGCTAATAGGGGAAGGTAAGGAGAACTAGGTGACTAACTTTCATTAACTATTCACTAACTAAATTCTAATTGTCCTAACACCAGTATCTGTTCCCACTTTTCGCACACATCCTGAACCAGTGCAACGCTGTTGGGATTACCAAATGCTACTCCTTACTGGGTTACCAAGCGCTACACACATGCTTGAAGTGATTGTACTGAGTGTACTTAACTAGGAGAGTTAAGGGTTGAGAGAGAGATTAATTAGCTAGGAAAGCATTTAAATATTCAACAATAATTAATTACTATTTAGCTTATTCCACATGCTGCAAGGTTTATCATAAATTTTGTCTTTATTGTCGTACACAAATGTCTGCTCAAGTACAATTTTCTCGAATAAAGATCCATTCACTTTAAGACTCCTAATGTGGGCACATGGAAATTATTCTAACTATGGAATGGTAAAATTGCAAGAGCTTAGCTAAGGGTTTAATTCTAAGTGCCTAGAATAGGAAAAGCCACCTCTTATTTATAGATATTGAGGCAGGCTGCGATATCGCGTATGTGATATCGTAGGGCAAATGCGATATCATGTACGCAATATTACATACTCGATATTGTGGCTCATCATACCCCCATGACTGAATGAAAACTCATCCTCAAGTTCCTTACAAAATATTGGGAAGGTATGGGATTATTAACTTGAATGACACTAATGGTGAATGGGGTGACACGTGAACATATCATCATTACAATACATGACAATATTAGTGTTCATGATCACAAGAGTGAACACTATACACATTTTACATCCAGCCTTATTTGGTAGCTAAGGGAGAAGAGAGGAGAAAGAGAAGAAGTCTGTTGCTGCTGACGCCAAGATTGCACTTTTCATTGATCATCCATAAGCGCGCCATCAATCCTGTTCCTTGCATAACTACTCCAGAACCAGCCCATTCTAAGTGTTCCCTACAGGTCCAATCCATTGTTGTATGATTTCCATCTGTACACACAACACAATCTTATATTAGCAAAGATAAATGAATCATAATGTAGTTGATACCTTGCCTCGGTGTAAGGTCCATTGGCTGAGTTGTGATATGGCTAATGTGTATTCTGGAGATATAACACTGGTGACTACCCAAGGTGTAGTAGGGGTTAAGAGAAAATCGAAAAAATTGGACAAGGAAAATTGGATCAGGACCGCCATGACTAAGAGCAATCCTTCAGTAGTGATAGAATGGAAAAAGATAAGGAATAAGAAAGATGAAAAGAAAAAGAAATAATGGAAACGCCGATAAAATGGATGTCATAGATGGAAATGAACAAAATAAATGTTGATTGCAAAAATTTTTAAGGGAAATAAATTAACTGATGCACCAAATAGGAATGCCACTGGGTCCTCCCCAAAGTAGGCCCATGCCCTTAATGCCCTAACAATCCCACATGCAAAGAGTCCATAGGCTCTAGAAATGCCATTTGGAAGCAAGAGTTAAAGTCTTAACCACAAGAATTTACCAAAAAGAAAACAATACATTAACCAAAATATAGATTATTGATACAATCGACAATGAGGTGGAAAATGGAAAAAGAATGATGGAAAGGAGAGAATGGAATAGAGTCTCAAGAACAAGGTGGTGTACATCCCTATGTGTATTAAAGGTTAATGTGACTTAGTAGATCTCATTCCAAATCTAGCCTCAAATAATCCTCATCTAGTGACTTCGCATTAATACACTTGGCCAATCCATCCACTTGGAGAAATAAGAATGCTTCTGCCAAAAAGTCACCACCATTTCGAGGAAACGAGAAAGGAGAAAGTAGGAAGCAAGAAAGGGCCTTAGTTAGAGGGAACATGTTTGTTTAGTTCCATAACCAGTGGTTGTCGCCCAAATGATTCTTTTGTCTAAGGGATGTGCTTTGAATTCTCAGTTCCTCTTTTTTTTCTTGCTTGAGAACCACACCGTGCAAAAACTTATTAGTTTTATTAGCTCAGCTTCCGATAATGGAGCAACATCGGAATGGTAAGGAAAACCCAAGAAGAAAACATTCAAGCACCCAAGAAAATGGCCAACACAAATGCATCAAATCCCCTTGAAGCCACACCCCTTTCAATCCTTGAGTTCTTCCTTAGTTTGAGAAATGCCTAGTCACCAATTCGTTGATAGTTCTATTATTTAAAGAAAGGGACTGTATAGTTCCAAGCCAAGAGAGACCATAGAAATTCATGGATGCATGGATGATGTGGACTCATTTCCTGTTATATCAAAAGAACCATACCTTAGTATCAACATCATAACTCAAAGGTAAAAACAAAACATTATCAACCAATAGAATATAGTTCATACCATCATCAGGAGCACTTATTAGGTGAAAAACTTAATCAAAAAGAAACAACCACATACAAAAAGAAAAGAGTATAAACGATGTTGCAAAACAAAAACAAGAAAAGTTAAAGAAATTTGTAAAACAAAAATGTGTAAAACAAAAACATAAAGGAACTGAGGGCCTTAATTGACAACAGAGGTGTCCATCTCCCCCATGACTGTGTTGAAAATAGGATATCCGAAATAATGAGCAAGGTCGTCCCTTCTCAGAGGTAGTATGTGCACTGGCAATTCTAAGTTTATGGAATGGTTTGGTTTATTTCACATTGACTAGTAATCTCTTATTAGGGCTCTCAGGTTTGTATATGGTCATGGCCTCTGAAGGAAAGGTTGTATGAATAATGTAAGGTCCTTCCCATAGTGTTTGACATTTTGTGCGTTGTGGCACATGTGTGGGGTTCCAGTAGAGAACCTTATCTCCTGGTTGATACTTAACCTTTTGTATTTTCAAGTCATGACGTTGCTTGTTATATGCCTTGTGCAACTCATTTGATGACAGGGCAGCTAATCAGTTCTTGTCTAGCATGTTTAGAGTTGTCAACCTTTTTTGTGCTAGATTAAGGTCGAGGTGGAGGTCACAAGCCATGGATAGTGTACGGAGTTCAGTTTGAATTGGAAGCTTTGGAAGTTTCCTGTACACTAACTCATATGGAGAGTAGCCTATAGGGAATTTCCAAGTGGAGCGGTATGCCTAGAGAGAATCATTCTATTTAGTGCTCCAATCTCGCCTATACTTGCTAATTGTCCTTGTCAATATTTTAGTGATCTCCTAGTTAGTAACCTTGGCTTGGCCATTAGCTTGGAGGTGATAAGGTGTAGTCAATTTATGTTCAACCCCTAAGCGTTGAATTAACTTCCGAAAGGTTGCGCCTGTGAAGTGTGTTCCATTATCTAAGATAAGTGCACATGGCACACCAAACCTATTTATGATTTGTTGTTGCACAAATCGTGCAGCTGTAGATGATGTGCAGTTTGTAACAGTAGCTACTTCAGCCCATTTCATTAGATAGTCTATGGCAACAATGATGTAAGCTTTTCCATTGAACATTGGTGTAATGGGCCCCATAAAGTCTATTCCCCAAATGTCGAAGGGTTCTAAAGGTTGAATCCATTGTTGCAGACCCTCCATTCTAGCAATCATTTCTCCATCACATTGAAAGCACTCGCAAGATTGGAAAAATTGATGGGCATCCCAAAATAATGTTGGCCAGTAATATCCTGCAAGTAGGATCTTAATAGTCATTCGTCTCCCTGCATAGTAACCCCCACAAGGGCCCTCATGAGCATCTTGGAGAACTCTTAGTTAGTCCACCTCGGACATGCACCATTGAACCAAGCCATCAAGACATACTTTGTAAAGTTTTCCATTGATCTCCATGAAGTACTTGGCTCTATGAAGAAACTATTGTTTCTTCCTAAAGTCCAACTCCTGTGGTGTTTGTTGGATAAGGAGATAGGTGAGAATGCTACTATACCAATTCATCTCTATGGGGTGGTTATTCACTACACCAGAAAAGAGGGCTTCATCAGGAAAATGGTCAGACATTACATATTCATCCTCTTTGCTGTCCCAGTGCAACTAAGATAAATGATCACAACTACGTTCTCAGCACCCTTTCGATCGATCATTGTTAGATCGAACTCTTGTAGGATTACTAGCCATCATATAATACAAGGGCTAACCATTGGCTTGTTCATGAGGAACTGGATTGCACTATGATCCATATGGATGAACACTTTGTATCCTAACACATAGTGCCTAAACTTATCCAGTGCAAACACTACAGCCATTAATTCTTTTTTTGTAGTTGTGTAGTTAAGTTTTGCAACAGCGATACTTCTACTTGCACAGTGGATGTAGTAAGGACGTTTTTGGTCATCTAACTATGTAAGTAGAGCTCCTAAGGCATAATTGGATGCATCAGTCATTATATGGAACAGTCTAGACCAATCATGGGCTTGTAGAATGGGAGTTTCTACAAGCTTTTGTTTTAAGGTTTGGAATGCTTGTTCACATTCCCTGGTCCATTTGAATGGTGCATCCTTCTTCGTTAGTTCTACCAATGGTTTGGAAATCTTGGAGAAGTTCTCAATGAATCTCCTATAGTAGCCAATGGGTCCAAGGAATGATCAAATGTATTTGACAGTTTTCAGTTGATGGATGATTCCTTGGATGACCCTAACTTTATCTGGATCTACCTCTATTCCTGAATGTGAAATCTTATGCTCAAGTACTATGCCTTCTTGGATCATCAAATGGATTTTCTACCAGTTGAGCCTTAAATTGATTTCTACGCATCTTTTCAACACTTTCTCTAATCAGTCCAAGGCTTGATCAAAGCTTGTTCCATACGTGAAGAAGTCATCCATAAAGACTTCCACTCTGTTTCCTATCTACTGTTGAAATATGCTTAGAACTAGGCATTGAAATGTGGCAGGAGCATTGCACAAGACAAATGGCATTTTTTTATATGCAAACATTCCCCAAGGACTGGTGAACATTGTCTTAGCTTGATGTTCTAGGGCTATCCATATTTGGTTGTATCCACTATAGCCATCCAGAAAACTATAATAGCGATGCCTTGCTATGGTGTCTAAGACTTGGTCAACGAATGGCAATGAAAAGTGATCCTTAAATGTTTCCATGTTCAGTAGCCTAAAATCTACACACACCCTCCATTTTTCTCCCTTTTTAGGCATGATCACGAGAGAACTAACCCATTCGCTATTAGTAATGGGATATATGAACCTAGCCTTAAGAAGTTGTTCTATTTCTTTTTTTACTATTTGCTTCAATTTTGGGTTCAATCGCCTCTACGGTTGTTTTCAAGGTTTCATGGAGTGGTTAGTGTAAATCCTATGGTGGCATGTCCTACGATCTATTTTAGTTAAATCAATGTATGACTAGGCAAAGGCTTTTGACCACTTGTTTATCACTTTTAGTAGTATTTCTTTTTTCTTGGGAATAAGTCTTACATTGATGATCACCAGTTTTTCATTTTCGAGGGTCATATACTCCAGACCAGTGGGCAATGGTTTCAAATCTAGGGGCTCTTGTTTAAATCTCTCAAGAATCTCCAACTTTCCCTAGTTGAAGTTTTCAAGGTTAAGGCTTGGAAGTTTGCAACAAACTTGCTCTAGTGTATCTATGCTTTCAATGTAAGCACTAGTTATTCCCTCAGTTAGTTCCATGCACGTTAGTGAGTTACTCTCTTGATCAGCCATCAGCCATTGGGTGTCTTCTTGTCATGTGGTTGCTATATACAGGCACTTTTGTATATTAATGTCTTGTGCACACCGATTGCATGCAGGCAATGGTAAACTTTGCATAACCCATGATCTCTCCATGCAATTGCACCCTGCGTCACTGTATACGATGCATGGAACTTTCTTCTTCTCAATCTTTCCAAAGGTGTTCTTCTTGGATATTTCCATGGAAAGATCATGGATTCTTAGGCATGCATCTATAGTACTTAGCCATGCTCTTCCCATTATTATTGGGAAGTCCCCTTTACCATTGTTCACTTGTATCACTAGGAAATCAACTGGATATGACCACCCACACATAGTGGTAACGATGTCCTCCACTAGTCCCAAAGGGACAGTGATGGACTAGTCAGCTAGCTCTAGTCGAATATTACTCTTCCTTAATGGAGGCAAGTTCCAGGCTTTGTACATCTCTTGTGATATTAAGTTGAATCTAGAACCTAAGTCTAGAAGAGCTTTACATGGTTCATTCCTAGCGACTTGGAGGTAGATTAGAGGGCTTCTAGGATCAGAGAATTTTCTGGGAAGGTGACCCACCTTAATCCAATAAGTAACGGCATGTGTTAACATAACCGTATGCATTGAGCTTGGTGTTTGTTTTGAAGGAATCCTTGAAGCCTTAATTGATGAGGAGGCATTCAAAGGCTCAACGGCTTGTAGTTGTGAGGGCTTGGCTAGACTGTTGGTTCTGAAGAAGGGTCTTTTCTTCATAAGGTTGTCAAAACCAACTGTGGGTTGAGGATTCACAACCCTTGTGACATTGCATTGCTATGGTTGAGTGGTTGAGCAGGTGGTAATGGAGCTATCAGTGTGAGAGTTACGGATGGGTTTGGAGGATGGTATGTCTATGGGTTATCTTCCCTAGGAGAAGGAGTCCTGTAATACTCTTGAGCTTGTTAGTGATGTTGTGGTGTCACGTGATCGACAGAGTCACGTGGAGAGATTGGCTACTACACGTAGTAGCCATATGGATCTGATTGCTGGTAGGGGTATTATTGCCTAGGTGGTGGCATCCCCCATGACTGTGGGTACTACCATTGTTGGTGTTGGTCAATAGGTTGTGGTGGAGTTCCACTTGGATAATATGTTAAAGGTTGGTGGAATTTCCTTGGGTTACCTTGGGGATAAGGTAACCATTGAGGTGCTTGCCGTTTGTTAAGTCATCAGTTGAGTGCATACACCCCAGACTCTTGTAGATGTGAGATCACAGGGCAACATCCCTTAGGATAGTTGTATTGGCATATCTCACATCCATTGTCATTGTCCATATTTGAATCCACAACCTCGTCAGTCATGGCCATTTTACCCTTGCCCTTGTTATGTGCATGGTCCACTTCTCTCTTTTTCCTTTTGTCATGGTCACTACCTTGCTTCCTAGACTCCTCTACGATTTTAAGAATAGTTTCAAACCTACTATCTAGGGAGTCCCACATGGAAATTATTCTAACTCTAGAATGGTTAAACTGTAAGAGTTTAGCTAAGGGTTTAAGTCTAAGTGCCTAGAACAGGGAAAGCTGCCTCTTATTTATAGAAATTTCTGTAGGCTGCAATATCGCGTACGCGATATCATGGCTCATCAATGTTATACATGTTAAACATAAGAACATAAACTAAAAAATAATAAAGAAAATGAAGGTAACCAAACATCTCCGTTATTATATAAATACTATGTTGTACTTCTTATAGTACATTCTTCTTGTGTTGTATTGTATATATTGCTATTGGACTAGGGTCATTACTTATATAGTTACAATGGAAAAATTACATCCAAATAATAAACAAACACAACAATTAGTTATTATTAATTAATAGAAATGATTAAACATAACTAACATAATACATACTATAAAGCACTAGACATGATGTTGTACACCATGATGATTTATACTAATGTTCATGGTGTAACTACATATAGATATAAACTATCACATTAAGTTTACTAAAACATATCAAATCTTCAACACCATCCCTCAAGCTTAACATGAAGTTAATAATAATTTACTATATATAACCAAATCCATGAATTTAAATAGATGAAGTGTAAAAGATCACCACATCATGAATAGTCTCTAGAAAAATACCAAAAACATAAATTCATAAATACAACAATGATGTAGAGTATTGATTTTAAATGAAACTCTAAGGTAAAAATGCATTTTAAAAATTAATATTACAAGGCCTAAGAATTATCAATAGAATCTCTAACTAGTAAAGCAAATAATAGTTAATAAAATAAAACAATGATCAGTGTTTCTTTCCCAAATAAATGTTGAAAATCATTTTGGTTATTGTTAAATAATTCCTTAAATGTAATGAAAATGACTAGAGATCTTAGAAGTAAATATCTCCTTAAAAATATATTGCAACATAATTAATTTGTAAACTATAGAAAAGAAACATATGGTGTTATGGTAAATCAAAATTTAATTAACTTCACCATCAAATGAGAGAGGTTATAATTGAATTAAGATACAAAATAAACAATAGAGGTATTCGGTTAATGAAAGAGTCTATATCTACACTCATAATATTATAAAAAATAATCATTGATGATTCTTATGTTTTCGTAACTGTATCCTTTGCCTTAGATTCTTCTACAATTGTAAGAGTACTCGAAGATTATGGTGGAACAACTTAGATGGCTCTTTTACCTTATATTCAATAGAGTTCTTTTGAACTTCTCATTGAACCTTACTAAAAATAGCTATGAGTAATGGTTGCATCACATTGAAATCAAAATCAAGTTCATAATCCTTGCTTTAAGTAAATCTCAATAACTTTGCATAATATACTATGAAACTATTAGTAACACTCAATTTCTATAAATCACTCACTATGAATTTAGGTCTCTTTCTCTATATTTTAAAGATCTTTGTTCAATCATCCTTCTATAGAGTAAGATCCTTCACACGATTCTAGAAACTTCAAATTTACTCTTGCAGTTTAGAGGTATTATTATGCATTATTAGTTTATAAGTCTCTAACTCTATGTTTCACACTATCAACTTTTCCAACATTGTTGCTAGCTGTGCTTCTATATTTGAGCCCATATTATCTCTTATTTGTTTTAGTGAAGCTAATTCTTATGAAATTTTCTTTACTAGCTTTTGTACACCTTCAACCTCTCCCTTGTACTTTGTAAATCCTTTGAAATAATTCTCTTTTTCTTCATAGGCATATTATATATTTAATTAATGCCTAATTCTATGTCAAAGAAGCTTCAAACACTATTTTATTATTCATTAGCATTTCATAGTGTGGATCAAATTTAATGTAGTATCTCATTTTGGTGTAATTAATATACATTAAATTATATAATAGATCATTACTCATCACGATCATATTTTTCTTCATGTTTTGGTTGAGATCCTTATTTACTAAGCCTCTAATCACTATTAGAAAGTCATCTACTTTTAGATTTCTAAAATCTTTACAAGAATCTTCATTAAATATTGTTTCTTCCATAGGATTTTTCTCTATTCATACCTTTAAAAAATTAATGGTTGATTCAGAATGTACAATCTTACTTCTGAAGCTATGGTGCTGTAACATCACATGCATCATGGATGGCATCATGTAGTTAATGACAATTGTGTTCAATCACTTGTATTGGATATTAGTAGGCTACTTTATTTTAGGAATCTTCATGATGGTCTACTCTAGTTTAGAGAATGCTTCTAAGAACAACATGGAACTAGCTCCTCATTCTTACTTTTCAGTACCATAATGACATCCCTAATATTAGAGTTATTAAAAACCTTAACAATGGTGGGAAGAAGATAATGATATGAAAAGTGAGAAGTATGCACCATGTAGTATGATAATGCTTGTACCTTGATTTCAATCTTTAAAATTGACAACTAGTTTAAATGGCTTCCTTCTTTCACTACAATGTATAACAGACTCAATAGAGGCTAAGAGATTGCATTTTTCCTATCCTTAATTGCAACACAAAAAGCAATAATATCTATTAAATCAGAGTATAACATCTTTAATTATGAGATAAGAATTATTGCTATGGTAGTGATGTAGGCTTTTTCCCACATAGATTTACTAATAAAACATTCTAGCAACTAGTGTTTGGGAAACATTATCTTCTTTAAAGCATAATCTGCTCTCATCATCTAAAAATAGAACTACAAGAATCTCTTCTATGATAAATAATCCAACTATTATTGTATGTCTTAACAAAGTTGTTAATCACCACATCATTTCTAAGAATCAAAATCTCAACAAATGGTGCTAGTTCTACACCATGAGTAGCTTTCACCAATTTTATGGCCAATGTTAGATCATAATAATAATAGTTAACACTAAGGCTTGATGCTAGATATCTAATATACTCTTTTAAACCAAAGGAAAATCAAAATTTATTATCTTAGTTGATACTACCTCATAATGCGTGACCATTATAGAGCGTAGTTTGACCTTATTTGTGCTATTTTTTGAACTAGAAGATTTATAATGGGAATTAGTATGATGGTGGTATGATTTTGTTGGTTGTGATGACAATGATTTAGTTTTGGTATGCTTAGATGAAGTTGGTAATGAGGTGCATTTCATTTTTTAAGATGCCCATGTTGGCCCTAGCTTGTAGTACTGTGAGCCATTTCGATAACTAGCTAGACTATAAATATAGAAAAACTAAGGCCTTTTAAACTTTAAAATTGAAATGTAAAAAACATTTTGCACATTGATTTTACATCATTATGCATGATTTTGTAACTATAAAATCAATTATAAGCTTAAGAAAGAAGCTAATACAACTATAAAAATAAAAAAATTATGAAACACTGTATTCTTTTTACTTTATAATAAAACCCATGAGATTTTCATTGTGAATTTAGAAAACAATACTTACTAACTAAAACAAGGGAGAAATTAAAACTAAAATGTAAGCTTTTGAGTAGCAAAAATTGTTGTTTTGGTGTGATTTCTCTCTATAACATTTTCAATAAGTTTGAAATGTATAAAATAAAATTATATGGTTAATTATTATACTTACTATTACATTAATTATGTGTAATAACTATAACATTGTGAACATTTCATGGTGGTAATTCAAAAGCCATTAAAACCTTGCTATGATACCATGTTAAAGTTTTGTGATATTGATCACCAAGTCTAGGATTTAATAGAAATAATTTGATGACTACTATGATTGAGATAAACATGCTTTATGATATGAAATAAGTCCATGATAATACATGTTAAACATGAGAATATAAACTAACAAGTAAGAGAAGAAAATTAAGGTAACCAGTATCTTTGTTATAACATAAATGCTATGTTATACTTCATATTGTATATTGTTGTTGTGTTGTATTTTATATATTATTATCAGATCAAGATCATCACTTATATAGTTATAATGGAATAGTCATATACAAAGAATGAACAAACTGAACAATTAGTTATTATTAGTTAATAACCTTGATCAAACATAACTTGATACGTACTACAAAATACTATAGACGATGTTGTATACCATGACTATATATACTAATGTTCATGGTGTAACTACAAATAAACATAAATTGGCATGTTAAGCTTTCTAGAATAATTCAAATCTTCAACAATTTGAAAACAAACTTAAGCTCCATCATGAAGCACATCAAAAGATACAAACTACAACAATAAAGCTTGAAGTCGTAAAGGTCAGATTCACACATCAAAGATATATGGTAGTAGCCTTGGCAAGTAAGATTTTGACTATTGGGAAGTAAAGAACCTAGTGAATTTTTTAAATATTGAACAAAATAAATTTGTTACCTAGTTTTTAACACTCATGAAAGGTTCCCAACTCTATCTTGACCTTGGAAAATGCCAATAACAATAGATGTAGAAGAACTTGCCTAGATAATTCATGATCCTAGGATGAAGGTGAAGAAGATAAGGATATTAATCAATTTATTTAAACTAAAAGGTGTAGCAACAACAATTGCATGGGAACCACAAGAAGCACTAAGCCATGAGGACCCAACATAAGAAATACTACTACTACTTAAGATATATTTCTTGGATCTATTTGTCAATTTCTACACAAAATTTTTGTAAGACATATCTTTCCAAATTTTATTATTTTGTTAATATCTCAAATACCTAAATAATGTCTATAATATGATATTGTAGTTAATGAGTTAATTAATTCAGCTTCCACATTTTGTAAATAAACACTATCTCTATTTTGATAATTCAATGATGATTTTTTAGTTAGTCATGGGGATATGATGAATATTGAGTTATTTTATTGCCTCGATGCATTAGTATTAACATAGTGTTAATGTTACATCCACTACATTGATACATTAGCATTAAGGTAATGGCAATAAATACTTATAAAAATACATCATTAACCGCATTTATATCACTATTTGGTTAGTAGTTTTAATGAAACTCTTCTAGTTTTTCCCATACACTTAGAACATTTAGTGAGTGCTTATAGCATGGCTTCAAGTAATTGTTCGGAGTCTTTATTTAAATGTCATGTATCTAGAAATATTGCATGAATAGTAATCAAGATCAAGACTATTCCATTTCATTGTACTACTTTGACTTATCTTATATTTACTTTTAATATAATTTATTTCTAATGAAACTATCCTAATGTTTACTTTTCTATGCACTTAGTTATTTATAATTTATCACATTCATCACACGAAATGAGTACAACTAACTTTGAGAATAAATTTAGTAAGGTTTAATAATTCTAGTAGTGTGCCACTTGGTACATCCAATAGTGGATGCTTGGTAACCTAACAATGCTAGCATGAGTTCTAGATAGTTGAGACCAGATGCACATTATAGAGGCTAGACTAGATTTACTTTTGGGATTTAGATAAATTTAGATTAAACTCTAATATTTTTATAATATTTAAAAACATGGTCCAGACAACATCAATATTATATATCTTCATTATACTTGACTATGTATAGTAAGAGCTATACAAGTAAAATTAGGATGATAGTAACTCATGATTGAATGCTTAACTATCTAAATATCATGCTAGTTAAGTCTACAAATTATGATTACGTTACTTACATGTAGTCAGAATTTGTATAGCTGGAAGTTGGAAGTTGGAACTACTTTACCACTTATCAATAGTGAACCAAATCTTCAATGTTAAATACAAAAGATAGACCAACATCATCAAGAATTAGTATTTCAAAAGCATTATCATTAATTATGATCGTTATTTTGAAAGGCTCCATTTTTTAGCATTTGATTTGGAGAAATTTCATCTTCTTAGCCTCTTCTTCTTCAAATGGATCCAAATAAGATCACCACCTCAAATTTGAAACTCTTCTTACTTTTATTCTTCTTTTTGTATACTTCTTCAACTTCTTTACCAATAGTTTCCTCACTTGGCTATGCAAATCTTTCATATCTTAGAAAAATTTAGTAATCAATTATGTCTTCTCCTCAAAATATTCTAGGTCATCCAACATTCTTAGGCTATAACTATAATTTGCCTCAAAATGTCTTTTGCTAAGACTAGGTTGAATGTATTATTATATGAGAACTTTGCATGGGATAACAAATTTTTCAATAGTTATGCTGATCATCACACAAGAATTTAAAGATTTTTAGCATTGATTTGTTTCAATAAAATCATTTTCATTTTTAGTTTAAGGAATTCCTTCCAAAAAAAACCCATTGATATACTCTCCCATATTGACTTAGCAATATGAAATGGAAAATAATGTTCTTTCACTTCCTTTCCACTTTTGAATTTCTAATATATTAAGCATTCTTTCATAAATTTAATGATTTTAATAGATATACCTAGCCAATAGTATCTTCTCTCAACAAGCTTAAGTGTTTTTCCTCTCTTCATATGGGTTGCCATACATCCATAATGTTTCTCCAAATAAATTTACACTTGAAGTCTCATTTGAAAGTATGCACCTTTCTATTCTTGAAGAGAAAATAATTTTGGATGTGGTAATTTCTTAATTGATTAGTTATTTGAATTAAAGGCTCTCCCAAATCCTTCCAAACATATCCAAAGTTACAATCACTTATGTACAACTAAGAAAAATCGTGCATACCTTCCACTTGTATTATAGTAAAATTCATAACATAAACCCTTGAAAATGTATCAACAGCTACATTACACTTTCCAATTTTCTTTATAAATTAACAATTTCATTAGAAATTTGAAGTAATGGATAAAATTTTCTTACATTAGACTTTATTAGTTTCATATATTGTCTTACAAATATTTCATATTTATTAATTATATAATTATAATATTAAAAATTAAAAATCTACTATCATTTTTGAAACACCACAAAATTTGGGCTACAATATCTTGACTACATATTTGCCTAAGTGTCAGAATGATGCCACTTTCTGCAAATTTTTCTAAGTTTTGGGACTATGCTCTCCACTACCCCAAAGTGTAGTTAGCTTAGTAGAGAGCATAGTCAACACAAAGTGCTACTTTCACAAATTTTTCTAAGTGTCAAGTTAGTAACTGTAGAATTTTCTAAGTGTTGGAACTACACTCTCCACTACTTGGGAGTGTAGTTAAGTGTAGTCAACACTTTCTAACTATCAAGACTACACTCTCCACTATGCTAGAGCATAGTCAAGCGTAGAAAACATCAAGGTCTAGCTCTTTTTTATAGGTTTTTTCTATTTGTTGAGGCTATGCTCTCTATTGTCATGGAGCATAGTCAAGTGTAGTCAATTGGAAGCTAGATTTTGCAAAAATTTGTCTAAGTCTAGGACTATGCTCTTCCCCAATGCAAAGTGTAGTCAAGTGTAGTCCATCAAAATAGCCTCAAAAGGCCTTCACAACATAGCACTAGCACTCCAACTCATCTCTAGCAAGCATGGTTAGGAAGTTGCATCCTTTTTGCACCCCCTTTGTTGCAAAATTGTAACTATGCTCGATCCCACTCCCAACAGTGGACAGTGTAGTCCTAGAGCGTAGTCTCTAAAAGTTGCATTTTTCACATTTTCAAGTACATTGTGGTCTTCTTGGTACTCATACATGTAGTTGGTAGGTATAGTCATAGTCTCATAGTCTTGTAGCATTTAACAAAGGACACTAGAGCACAACAACACTTGTCGCAGTGGAGAGCATAGTTGGGGTATAGCATAGTCCCAACCATCCCACTGTCACATGGCACTCTCTCTACATTTTGGGCTAACCTTAGCCCTATAAATACCCCTATGCCCCCAATGTTTTGGCAGTTGGCAAATTTTCAAGTTGGCATTTTGACATTTCGGTTGACAATTTTTGCATTCCATTGGCATTTTGGCATTTTGGCATTTTTGGGTAAATGAGACCCAAAGGCTTTAGGTGAATGAGATCCAAATGCACACCAATGACCTAGAGAGAGGTGGAGTTGCACATAATAGCCCACTATAGCCCCATTGTAGCCTCACAAAACACCATAGCCCATAGTACACCACAATGGCTGAATCGGTAGGAACAAACACCATGGCGAGCATCAAACTTCACAACCAGACATCTCTAAGACTATTACTATGCTCTCCATTGCACTTTTTGTACACCACATAAATTCTAAATTCCTTTGGAAGGTAACTATGCTCAACCCCATTTGTGGTGGTGTTTTGTTTCTCTCTCTTACATTTCTCAGACTTTCTTTACATTTTTGGCTTTTTAATGCGTGGTCATGTTAAAACTACACTTGGGTGGTAGTCTCCACGTGTCGACATCCTTGTTTTCACAAAAATCCTTGACTATGCTCACCCCCTTGGGCACTTGTGACTATGCTCTACACCACTAAAAACACTACATTTGCATCATGGTTAACCATGCCACACCCTTGTTGCATTCACCACCTTGATTGCAATTGGTAAAGTCATTGTTCGATTGACAAGATCATTTAGGGCACCCTATCTTTGCCTCCAGTAGGCCCTCATCTGGACTCAGGGTTAGGCTATGCACTTGTTGATCCCTTCATGTTCTAACCATTGACATCTTTGATTGTTACTATTTTTGATGATAAAAGGAGGTTGAAACTACTTTTTTTGGACTCCGTTGTGGTTTTCTTGCATGCTCTCTACATTTCTATTAATGTAGATTGGACCCCATTGTTAGTCCCTCTGGGACCCCACATAGAAACCTAAATCATGCTACTCTCCACTATTTTTCCTAAGTCTCCGTTCTCTAAGCATAGAGAACATAGTTGGTGGAGAGCATAGTCTATGGAGAGCATAGTTAGCTCTCAACATGAGTGTAGTCTTCACAATTAGTTATTTTTCTTTAGTTTCCAAAATTAGCCATTTTCTACTATCAATAGAATTAGTCATTTTTTTATGGTTTCCAGAGTTAGCTATTTTTTGCAAATAGAAACTTGTAGCTCTATCTTCTACAACTTGATCTACGAACATGAATCTAGATCAGCCTTTGAGATTGGTGTTAGATGCACATGACACTTTTACCATTGTAGGACCATGTTCATCCTTAGGCACGTAGCCAATACCAAGGGGCCACCACACTTAATAATAAATAATACAACTTCCTATGTGCAAAGATCCAAGCAGGGTTGCCCATAGATCACCTCAACATGGAAGCAAAATGAGACTTCGAACTAACCCATTAGGATGGATGAGAGTACATCCCCTCCTCATTTGACATCATCCCACTTAGAGAGTCCCATCACCAGTTGATATCCTAACATTTGTGCAAATGAGCATGACATAGGGACAAGCTACAGGGAAGCCTTACAGGAGGAGAAAGATGAGTTTCAAGCTTGTTCCAAATGTGAGAGCCCCTTTCACATCTTCCAATAATCACTTCCTAGTTTGACCCCTCCTCAGTTTAGTTCACTCATCCTCCCTAAGATGGTAACCATCCCTACCTAGCCATCCTTTCCAGTAGTGACCATGCTTGCCCAATCCTACACTGATGTAGGGGCCATCTCTAGTTCTCAAATGACTCGGGCACACTACATCTTGCTTGTTTCATTGGTGCCTTCAGCATTATTCAAACCCATTCATGTGTGGCTTTCCTTAGTTACTGCATCCATAGCACAACCAATGCATCAATCACATCATGTGGCTTTGCAACCAACAACTTAGCCTTCGGCCATGCCACCAACACAACAAATAGCACAACCAACACAATTGGTTGGTGCATCTTAAAACTTAGATTAGGCATTCCAACTAATCCAATGTTTGATGGATGAGGTGAAGCGGCTCAAGGCTACTTCCTAAAAAACCACCAAAGTAGTGGACTTATACTAGGATGACCCTATAAGTCCTACTGTCCCACCCCTAACTCTATCAACTAGGGTCTCATTGCCTCAACTCACCAAGTACAATAGTGAACGGAACCCTAACGCATACTTGGTGATGTTTAGGTCCAAGTGTCTACTATTGCAATCATGGCCACATGCCATCATACATGTGTTCACCATGTCACTAATTAGCAAAGCCCTAGATTGGTACCACATGCTATCCAAGGGTTCTATCACCTCCCTGGAGGACCTTTTGAGCTAGTTTGTAACACACTGCAGGTAAAACTTAAAGCCTAAAGCAATCCTTGACCAACTCATGTAAATCAAGTAGGGCCACCTAGAGCTTTTACTAAAATTCATCTAACACTAGAGCTCCTCATTAAGTGAGCTATGAGAGCCAATAGTGCAAGCCACAAACACTAAAGTAACCAACCATGAGCCAAAGGCTAAGTAGCCCAAAGCCCCATCACACAAAGTTGTTAACTTTGGCACCTAGGAAACCAACCCACCTACATTAGTAAGGGCCATAGCGCAAGCCACTCAAAGTTCCAACTTTAAGTTCAAGGATTGCACAAAGTATACCTAGTTGCCACTGAAACCCTCATAGCTACTGGACCAACTACTAAAACTTGGGCTTATCCAACACAAACAAGTGTCTAAGGAAGCCTTCCAATGACACGATAGGTATTGCAAGCTACTAAGGAATCCTATCTTAGTAGCACCAAATGAGCCCCTTGTCTTGAAAGACTTCAGGCTAGACCAATTCTTTCATTATTACCAAATGTTCGATCATAGCATAGAATTCTATCAGGCTTTGCAAGATGATTTGCAAAGGATAATAGATAGAGGTGAATTGGTGCTTAACATGACGAATGCGAAAGATGCTACCTACATCATAAACACCATTAGCATGGATGACAAGTCAACACTAGTGTGGTAGCCTTTTGTGGTCTTCATGTCTTCTAGTAGCACAAGCATCCCCTTGACCTTCATACGTTTGAGGCCCTTCTTTGTTGTCAAAGTGCCACTGTGAGCATCCACAACATCCTTCGTGGTCAAGGTTCCACAGCATTCATCCACTATGATGTTAAACTAACATTCCATAGCGAAAACTGCTAAATAGTCCTTTGTTGTTAGGATGCCACAACATGCTAACCCCTCACCTACTTGAAGCTCAACAGTGGGCAATGTATTGGTCTCTTCTTGTCCAAGGGCCAACCTAGCTGGCAACATGGGTAGACCTACTAAATGGCAATGCTAGAGGATAAACAAGCACCTCATAAATGAAATGGCTAGGCAACAATGGGACTAAAGAGCACTTGGTTCTTTGAAGCCTATCCTTGCCCCTACAGTCCCCATGGCTGAAGCAAAGGCCATAACTAGCAAACTACAACTAAGCATTGAGGCTCCCAAGCAAACCAAGCTTAAGTCCCCTATGTGAGAGATCCATCTCTTAGGATGCATGGAGGAGTTCAAGGCCAATATAATGGCCAATGGCAAGGACTTCACATATGCACTAGCCTAGGCCAAACAAATGCTAAATCAGAAAAACACAATGTTGAGTTTGTATGACATGGTCATGACCTCATCTACCCACCAGAAAGCACTGGCCTAGGTGTTGGCCTCCATTCCTATTATGGAGGACATCCTTGTAGATGAGAATGCCATCCATGTAGTGATGTTGCCCCCTGCATCACAGGAATAAAGTTCAACATCCTTAGCATTTCACAATGATGCAGTCAAGGTCAACCCTAATCAAGGGGAGGTTACAAAAACTCCACTATCTATTAGCATATGTGTTGGGCAATGTAAGATCTACAAGGTGCACATCAATGATAGTGTGGCAACGAACGTGATGTTGTACTACATCATCGACAAGTTAGGCCTCATAGACCATATTAGGCCAACAAAAACCATGTGTCTAAAATCCTTTAATGGATCATGCATCACTATCAGGGGTACCATCAATATAGCTTTCATGGTAGGGGAGCAATTCTCCACCTCTACAAAATTCACCATCATAGAGGAAATGCTTAGCTTCAGCCTGATCCTAGGTAGGCCTTGGTTGGCTTAGCTATGGACTATTCCCTCCCTGATCCACTAAGAAATCCACCTTCATACAAAGGTGGTCAAGTTATCATCCATGGTGATAATGCTACCTCTCTAGCCATCAATAACATAAACATGGAGTAAGGATCAAAGGTGGAGTTCCTTGATGATGCACCTGTGGTGGACAACGCAATGCATAAGGTTGATGTACCTGAACAAGTAGTGGAAGCCAACACACCTGAATAAGCAGTGGAAGCCAATAGCCTCTTAGAGGACCCTAAGCCCTACATGCCCCATAATCCATACCAGATTAGGAAGCAACTATGCAACCAAGGTATCCCCTTTGCCTAAAATACGCTTGGTGCCTACATACCTTTTGTTATCACACACCATGCATTTTTGACTTTCACTTGCATTGCATTTGTTTACACATTTACATTTAACCTACTTGATTAGATTATGCATCATTTCACTTTGTTTAGACATTTATTTTAATTGCTTATGCATTTGAAAAACATCTAAATACATAAAAAATGTAAAACTAAAATTACAAAAATAACGTTGAGGCCTACCATGGCCTGAAATTGGCAACGTGTAGCCCACCATGATCTTAAACTGACGCCATCATGGCCCACCATGACCTTAAACTAGCAATGTCAATGCCATGGCTCGTTGTGGCCTAAAACTGGCAATGCTTTTCCTTCGATAGTTATCACCTACCATGGCCTTAAACTGGCATCCATGGCCCAGAATGACCTAAAACTACCATCATGGCCTAAAATGGCCCAAAACTAGTAACATGGGGTTTGGAATGGCCTTAAACTACTACTGCAGCTCGGAATGACCCAAAACTATCACTTTTTGCATTACTTTCCTTTCACTTGTTCATATTAACTTTGTTCAAGTAGTTGTTACTTAATGTTGTTTTTGTAGTTGATTTTTGTAGGATCTTGCAAGCACATAGCATTTTTAGCATGCAACACTGTACCTCACCAAAGCATGGTAGACACTCATATGCCATTATGCTAAAACTAGCATAGCAATTCGCTCTGACTATAAACTAGCATAGCACATCTGCCATGACACTAAAACTAGCACAACATTTGTCTACCATGATGCTAAAAGTGGCATAGTTCATCCTTGGGTCATGACATTAAATTGACATAATAAAATGTCTGTTACAACATTAAACTAGCACACCATGGTCTGCTAGGACCTTAAACTAGGTTCACAATCTACTAGGACCTTAAACTAGGTTCACAATCTACTAGGACCTTAAACTAGCATTTTGCTAATTTTTGGAGCTCTTCCCATTGGAGCATCCTTTGGAGCACTTGTAGCATCATTGCCCCCTATCATTTTGTTGTTATTTCAAGCACTTGCCATCATTTTAGCCTTTGGAGCTCTAGTAGCATCATCATTCCTAACACTTTGAATGACTTTTCTGAGCACTTGTAATTGGCATAGCCTTTGGAGCATTTGTAGCATCTTCACACCTGGCATTTTATTTGTATTTTGTTTTGTGGTTTTCTTGTCTTCTCAAAGTTTTGTTTGTAAGAAAAAGCCCTGAGCGAATCATGCAAAGACACATCGCATCATAGTGACAAGTCATCGCATTTCTTTGATGTGCATGATTGAACTAGTTAAGCCACTCAAGAGTGCATATCCCTACTCTTGTTAGCCTACCTACATCTCCCATGTTCCCATACTCTTGCATTATCTTGCATAACCAAGATTGCAAACCCCTCTACACATATGTGCTATGAATGCATGGAATCCTCTTTTGCAGGTCCAATCATAGAACCCAAGGTAGATGTAACACAAGTTGTCCCATGGAGAGCCTCTATCAGCTACTCAAAGCCCAAGCGGATGTAACACAAGTCATCCTAGGGAGGAAACACATGTCCTACAAATGTGACATGGTTTCATGAAAGAAAATTCCATTTTATGACATGCAACTCACTTGATGGCAAACACCTTGTAGCTAACATTTACCAATGTGCAGAACCAGACATAGGTTCATCCTATAGCAAAAAGCAAAA
>MNCI01030164.1:696344-709776 GCA_015680685.1 Gnetum montanum | reverse complement strand
CAAGAATAGGGAGAAGCACATCCCCAAGCAATCTAAATGTGCTATAATTTTGCAACTAGTCTAGCCCTAAATCCACACTAACTCTCTCATGAGCACTTTGATGAGAGGTCAACATTTTTAGGGGTAAGCCATCCTAGTGCCATGGTCATTATTAGCCATGCTAACTTTGCATCTTGCATCATGACATCCTATTTGCATTTCACCTTCCCTATTATCCATAGCATATTACCTACACCCTTTACTCCTAGCATATTGCTACCCTTTGCACTTTTGAGCATGGTGAAATGACATCTGATCATGTGTTGATGAGTGATGTTGCTGCCAAACCTACTGTGGTGTTTTCTCATTCTTTGTCAACGTCTCTCGAGCCACTCCTCCAAGACATCAAAAAAGAGGATTCAATGAAACACCACCAAATTTTGGCTATAGCATCTCAACTACAAATTTGCCAAAGTGTTAGAATGATGCCACCTTTTACAAATTTTTCTAATTATTGGGACTACACTCTCCACTACCCTAGAGCATAGTCAACTTAGTAGAGAGCGTAGTTAACACAAGGTGCCAATTTCACAAATTTTTATAAGTGTCAAGTCAACAACTGTAGAATTTTCTAAGTGCTAGGACTACACTCTCCACTACCTAGGAGTGTAGTCAAGCATAGTTAGCATGGAAGCCTAGTTTTTGGCAAAATTTTCTAACTATAGAGACTACGCTCTCCACTATCCTAGAGAATAGTCAAGTGTAGACAACATCAAGGCCCAGTTTTTTGCAGATTTTTTCTATCTATTAAGACTATGCTCTCCACTACCCTGGAGCATTGTCAAGTGTAGTCAACTAGAAGCTAGATTTTGCAAAAATTTGTCCAAGTGTGGGACTACACTCTCCCCTAGTACAGAGTGTAGTCAAGCATAGTCCACTAGAATGGCCTCAAAAGGCCTCCACAATGTAGCATCGTCACTCCAACTTATCTCTAGCAAGCATGGTCAGCAAGTTATGTCATTTTTGCATCTCCTTTGTCCCAAAATTATAACTACACTTGACCCCACTCCTAACAGTGAACAACATAGTCCCAGAGTGTAGTCTTCAAAAGTTACATTTTTTCACATTTTTAGGTACATTGTGGTCTTCTTAGCACTTGTACATGCAATTGGTAGTCATAGTCATAGTCTCGTAGCCTTTTAGCATCTGATAGAGGATACTAGAGCACAATACCACTTACCTCAGTGGAGAGCATAGTTGGAGTATAATGTAGTCCCAACCATCCCACTACCATGTGGCACTCTCTCCACATTTTGGGCTAATCCTAGCCCTTTAAATACCCCTATGCCCCTAATTTTTTGGGGGTTCACAAATTTTTTGGTTGGCATTTTGGCATTTTTGGATGAACGAGATCCAAAGGCTTTGGGTGAACGAGACCCAAAGGTCCACCAAAAAACTGGAGAGAGGTAGAGTTGCACATCATGGCCCATTGCAGCCCCATTGCAGCCCTATAGAACACCACAACTCATGATACACTATGGCAACCAACCCAACAAGCATGGACACAATGGCAAGCACTAGACTTCATGGTTAGACAACTTTGAGATTGTGACTACACTCTCCTCTATGCCTGTTGTACATTGCATAACTTCTAAACCCATTTTGGAGTTAACTACACTCAACCCCATTTGGGGCAGTGTTCTATTTCTCTCTCCTACATTTTTCACACTTTTTTTTTGCATTTTTGGCTTTTTAACACGTGGTAACATTAAAAATACGCTTGGGTGGTATTCTTCGCATGCTGACATCCTACCACCTCCATAGCCCCTAAACTAGGGGGAGGTAGCAAGCCACCATCAACCCTACCACCTTTCTTATAATCCTTTCCTACTTAAAAGTTGTGATGACCTTGGAGTATAGCATGGATAACCCATGAGGCTAGTACACTAAAACCAAAGGAGGATTTCATCAATTTTGGGAAAGTAACTTATGTTGTTTTTAATTATATTTAAAGGACCTTAGATTTTGTAAGGTCAAATTGCTAGGTTTTGTGACCTTAGAGCTTATTATTGAACTAACCATCTCTTGAAGATCTAGATTCTTTGTAGCATTTTATACCCAAGTTAGGAATGGTATCATTCAAGACTTGCTAGTCCCATTATTTTATATGCTTCCCAGGATGCATAACTTATAGAAGGATTCCTAAGAGGTCTATCATAGTGACACAATAGAACACATTGACCTATGAAATTACTAGTTCAAGGCGTACCATGTATCACTTTTCCAAAGGTCTAAGAGTCTCAATATCATCATAGTCATCTACCTATGTGAATCTTGAGCCCCATAACCTATATAGTACTTTGAAAACTCTAGGAATCTATCCATTTGAGATAGGCTTTCATAGGAACACATTCATTGGATCTTGGAAGTCATAATATGTCATGCCTCTTCTGGCCTACCTAGTCCTTATTTTATGGAAGTTTTATTTTCCATTGTACAAGGGGGATCTCCTACCCATTACTGGAGTAGCCATGGTGGGATATTGATTGCATGCTCATAAGAAAAGTCTAGGATAAATTGTTCTTGGGACCTCAAATGCTCAAGTGGCATTCAAATGTCATCTAAGTATAGATGGTATCTCTAGTGAATAAGAAATTTAACTTTTACTTCAAGATCATGCTAAGTGATCTTGAAGTTTCTAATTAGTCAACTTTCTAATTGATTCAACAAAATGTCACTCTCAAATTGAGAGGCATCTTTCTAGATAAGAAAACTCATTAGGCAAGAGCTTCATCATGTTGACATGGAAAACTAGATGGATGTAGTTCATATTAATAGGTAGCTAAAGCTTGTAAGTTATAGAGTTAACCTTATTAATGATTTGGAA
The DNA here is from genome assembly GCA_015680685.1 of Gnetum montanum. Classification (NCBI taxonomy): domain Eukaryota; kingdom Viridiplantae; phylum Streptophyta; class Gnetopsida; order Gnetales; family Gnetaceae; genus Gnetum; species Gnetum montanum. The sequence continues at coordinate 706,910 of MNCI01030164.1, read as the reverse complement.
GGGACCATCATACCATCACATTAATTTAGATGTAGTTAACTATTTTTGTTTAAATTGGTGATGGTATAATTTTAGCAGGACCCATTCTCTAACCTCAAATTCATAGGGCTAGCACATACAATCTACATACTTTTTCATATGCTGCATAGCCCTCTCCAAACAATCCCTTGTAGCCTTAACATTTTCTTATCACTCTAAAAACCTCATCAGCTAAAGGGTGTCAACCTTAGAAGATGGGAGAAACTATATGTGGGGTAATGGGTTACCTTCCCATTATCAATTCTATTAGATGAGGACTTATGGATGTTATAGCTTAGCTAGGTGATTTCCAATAGAACATATTGGTTCTTTTTTTCACTATGGACATAATGTCAAAGGTACTCAAGTACATGAGTCATACACCACATCTATCCATCTATTTGTAGATGAAAATTAGTAGATATCTTGAGGATGGTTACCATCATACCAAATAATGTCCACTAGAAATCACTTGTAAGCCTAGGATCATGATTTGATACTATGCTCATTGGAAGCCTAAAATATCTGACCATCCTAATCAAAGAAATATGTTTTTGTGTCATATTTTGAACATTGGGACAAATAGGGAATGAATATGGTGAACTTAGAAAATTTATCCACCACTACAATGATGTTATTTAAGCCTTGCATACACAATAAGCCAGTGATAAAGTCCATGGTCATTGTAGCCTATGGAAATGGTGAGATTTAAAGAGGGAGGAGAAGTCTATTAGGATACTTAGTAGACCCTTTGTCTTATTGATACATCAAGAAGTTCTAAACATAGGCAATCACATATTGGTACATTGTTTTCCAAAAGAATGTTCTCTTAATCAATGTCAAATTTTTTTACTGAATCCATGGTGTGTTGTGAAACTCTCAATTAATCTCCTTGCAAAGGCCATCCCAATCTCGAATACAAATTCAATTATCACAAAACTAGACTAGTCCATCCCTCATCTTAAAATAAGGTGTTCAACCTAGCTCTACTAACTTCATCAGGTCAATGACCTATGGATTCCTTGTCAACCCATCTTCGATTATAGCTAATAACACCTCATTATATTGAACATGTGAGGTTTGAGACCCATTGATAGAAAAGAGCTAGGAAGTGGATTAAGGGTGGTGACTTAATGCATCCACTACAACATTATCCTTCCCATGTTGATAAACTAATTGCAAGTCAAATTCATAGAGTAGGGCTAACCATCATGCTTACTTGGACCACAACTTCATTTGATTGAGAAGTAGCTCATGGCCAAGTTATCTATCTTCACAAGAACATGACTTCCTAGAAAGTAGTGCCTCCACAATCTGAAGCAATGAACATTGGTGAATGTTTCTTTCTTATGAACTAGTCATCTTTTCTCTAATTGATTTGGATTTTGTGATTCATAGGAAATAGGGTGATCCTCCTATAGCAAAACCATACTAATTGCATCATCTATTTAGATCTCAAAGAATTTTGAGAATTCTAGCAAGACTAGCATAGGATGGGAGGATAAGGCCTCTTTCATTTTCTTAAAGGCCTAGTAATAGTCTGAGTCCCAATATCATGGGATTTCTTTCTTCTAAAAATTTGTAAGAGGAATAGCTATGCTTGAGAAATTTTTGATAAATCTAAGATAGAAGCTAGCTAGCCCCATAAATTGTCAATCTCATGAACATTAGTAGGTGTAGATCAGTATCATATGACCTCTACTTTCTTTGGATTTGGCTTAATTTAACCATATCCTATGAGGTATTTTGGAAACTTTAACTTTGTACAACATAATTCACACTTTTCTTTATTTATGTATAATTGATTTGCTCATATTTTTTCAATGACTATTTGCAAGTGGAGGACATGATTCTCCATGGTCTGACTATATACCAAGATATCAACAAGATAAAAAACTACAAAGTTATCAAGAAATAGCTTGAATATCTCATTCATGAGCATAAGAAAGATGGGTGGTACATTATAAAGCCCAAAGGGCATTACAACCCATTCAAATGATCTATTTGGTCCAACAAGAAGTTTTCTTCTCATCTTTTTGTGTAATGTAGACTTGATAGTATCCTTGATGAAGATCTAGCTAGGTAAAATACCATGTCCTAGACAAGTGATCAATGAAATGAAAAATTAGAGGCACTAGATACCTATGCTTGATTATGTGCTTGTTTAATGGCTTATAGTCATAGCAAAGATGCAAAGTCCCATCCTCCTTGGTGATGAATAACATTTATGCATCATAAGAAGATTTTTAGGAATGAATCTATTCTTTGGAAATCAAACTTTGAAGTTGTGTCTTCAACTCTTTCAACTTTGACCCTGTCAAATAATATGGTCTTTAAATAGAAGGGGTGGTGCTAGGCAAAAATTCTATTTTTTGATCTACAGCACTCCATGGAGGTAGACTTCAACATAGCTCTAGAAGAATAACATCATGAAAGTAGTCTAGAACCTAGGTAATTCAAGATTCAAAGCTTTAATAAGGCTCACTAGCCTTCATGGGGTTACCAGTTTGCATGCCCAAGAGGAACCTACATGTGGGATCTCTAGCAAGGTGCTTCATAACCATTGGCAAGAATTTTAAGGCTATACTTCTTATCCTTTTCTATCTATGTCCTATGAGTTTGCATCATGCAAGAAGAGTTCTCATGAGATAAAAAGATCAAGTCTAAATGTAGAGTTGTAATAACTACCTTGCATAAGCACTCTTGCCTCAAAATAACATCAAAGGAATTCATGTTCAAAATTAAAAAGTTAAGGGCTCCATGTCAAGATCCCATTTGGACTAGAATATTTTAGTTGATACCAATACACTGAAGGAGTCAAAACATCATAAGTTTCTTGGAAGCTTGGACTAGATCCACAACTAGCTATAAGTCCCTTGCCATGGATAAGACCATATAGTTGTGACTGTTCCATTATCAATTAAAGTACTAACTTCTCTTGATCTCGCAATGACTGGGACAAATTTTTCATGGTGAAAATTATCAAGGGTAGCATCTTGAAAACTTGAGACTTCTACCTTTTTGGTAATCATAAGATTCTACCATCCATAATTTGTAGGCATGGCTTTGGATGGTACTCCAAGCATATCAGCTATTTCCTTGGAGCCTATCCTTATCTATTCTTAGCCCTTCCCAAGATCAAAGAACAATATCTTGCTAGATGATTGTCATGGCAAAGAAAGCATTTAATTGGTCTCTTAAAAGGACCCTCCAAAGCATTGTCACTTCTTACCCACAAGTTACCATTTACTTCTAGTATCCTTTCACTTATGCTAGATGCCTTGGTTACTTGGTGAACCTCCTAAGAATGACTTATCTACTAATTTGGTTTAGAATCATTTGCTCTCTTTATAGAACTTACCTATATTTTTTGAGATTAGGAAGGCATGCCCTATTTTCCCTTTTCAAGTTTTCCCTTATCTGGCTTTGTAGCTTAAAATCTAGGAAAGTGCCAACTACAAAAATGGCCTCCATTAGAGTGTCAATACCTTGACAACACAACTCCATCTAAGCCCAGGGTTGCAACCCATTCACGAATTTGAAGAAATGATCTTGATCATTCATGTTGGGAATCAGTAACATAAGGTCATAGAAGGCATTAATGTAGTCCTTAAGGTTGCCCATGTGTTTTAATGACTCAAGCTTGGTCTTAGCTACTCATTCCAAGTTTCATGGATGGAACTATTTGATTAAAGCTACCTTGAATTTGTTCTAAGTATCCACTATCTCAAACATGGTACCCTTCTCTTGGGCACAAAGAAGGTTAAGCTACCATAGCTTTGCACTACTAGTCAAGTATTGAGATGCAATGGATATCTTATGGGCCATAGGAATGCCCCTAGTAGAAAAATACATATCCTTCTATTGGAGGAAGATATCAATATTTGTGTCACTTCTTTTACCACCATAGGATCCCAGTTCTCTTACTTCAATTTAGGCTACTACTATGAGCTCTTCAGCTAGGTGTCCTGTTAAGAAGGACTTTGGAATGACATTCTCAAATTTCAAATCAGACACCTTCTAGTTCACTCTCACTAGGGTATTCTTCAATACTTTCACCTATGTTGCCAAGTCATTAATCAAATATGCCTTTGAATGTGACATTTGGAAGGATCCAAAGAGGTCTTTATAGAGATCCAACATATGATCTAGATGGTCCTTGAAGATAGTGACCTTGGCCTTCACAACTTTCACCTAGTCCTTCGAGTGAAGGTTGATCTTATCTTATGGTAAGTTCATTTCCTTAAAGATGTAGTAAATCACATCCATACTCTCAAGCCTAGTGATGGGACGCGATATTGCGGCCATCGCGATATCGCGTCATCCCCTGCGATATCGCGTACGTGATATCGCGGTGATCCGTCATATCTATAAATAAGAGGTGGATCTCCCTTATTTCTCATCCTAGGCCTAGATTGTAGTGAAACTCTGGTAGTTTGATCTCTTCATAGATAGATTAATTTCCATGTGCCCGCAGTAGGAACCCCAAAGTGAACGGATCTTTATTCGAGCAAACATTGTACTTGAACACAAGTTTGTGTACAACAATAAAGATGAACTTCTTGGATAAACCTTGCAGTGCATGGAATAGGCTAAATAGGATTTTATTTATTTTTATTTACTATTTTCCATTTAATCACTATATTAGTTATTAAATCTCTCTCAACCCTTCTCTCCTAGTTAAGTGCCTTAGTACGACCGCTTCGAGCATGTGCGTTACGCGTGGTGATCCCAACAACAATTAGCATTTGGTAACCACGGTTGCATTGGTTCAGAGTGTGAACAGTAAGTGGGAATGGATGTTGATGCTAGTTTAATTTAGACTTAGTTGGTTAGAGTTAGTAATTAGTCTCTTCAACCCTTCACCTTTCAGCATAGGAGATAAAACAGAAAAGCTATAAAAATCATATACCTCGAACTTACTTAACCATACACCATGAAAAATACAAGTAAGCCCAAGAAGACAACAAATAATTAACCTTAAGTGTTCCATGAGGTGTGTACACAAGAGTGGGAAAGAGTACATCCCTTCCCCATTTAACCAAATTTCCCTTACTGACATCTATGCTAGTGTCCTGGCCCTAATGATTGTCATGGAAGAAGAAGATCACAAGCATAGCTTTGAGCAATAATAAGAATAGGAGGATGAATTTAAGGTAGAATTTGAGCTAGAAGACATCATGGGAGGATTATTCCAATAAACATCCTCCAAGGTCACAGAGCTTTTCTCTAATGCTTTTGTTTTCTCCAAGGGCATGGTGTCACCATGTTCCACTACTTCCTACCCTACTATGGTAGATCCCACACCTATTATAGCCACACATGGAACTCAAGTAATTCCATAACCAATAACTCATAACACATCGATGCCATTTACAACATAGCCTCAATATATAAACCCATTGATGGTGGTTTTTACTAGCACAAATCTTCTAGACACACACATGGGGTCCACTATGAGTTCCCAAGCAACAAAGGGGTTACATAACCCCTTTATCCCTTTTGTGCCTCAAGTATAGGCATAGACATCCTTTTTTATGTTTGGCTCACAAGCCACAACCATAATGCAACCCCTTCCTTCTATCATACAACCCATAGCAAGGCCATGGGCCTCACAACAGATGTCACAACCATATGTGCAAGACTCATAGCTAATGGAACCATCGCAAGGCCTAGATCAAGCCTTCCAGATGATTAAGGACCTAACAAAGGAGTTAAAGAGGCTCAAAGTCTCTATGTCCTAAAGTGTAAAGATTATGAACTTCTACCAAGATGATCCTATTAGTCCTATGATCCCACCTTTAACATCTACTCCTAGTGTCCTTGTTCCCTAATTTAGCAAATACAATGAAGGTAATCCTAATTCTCACCTCATAACCTTTAGATCTAAGTGCTTGCCATTGTAGCCATGGCTTCATACCATCATGAGGATTTTTCCTATGTCCTTGACTAGGAAAGTGCTTGATTTGTACCATGCATTACCTAGCGGGTCCATATCCTTCCTTGAGGACTTGATAGCTTAGTTTTTTAATCACTTCAAGTATAACTTGAAGCCTAACACCATGCTTGAAAAACTCATAAAGGTCAAGCAAGGATCCCTTGAGCTTGTACAAAAGTTCACACAATGAAGGAATTGACTTTTGAGTGAAATACCAAAGGCCATAGTTGAAGCTCACCTTTTGGTTATATTTAAGGGGATGGTTAATGACTTTGTTAAGTCTAAAATTTACTACATTGACCTGTGGTTACTTAGCCAAGAGTTCTTTTAAGCTAAGAATATAGAATATGCTACAAAGGCCAATCATGACCTAGCCTACATAGCATAAAAAAACCAACATATGTGGAAAGACAAGAAGAAAGGAAAACATAACAATATGATTGTAGCAACTAGAGGCCAAGTCCACTAGCCAAGGGCCAAGGAATAATCCACCTAAGGTTTTCACCAATAATAACTATGAAAACCAACCTTCAACCTCTAGGGCCACTACATTGACAATGACCAGACCCAATTTTGAAAGGAAGGATAGGTCTAAATACATTACCCTACCATTAAAACTATCAGAGTTGTTAGATCAACTATTGAAAAGTGGGCATATCCAATACAAATAGATGTCTAAAGATTCCCAAAAGAAGCATGATAGGATCTATGAAATAGCCAAGGATCCCCCCAGAGTAACAAAATATGACCTGCCACTGCCTAAATACTTTAAGATAGACCACTTTTGCCACTATCACCAACTACAAGGTCATGACACAAACTTCTACCTTGCACTAAAGGAGCAATTGTAGAAGATAATACATAGGGGAGAGCTAGTTCTAGATGCATCCAACCTTGTATAACCTCAAAACCAATTAATGTAGGTGTTCAAAGACCCATTGAATGCTAACAATGATGCATATATCATATAGGCATTCAACGTATAATAATTGGATATCCTTAAGAGAACTATTTGTGATTCATGTACTGCTTATGGTGAAAGAGCTTCTTTAGCTTCCACTAGGTCAGGATCCCCTTTTGTAGTAAGGGTGCAATCACAAGTACCTTTGAGGAAATTATTTATCATTAGGATGCCCTAGCTCATCATAGCCCAACTAGCCATAGCCTCACAAACTAATAAAACCACCCAATAGCCCCCTGTGGTGGATAATGCTATTACATCTTCCACACAACCAACAACTAACAAAAAAAAAGACCCCAAACAGGAAAAAGAGGAAGCAAAAGCAAAAGACTTATAATGAGGGTGAAAAGCAAACAAAGGCATAAAAGGAAGTGAATCCACCAAAGCCCACTCCTATATCAGCTATACCCATGACCTTTTCTACTTGGTCCACTCTAAACAACAAACCACAAGGGGATTCCAAAGCACATGGCAAGACAAATGACGAGAAGCCCCAACAATCACAACCTAAGACAAAAGTACACATTTTTCAATACATGGAGGAAGTGAAGCACAATTGGGGTAATAAGCCTATGACCAATGAGAAAAACCCTCCTCAATGTAGTAGACTAGGTTAGAAAATCTCTTAAGAAAAAGAACATTACTTTGAGTTTGTGTGACTTGATCATGACTTTAACCACACAACATGAGGCATTAGTTAAAATGATGACTTCTATCCTTGTTAATGAGGATATCCCCACTAATGAGAAATCCATCCATGTAGTGATGGTTCCTCCCACACCTAGGGAGGGGAAGTTAACATCCCTAACATTTTGCAATAGTGAAATTAAGGTTAATCACCAGAATGGAAAAATTACTAGGACTTGTCTATTCATAAATGATGAGTGATGAGTACCCCTATGCTCAACCATATGAATCACTAAGCCTTTATGCATGATTTGTTTGAATTACATGGATTCTATGCCTTCTTGTACACTGGTCTCTAGGAAGTGAAATTGCACTAATAGTCATTCATTATTTTCCCAATTACACTTGTGATATGAAAAGGTATTGTTAAGTGTAATCAAGACATATTAATTTTTTAATTTTTATGTTTTATGTTTTGGATGCTTAAAACAAAGGATGGAATGAATGAATTAATTCAATTGCTAATTTAATCTAACTAAATACACTTAGCAAATTCTAACATAAGCATCCATTTTCACTTGTTGTACACATCCTAAACATGTTTAGTGCTACTAGGTTATCAAACATTAAGTGTTATTGGAATTACCAAGTGCCAAGCGCATGCTCAAAGTGGTCATACTTATGTACTTAATTAATCATTACTTAATCTAGATTAGTTTAGGCTGATTAATCATTTAATTACTTAAAGCATTAAAGGAAATCACATAAAACATTAAATGCCTAAATAAATAATTAATCTATTTTCAAGTGTTGCAAGGTTTGTCTTTATTTCTGTTCACACTACTGTGCTGAGGTACATTAGTGCTCAAATAAAGATCTATACACTTTCTAGCTCTTGCTACGGGCATTAAGAAAAATATTCTAACTTTCAAATGACAAAACTACAAGAGCTCTGCTACAACTATGAGAAGATCTCCCATGAACATTATGTGTGAGAATGTATATATAGACTTTATTATGAAACTACGTCGATGGGGCCTCATAAATGTAGAAAATGCTACATCAACATGGCCCCATCAATAGGGTAACACCATGTTGATAAGGCCACATCAATGGGGGCTTGTCGATGAATTCTTGTCAACATGACACTTTGATGCTTCATCATACCATCATAATTAAATGAAAACTTATCCTCAAGTTCCTTTATAAAATTTGGAAGGTATGGGATTATTGACTCACACTTGACATAACAAAACTGAGTGCCCAAGTGTACAAATTGACATCATTATGAAATTTATGGTGGTCATGACACAAAATTAAACATCATGACATGACTACTCATACTAAATAACACATACTCTAATGGCATGAAGATGGTTGATAAGATCAAATAGTCTAAGGTGGTAGAGGTTTGTGAGGCTCCAAAGGACCTTCACCAACTTCAGGCATGCACGATGGCTGAGGAGGTTGTGATTTTTTTTATAGTTGATACCTTCAACAAAAGGTGGAAGGCATCCAATAATGCCTTCATCTTCTTCTGCTTACTTCAAGGATCATTCACATTCCATGCAACATTTCCAATGTGCACTAGAATGGGGATATCCCATGGATAGGACATTAATGAAAATAACTCCTTAACATTGACAAACTAGGTAGTGAATTGTTTGCATTTGACATCAAATGCCCTAACTACATTTTGCAGCTCCTAGAAGTCATTCATTCTTTTGGCTAGGCTCTCACAAATGGATTACTGATTAATATATTTACCCTTGAGAATCTCAAGTTCAACATTTTCCATCGCTAGCTTTTTCCTGGTGTACTTGTGGTGCTTGAACTCAACCTCATATAATAGGTACCAGCTGGCCATCTACTTTTCCAATTGTAACCATGGCCATCTAGTAGTGAACATAGCTAGGTTTATGTATTAGAGGTTGGCAAGCTCCATATATTCAATCATCTCTTCTATCTTCAACTTCTTCAAGCAAATTTCTACTTGATGAGAAGCGTTTCGCATAGGCCACGATATCACGTACGCGATATCACAGTCCGCCACCATATCTATAAATAAGAGGTGGCTCTCCCTTGTTTTTGATCCTATTTTTAGAGTAGCAAAGCTCTAGTAGTTTGATCCTTCCAGAGTTAGATTTTTTCTCATGTCTGCCAGCAATGTGGTGAATGTAATTGTACAGTGTCTTTATTTGAGTGTGCCGTACTTGGACATGCACATGACCGGAAATAAAGATCAAGATTACTTCATCATTGTAGCATTCACTTTGTTATTTATTTAATGTTATTTACTATTTTCTCTCTCTCAGCCTTAAACTCCTAGAATGCGGAATGAGTACAACTTGATTACGAGCATTTAAGTGTGACTGCTTGGTAGCCCAGTGGTGTAGCTAGGATCTACGCTTGGTAACCCAATGGCGTATCTGGGATCTACGCTTGGTAATCCTAGTGGCGTACCTAGGATCTATGCTTGGTAGTCCCAGTGGTAGTCATACACGAGGTCCAAGATGTGTACGGTTGATCAAGGAATCGGTTGCTCATCACACTTAGGCTAAATTAGATTTTCTTACCTTCCCTCCTAGATTAGCTTAGTTAATATTATTTTCCACTGCCTTCAGGAGTAGCAATAGATTAGGAACACATCATACACCTCGCTCTAGACTAAACCATACGTGACAAATATAATACTAGTCCAGGTGGGAAGACAGTGAACTGCAACCTAAGGATAACTATCTAGGTGCCACAACTAGTCCGTCTGCAAAGTTCGACCAGATCGCATGTGCTATGCTTGTTTCGTATGGTTGAGTGTAGGGGTATCTCCCCACTCATCATTGGTGTCATTACCAAGGATAGTTGCTAGTTATCTAGATTAGTTATATCATACAAGATCACTGTATAAGGACTTAACGATATATCTCTTAGAAAGAAGTAATTATAAAAATTCACATAAATTCACACACAACAATGCCTCTCCTACAAGATAATAATAACACCACACTTAGTGAGGAAGTTCATT
>MNCI01030164.1:615973-683148 GCA_015680685.1 Gnetum montanum | reverse complement strand
AAAATAGAAAATTTTCAAGAACTCACAGTACTGGACAAAGTTGGCTGAATCTCTTTAAGTAAGTCATTTGTAGTTCACACACAACGAAATTGTCACATTTCATACAACTGCACGCCGCAACAGCACACACACATATTCACATTAACTACTGAGTTATTTGGAGGTATCTGGGCCTTGGTGTAGCCAGAGACCAGCAGGCACCTAAATCCTGTTCGAGGACACCCGTTGGCGGTCACGTCCCAAACGGTCAGCAACAGAACCAAACCATGTAAATACTTATTTAACTTCCTATTTATGGTTGACATGGAATGGTAGGAAATCCATGAAAACACTCATGCAACCAAGAGTATTGAGTCCCCTTGAAGTCACACCCTATGCAAACCTTTGAATCCTTCCTAATTCTAGAAACCACCAAGGTCATAAATTTATTAAAGGTTTATTTAATGAAAGGGATCTTGTATTTACAAAATAAAGAAAACCATATATTTTTTTGGATGGGTGGATGTCATGGACTCATTGCCTCTTCCATGAAAAAGAAACCATGTCTTAGCCATCAGTACAAAAATTCAAAAATAAAAACTAGACATTAGCAAACAAAAACATTAAGCACAAAACATCATTAGCAACAACTACAACACCACTATGTCTTGTTGTAACAAACCATGTTTATTAATAGAAATTAGAAAATCACACAAAAATAAAGTAAAAATATATATTAGAAAGTGTAAAATATTTAGGAAAAATTTAAATGTACTAACAATGCTATAAAACAAAAAATGGTGTAAAATAGGAAAAAGTTTTAAAATCAAAAAGGTGTAAAATAAACAATTTGTAAAAACAAATGTGTAAAACAAAAAATGTGTAAAAACTAAGGAGTCATGTATGTGATTAGCATGGATGGACATCTCCCCCACAATTGAGTTGGAAGGAGGAGATCCAAAAAATTGAACAAGGTTGTTCATCCATTGAGGTGTTGCCTCCATTGGCTTGCATGGATTCATGGAAAGGTTTGTCTTATTGCATGTTGAGCAGCTACTTTTTGTCTAGGCTCTCAGGTTTATAGATCAACATGACCCTAGAAGAATGGATTTCATAAATGATGTAAGGCCCTTCCAAAATGTCTAGAACTTAGTTCGTTGAGGTACATGTGCAAGATTCTAATAGAGAACCTTATCTTCCAATTGAAATTTCTCTTTTTGTATTCTAAGGCCATGATGCTTTTTGTTGATGCTTTTTGTTGAATGCATTATGAACTTCATTGAAGGATAGGACTACTAATTGATTTTCATCTAGCACATTTAGGTTGATTAATCATTCTTTTTATGTTAGGCTAGGGTCAAGATCCATATCATAGGCTATTGAAAGTGTATAGAGCTTGGATTAGGTTGGTAGAGTTGGTGATTTTTTGTACACCATCTCATAAGGAGAGAAGCCTATGGAAAGTTTTCATGTTAAGTGGTATTCCTAGAGGGCATCATTTAATTTTGTGCTCCAGTCTCTCATATATTAGCTAATAGTTCTTTTTAGGATATTTGTCATCTTCTTATTGGAAACTTCTACTTGACCATTGGCTTGGGGGTGGTAGGTTGTTGTTAATTTATCTTTAACCCCCAAGCGTTTCATAAGATCATGAAAAGTAGCATCTATAAAATGGATTCCATTATGAGAAATTAGTGCATGTGGCACCCCAAACCTATTCAAAACATTTTGTTGTACAAATCACATAGTAGTGGATGATGTACAGTCAATGAAAACTACTGCTTTTGCTCATTTTGTGTAGTAATCAATGGCAATGATTATATATGCCTTTTTATTTGAAATGGGTGTGATCGAACCTATGAAGTCAATGCCCCATTTGTCAAAGGGTTCCAGTGGTTGAATCCACTATTGAGGATTCTCAATTCATGTGATTATCACACCATCTCATTGACAACATTCACAAGAGCAGAAAAATTGGTGGGCATCACTAAATATGGTTGGTCAATTATACCTTGCCATTAGGATCTTAATGGACATGCATCTCTTAGCATAGTGGTCCCCACAAGGACCATCATGAGTGTCTTAAAGAATTCATAGTTGATCAACATCAGGTACACAAAAATGAACTAGATCATCAGTCCACACCTTGTAAAGATGTTCATTGATTTCCATGAAGTGTTTGGCCTAATAAAGAAACTATTATTTTTTCCTATAGTCCAAATATTATGGCATATCTTGAGTTATAATATAAGTGATGATGCCATCATAACATTTGGATTCTATGGGCATCTATTTGATAATTGCATTGATAAAGAGGAGTTCATTTGGGAATTGATTCGAGAGTGGGCTATCCTATCTGTCATCCCATCATAACCAAGAAAATTGATCAACAACTACATTCTTATTTCCCTTTCAATCTACCATCATAAGATCAAATTTCTTCCACATCACTAGCCACCGTATGACACAGGGGCTCACCATTGGCTTGTTCATGAGGAAGCGAATGACACTATGGTTGGTGTGTACAAACACTTTATATCCAAGCACATACTACTTGAACTTCTCTAGAGCATACATCACCTTCATTATTTCTTTCTCTATGATGGTGTAATTGAGCTACACACCCACAATTCTTCTACTTGTGTAGTGGATATAATATGGACATATTCGATCATCCAACTAGGTAGGCATAGCTTCCAAGGTCTGATTAGATGCATTTTTCATGATATGAAATAGTCTAGACTAGTTAGGCACTTGTAGAATTGGAGTCTCTACAAGCTTCTACTTGAGGCTCTAAAATGACATTGTAATTTCTTAATCTAGATGAATGAAGCATCTTTCTTTATTAGCTTGACTAAAAATTTTGCAATCCTAGAGAAATTCTCTATAAATTGTCAATAGTAACTAGTGTGTTCAAGGAATGATCAAACATCTTTAATAGTTTTCAATTGGTGAGTAATTCCTTGGATGACCCTTATCTTTTCAAGTTCCATCTCAATCCCTACTTGAAAAATTTTGTGCCCTAGTATAATGCACTCTTAGACCATCAGATGGCTCTTCTACCAATTGAGCTAAAGATTTATCTTTATACACCTTTTAACCACTTACTTAAGGTGGTCCAAGGCTTGCTCAAAAGTAGTGTCATAGGTGGAGAAGTCATCGATGAAAACATCTATGCCACAACCAATATTTTACTAAAAAAATGTTGATGACCAAGCATTGGAATGTTTTAGGAGCATTACACAAACCAAAAGGCATCTTTCAAGATGCAAAAGTAACCAAGGAACTCATGAATGTTGTTTTGGCCTAATCCTCTAGCACAATCTAGATTTGGTTATAACCACTATAACCATCTAGAAAACTATAATAGAAATGCCCAAATAAAGTGTCTAATACTTGATCCACAAGTGCAATGGAAAGTGATCTTTGAATGTTGCCATATTCAATAGGAAAAATTTGATGCAAACCCATCATTTGTCACCTTTTTTTGGCACAATCATGAGTGGACCAACCTACTTAGTATCTATAATGGAATAGAGGAGCCCTACCTAGAGGAGTTGTTAAATTTGGGGTTCAATTGCTATTGTGGCTACCTCTTTGGCTTCATGGCTAGATCAGTGTAAATATAATGTTGGCATATCCTAGGATCAATCCTTGTGAGTTTAGGATATGACTAAACAAAGGCTACTGACCATTTGTTGGTCACCTTTAACAACATCTATTTCTATTTAGGAGTAATATTGACATTGATTATTATTGGCTTGTGATTTTTCAAAATTGCATACTTTATGCCAATAGGTAGAATTTTCAACTCTAAGGGTTCTTGTTTAAAAGTTTCAAGGATTTTTATCTCTCCACAATAGGTATAATCATTTGCATTATCAAAGTGTTGGTGATAAACTTGCTCTAGTTTATCCATGCTTTCAATATAGGCACATGTTAGACTCTCAATAGGTTCCATGCTATGTGTGATGTTTCCAAGATTAGCTATTAGCCACTAGGTGTTCTCCTATTTTGTGGCTACTATGTACAAGAATCTTTAAACTTCATATTCATCTACACACTATCTACATGATTTGATGGATGTGCTCTTGATAGATCAAAGTTTCTACACATAGTTGCACCTAGTATTACTATATGTGATGCATGAAACTCTCTTCTTCTCATTCTTTTCAAATTCATTCTCCTTGAAAATTTCTAAGGAGAGATCCTAATGCCCATTCACACATCATTAGTGCTCATCCATGCCCTTCACATAATAATTGGGAAGTTTCCCTTGAAGTTGACAACCTTGCTCACTATAAAATTGGTAGGATAGGACGACTTACAAATAGTAATCATAATGTCCTCCACAAGTGCTAAAGGAACCATGATTGACTAGTTTGCCAATTCTATATGGATATTGCTCTTCTTGAGAGGTGACACATCCCATGCTTTGTGCATGTAATGGAAAATTAGATTGACACCAAAATCTAAATCAAGAAGATCCTTGCATGAATCATGTATAGTGATCTATAAGTACATGAGAGGAATTCCAAGGTTAGATCTTTTTTTGGAAAGGTTTCTAGTCTTGATCCAATCAAATACAGTGTGAGTTAACATGATAGTATAGATCTTAGGAGGCATGTGGTTTGACAGGTTCTCAAAAATATTTTATATAGAGGATGATGGAGAGATAATGCAACTAGCTACATTAATCTGTGAGGAATTTGGAAATCTGTTGGGTTGGAAAAATGGTCATTTTCAGGATTTGGATTTCAAACCATTCAACTAGGAAGCCCTAGTAGCATTACGTTGTTGCGGCTATGGTGGAATTTCATCCTACATAGATGGAGCAAGAGGTAATTGATTGGAGGATGGAGGAGCATGTGTTAAAGTGTGAGAAGGATTATAAAGATATGGGGATTTCCCTCCAGTATATGGAGAATGAGTTCTATGATAATCTAGAGGGTAGGAGTGATGTTGAAAAGAAACATTACTAGAAGAGTCACATGGAGACATTGGTTACTAAACATAGTACCCATATGGATCTGGCTACCTATAAAGGTATTGCTGCCTTAGTAATAGCATCCCCCATAATTATGGATGTTGCCACAACTGGTATTGCTCATATGGTTGTGATGGAGCTCCACTTGGATAATAAGTGTTTTGTTGTTGGTGGAACTACCTTGGATTACATTGAGAATAAGGTAATCTTTTGGGTGCTTGCCTTCTTGCCAATCTAGGATTCATTGCGTACACCCTAGACTCCTACAATTGTGACATGACAAGGAAACATACTTTAGGATATTTTTATTGGTAGATGTCACACTCACCATTGTCATGTAAGTTTGACTCTACAACCTATTCTACTACTAAAGCCTTGTCCTTACCCTTCTAGTAGGCATGTTAAGCTTCTGTCTACCTCCTATGATAATGATTACTTCTCCAATCTCTTGATTCTTCTATGATTTTTAGAGAAGTTTAGAATTTTTTATCCAAATAACCCCATAATTTATCAGCCTTGGCCAATATATTAGAAATATATTTTTGGATTAACAAGGTTTTTTGTTGCACCACCTCATCAAGTGATGACTCTTCCTTTTTTCACAAAATTGGACCTTCCTTTCATCTAATGGAAGAATCCTTTTTATATTCCTCAGCTCTTATTCTTCTTTTGCTACCTACTCTATTAGCCTTTGGATCTAATGGGCTCTAAGATCTTATAGTCTTCCTTGGACATAAACCCCAAGGGTTCTTCTTGTTTCTAATCTAAGTCCATCTATGATGTGAAAAAGTTGTTTCCATTGAGAATAATCATGGCTAAGGCATTAATGTATGAGAGAATAGTATCTATCCATGGTAGTGTCTAAGGGTTCATGTATATCTTACTTCCATCCTTGGATCTACCTTCTTAGATTCGACACTTGAGATTATGTTTGATATTTATCATTGAACAAATCTAGCATTGTACTCCACCTGCAGATGGATTTCAGCTCCAAGACTAATACTAGCTTTCTGTTTCCTTAATGAGTGTCCTAGGAAATACCTTTAATTTCTACCAATAATTTTCAATATTCTATAAGGCACATGCATTGTGCAAGGCTTGAAGATGTGTTTATGGATCAAAGTTATAGCCCACCTTGAATCTAGGGATATTAGTCATGTCACATCACTTGATTTGATTATCTTTCACATGCCTAGTTGAAATTTTTACTACCTCATAATATTTAGCATACTTCAAGTTGCTAGCAAAGGCCAATCATCATCATTATTTCAATTACACCTATGATGTCCTTTTCTACCTCTTCATTCATGGTAGGCCCAATGACCAGTATTATTATGCTATTTAGCTTCATGATGGTTGTTCTTTCTATGGCATCTATTAGAACTAGAAGAGAAAGAAGAAGATGTAGAAAAAGAGGAGGAAGAGGGAGGAGGACTACCACCACCATGGTATCTACCACCTACTCTATGCTTGTCACAACCATGTTCATCAACTTTCTTGTCATCCTGATGCTTACCTAAGCACTTGCTTGGACTCCCACATTTACTTGAACCTAGATTGTTGATAGGAGACCAGAGCTTTAAGTTCAAGCCTTCATAAGAAACCACCTAAATGTTCCATCCATGTTGGAGGTCTTCCCACCATGCTGGCTAGCATAGATCCAACATGGATCTAGCATGGATGCCTTAAAAACCTTTCTTTTTTAGCTCAAATAGCTTCAAAATAGCCCTAATTGATGCCTAAACTTAGTTATGACCATTTTAGCCTAAAATCATGGCTAAAACCGAAAAAATATAATCCTTTTTAACCATATTCTGATTGAGATTCATCATATATATCTCACTTTACCTTATTGGGTCTTCTTTCATCATATTATAGCTTGTTTGAATCATTGTTGCATTGTTGATCTTATTTAGCATTAATACTACTTCTATCCTAACGTGTTTGCATTTATTCTCTACATTATAGCCTTGTATAGTCTTGTTTAGCCTTTGATTGGTATTGAATGGTGGGGTTTGATCTTTCCTAATAATCATTTGGCATCATGTGACCATGACTCACCATGACCTTAAACTAACATCATGGTCCATTAAGGCCTTAAGCTAGTACCATGACCTACCAAATTCTTAAACTGGCAAGATTATAACCTCAATTAACCTTGTTTTACCTTGCTATGTGTGTTTCAACCTTATTTAGACTTTTCTTGACCTTTTTTTAGCCTTTGTTTCATTTTATTGAACTTTTTCTATTTCTTATAGCCTTATATGATCTTGTTTGCCTTTTGTTTGCATTTTATAATATGGATTTGCATAATTTTATAGCATTGTAATATTATTTACTTATCTTTACCACTTAATGTGCCTATGGTTGACATGTAGGACTAAAGTATGAGTACTTGGAAGAAGATCAATTTGCCTTTTAGCCTAACTGGGCCTTAAAGTGACGTAGAAGGATGTATCAACCCTGATTGCCTAGATCTTAAGCCTGAGAATCTTGTTGATCACATAGTCTCAATAGAGAAACCTATAGAATGTACTAAAAACCTAGTTAAAATTCTTGACCTATAGGCTGTTAACATTACTAAGGGCTCTCTTGTTGCAATTCCTATCATAACACATAGTGGTAAGGAGAAAACCCTAAAACCAAGTTTCTCACTAGAACCTTAATAGACTCAAGACATCACCAAGGTCCTACAAGATAACATTAAGACATTCACTAGGTCATATGAAGATATGCCAAGCCTAAACCTACACCTAGTACAACACAACATCATAATTTATGCTAGCATTAGACAAGTTAAGCAAAATGTTCATAAGATTAGACATGATTTGGTCTTGGAAATCCATGATGAGATCACAAAGCTATACCAAGCTAGTTTTATTAGAGTTGATGATTATGAAAAATTGGTGTCCAACATAGTGGTAGTCCTTAAGAAAAATGAGAGTATCTATATTTTCATAGACTTCTGAGACCTAAATAATGTAACCATCAATGATGAATTTCGTTTACCTAGTATTAACCAACTTATTGATATGACAACTGGGCATTCCTTATTGTCCTTTATGGATGGATTCTTGGGATATAACTAGATTAGGATAAACATAGAACATCAACTTATCAAAACCTTCATGACTCCTTGGGATACCTTTTGCGATACCACGATGTCCTTTGGCCTTAAGAATGTAGGAGTAACCTACCATAGAGCCATGACCTACATCTTTAGTGATTACATGCTAGGTTTGTTCAATGATTATGTAGATGATATAGCTATTAAATCCAAAGTGGTGAAAAACCATGCTAATGACCTAGATCTTATGCCTAAATTGTTCCTCAAATATGAACTTAGCCTCAATCCTAAGAAATGTGTCTTCGATGTCAAGACTGGTAAGATGCTTGCCTTTTTACCATCTAAAGTAGGAATACATGTTGATCCTAATAAGGTTAAGGTCATATCCAACTTGGCAGCACTTACCAAACTTAAGGAGCTTTAGAGAATACAAGGAAAATTAAAATTTATCTACAGGTTTATCACTAGGCTTATGGATAATTTACAATCCATGTAACACTTGCTCAATCAAGGGGTCCATTAGGAGTTGATGACTCAATGCCAAGAAGCCTTTGAAATCCTTAAGAAAGAGTGGACACAACTACTGACAGTCTATCCTCTACAAGAGGATAAACTGTTTTACATCTACCTTGCTATTTATGATACACATCCATCACCTCTCTACTCTATCAAAAATATTATGATGGGATAGAAATACTAGTATACTACCTTAGCCATGCATTAGTTTCCCATGAGACACAATACACTAAAGTGGAGAAGCATTATTTAGCACTAATCTTCTCATTGAAGAAGTGGAGACACTACCTTTTTAGAACCCAAATTAATGCCATTAGTAAAGATAATGTGTTCAAAGCCATAATGACCAACATCTATGAGAGTAGCTGTATAGCCCAATGGAAAATCATAATAGTGTAGTTTGACCTTCATTAAGTCTCTCAATCCTCAACAAAGGGTCAATCTATAACCATGCAACTTACTATTTTGCTTGTTGATGACCATGCAATGATAGATCTTGAGTTTTTTTATGAACATATTAACATTATTAACTAGGTACCTAAGGGTTATGAGGTAATCCTAAACTTTGATGAAGCTTCAACTACCCATGGGACCAGTTCCATTACCATCATAATATTTTCATCTAGTGAAATCTGACCCTTCACCTATGATTTTGAGTTTTCATGCACCAACAATATAGTGGAGTATGAATGATTGATCATAGGGATGATGGTAGTTCATGACCTAGGAATCAAGTGCTTAATGATCAAGGGCAATTCACAACTTGTGGTTAACTAATTAACTAAGGTTTATGGATGAAAGGAAAAACATTTACAACCTTATTATGAATTTGGAAAGTAATTGTTACAGTAATTTATAGAAGTTGACATCCAGCATATATCTTGAAATGAAAATGCTATAGTTGACACAATTGCAATGCTAGCCCTTAGTGTGATGCTAGATATGTTTAGGAGGTTGTCCACTTTGACTATGAACTATGTTGTTCCTATCATGCAAAGCATTAAGGATACCTTTGTGGCCATGGTTTATATTGCTCATGCAAGGAAGTGGTATGATGATATCAAGTTTTAGGTTATGCATGGTGAATCCTCACAATGCTTGACTACTACTCAAAATGATGTTGTATGTAAATGATAAAAATAGTATGTCATATTAGGTGATAACACATTATGTTCATGGTCTTATGATGGCAATTTCATGAGGGTGTTTGTGGCTAAAATATAGGAGCTAGAGGTATTTACTCTAACAGTAGATGATTAGAATATTACTAGCCCTATATGAAAAATGACTAGCCATAGAAGATTAAAAATTGTGAGGCATGCCAATGACATAGCAACCTTATACATGCACCACCAAATGACTTGCATACTACTTAGATAACATGGTCATTTCAACGGTGGGGATTGGATATCATTGAATCCATAACACCTAAGTCTTCCTAAGGGCATAGTTTCATCATCACTGCAACCAAATACTTCACAAAGTTGGTTGAATCTATTTCCCTAAGAAAGACAACATGTGTAGAAGTCTATAGATTTATACTGGATAACATTGTAGCCCATTTTGGCATTCCTATGAATATAGTTATAGATAATGAACCATAGTTTAGTATCCAAGAAACAAAGAATTTCTATCATGATGTAGGTATTAAGCACTTAATCTAATTTCCATATTACCCTCAAGCTAATGAACAAGTAGAATTAAGCAATAAGGTCATCATCAACTTACTAAAAAAGATGTTGAATAATAGCAAGCCTAAGTGGCATGAGCGGCTTATTCATGCACTTTGGACCTACAAAACGACCTATTGTATAATAATTGGTATAACACCTTATAGCCTAGTTTATGGTTATAAAGCCATTTTACCTCTTGAATTGTAGGTACCGTCACTCCAAGTAACCTTGTTTAACTTCATTAATGATGAATAAAAGAAGGAGTTGCATACCATCAACCTAGACTTAATGGAAGAGTAATGTGTGAATGCTTGCTCATGTTGAATAGTATCAAGAGAGGAAGAGGTAGAAACACCATCATAACTTGACCAAGTATAAGATCATGGAGGATGATCTAGTTCATAAGGTCATTAATGAGCATGTAGACAAATTCTCAACCAATTAGGAATGGTATTTCTTGATCAAAAAATCATATGGTAGTAGAGCATTTAGGATTTCACATATGGACAAGAATGATTTGGCCAATCTAATCACTCATTCCTATCTAAAGCCTTACTACATGTAGCCTACTAGAGCCATCAGCTAATAGCCAACACTGATGATCTATTGAGGCCTTAAACTAGTAAGATGGCTTGCTAGGACATAAAATTGATGAAACCATGGCTTGCTAGGACCTTAAATTAGCTTCACAACTATCTAAGGTCTTAAACTGGTAACATGGCATGCCAAGGCCTTAAATTGGCAACACGGGCTACCAAGGCCTTAAACTGGTAGCATGGCCCACCATGGCCTTAAACTGGTAACATTGGTAACCTAGGTAGCTTGGCTTTATTCATTATCTTACATGGCCATATGAATTATAACCTAACAACATGTTTTCTTTACCTAGTTTTCTTGTCCTCTTAGAGTTTTGCTTGTAGGATAAAGCCTAGATTCACGAAGGTGATACGACTCATGACTACAGCAAGTCACCATGTGACCTCAAAGCACAGGATTTGGTGAGTTTTTCCTATTGTGCTAAGAGTGCTAGTTTAATTCCAATTCCCACTATTATCTCTTTGAATCCAACCCTATAACCTTATAATAAACTTCCTTACCCTAAATGGTAATGTTGACCTATGTTTGACATTCATTCATTATGGCCTTATGACATCCCTTTGTCATGCTTCCTCTTCAAGTCCATCAAGCGTAACACATCTCACTTGATGGGAAAACCATTAAGTCTATTGGAAGTAACACATCTCATCTAGAAGGAAACCATATTAGAGTTAGCCTTGGCAAAGAAACCTAATGAAGGTTTCACCCCATAAAAAAAGAAAGAAAATGGGGAAGCTAATTGCCAAGATGATGGATCCAAACAAGCAAAGGAAGGAGCATAATGGCTAAGAGTCCTTGGAGTAAAGTGATGGTTCCTCAAACATATCTACTAAGTCAACCACACTCCAAGACACAACATGTCAGTGCCATAACCATGGTGTTAAAACTTGGAAAGCATTATTATCATTCACAATCATTTTCCTAGAACCTCATGAGCATCTCTACATCATAGCCTTGTTCCATCATCATATGAACTCATTGGTGGTTCAACACAATTGGATCAAGTGTGAAGAGGAAGCATTAGTGGTAAACTTGCAGTGGTATTTTGTATTCTTTGTTGGTGCCTCTTGGGATCAATCCTCTAGACACCAACAAAGAGAAGTCAATGAAACACCATGAAATTTACTTGTTGTAATCTTTGTCACCCAATTCCATAAAACGCAAGGCAAGACTTCATTGTAAATGTGAGGATTGTAATCCATGGGATGTAATCTCACATACTTTATATTTTTGGGACTAAAAAATGCCTCACAAGTGGTCAAAGCTTTATCCCCCAAGTGGAAAAAGGTTATGTAATATCTATATTTGGGCTTGGAAGGGGGTGGGGTTAAAAATTCCTTTTGGGATGCAAAAATTAACATTTGATGGGTTTTATGGGGGGTATAGCATTTTCTATCCTTAGGACACTTGTATGAAGATAAAACTGACTTACCTTCAGTCTGAAGGGATGTGATAGCATCTATGCTTAGCATAGAGGGGTTTGACATCACTCATGCCCAACGTGGAAGGTATAACCCTTACTCCCCAATGTTGATACATCAACCCCCCAGTGTGGATACTTCATGATCAATATTTCAACATAGCACCAACTTCAGTAAGGATCCTACATGTCAATGTTGTAGTTGAAAGGCCTAGCATGGACAGACAAAGCTAGCATGGATAAAATTATTGTTTACTATTTTTAGTAAATAGAATTCCCATGGGTGTATGACACTTACCATATATGGTAACCCCCTTTGATTTGAACATCCACCTCACCTAATTCTAGCAAAAAATTGTAGCCAATTTTTTATTAATTTTCAGCCAATATTATGGCTAATTTGTAGCTAAATTAGTGGCCTATAAGACCTATAAAACCTAATCCCCTATACCATTAAATGGTTCCACACTTTTAGAAATTATACATTTTAAGCATTTTTGCATCTTTGATAGCTCTTGCAACCTTGCAAAAAATGTAGCTTCTCAAATCACCAGCATGGAACCCCCATAGAATGTTATCCACCCTAGAGATTTGTGAGCCTTTGGCATCTATGTTGAGCCCTTGGAAATAACAAATCCTATCATTGGTTAGTCTAGAATCCTAAGTTCTTCACATCTCTCATTCCTGTTACATCAACAATGTAGTAGATCTGGTGTGGCAACAATGAAGGTTCAAAAGAATTAAGAGTGACAAGATCTCTAGACCATGGAGTTGGTCAAATTATCTTCAATGGATCCTAAACCCCTATGGAAGTGAGCCCCCCTTGCTGTAATAGACCATATTATATACATTTTTTGTACCTCTTTTATTTTTCTAAAATAAAAGTTTACACCTCCATTTGTATGCACGTTTTCATTAGTTTCATTTGGATACAATTTGCATTCTGATCTACATTCCACATTTTCATTTTTGTTCCTAGGTGATTTGCTAAACTTTCTAGGGCATCATAGATCTTATTTTTTTGCAAAGGCCCTAGAGATTCAAGTTCAAAAGCTATGTACGATGGGAGTTCTTTATTTATAGAGCAACCAAGATTTTCAACTGCAATAGAGGAGGAACATTTGTGATGGATCTACAATGGTGTTTTCTATTCTTTATTAGTGCCTCTTGGGTGAATCCTCAAGACATCAACAAAGAGAGACCAATGAAACACCACCAGGAACATGCATGTTGTAATTCTTTTGCATTGTAAGTATCACCCCATGAAACCTGAGGCTAAAATGTTATTGTTAGATGTGAAGATTGTAATCCATGAGATGTAATTTCACATACTTTAGCTTTTGGGGCTGAAAAAGGCTCATAAGTGGTCAAAGCCTCAATCCCCAAGTGAAAAAAGTCATATCATGCCTATATTTGGGCTTGGGAGCATTAGAAATGCCTTTTAGATTACCAAAATTGGCATTTTGATGGGTTTTATAAGGGGTATCACTTTTGCTATGCTAGAAACACCTGTGGAGGGTGTAACATCACCTCTGCCTAGCATTGGGAGGGTGTAACTCTTACACCCCCAATGTTGCACTTCCTCTTCCCCTAGTGTTGCTCTAGCATGGTCCCAACACTTTAGCATTGTTCCAGCTCTAGTGTTGATCTACACCTCAACATTGTTGCTGAAAGGCCTAGTATGGGTAAAATTCCTATTTACTACTTTTGATAAATGGAGTGGTTTTGATGCCAAGGGGGGTATCAGAACTTACCATACATAGAAACCATGCTAGATTTAAAGATCTGCAACAGCTATACATAGTAGTAATCTATTAGCAATTAGATAGAAATTTGTAGAAAACTTTGTGGCCATGAAACCTATATATAAGGTTGCACTCCTTCAGCATTTAAGAGCTTTGAAAACTCATTACAGCCACAAAGCTTTTAACAGAAAATTTCAGCATTGAACCCAAAGTCCTTGTAATTACTTTTATCCCCCTATGATTGTGTGATGTTGTAGCAACACTAAAGACACCTAGGGATTGAGACTTCCAACATAGTTCTTTGCAACTCAAAATTCCTACACATCTTATCTCCTTGTACCATAAACATTGCAGATTTGATGAGGAGTGTAGCAAGGCTTTTACAATTTTGGAAATTGTGGTTCATCTGGATTATGGAGTTGATTGTGGTATCCAAAGCCATTGGTTTCAATAGATTACAAGCCCCCAGTGAAGTGAACCCCTTTGCTTCCTTAGGTACCACTTGTACACTCTCTAAAATCTCTTTATTCATCATAATAAAGTTTGCAGTTCCACTTGTTGTGCAAGATAGCTAGATTTGTGTTTATTCTATGCATTTATTTTTAGATTTGCATTGAATTTTATTTTATTATGCATGTTGATACTCTATAAGTCCCTAGATTATCAGAAAAATTATCTAGGGCACCTCAAATCATATTTTTCAGAGGCTCTTGGGATCTAAGTTAAAAGCTATCTTGGTTGGGATCTTTAATTTTTCAAGCACTAAATTTTTCATTCACTACAAATTATAATTTTCAATAACATATAATTTCATCATGTTTTATGAAGATCTCCAAGGTACCACATGTACTCCATGCTCTTCCTAGCCTAAAGTATCTATCTACAAAACTAAAATATTAGCTACTGCTAAGTGAGTAATCTTGGCACCATCTTTTAACCAAATCAAGGATAGGTCTCATGAGGGCTAGGTAGGCATGAAAACCTATAAAATAGTCAATGCAAAGCATATCCAAACATACAACCACTATAACATCCAAGATCATCCATCAACATGGAACTAATAATCAAAAAACATGCCAAAAATCGAATGCCACATAATTATCCAAGAACAATGGGATCAATCTATTTGACCATTGAAATAGTCCAAAACCATGCCAAAAATCCAATGCTAAATAGTTATCCAAAAATCCTCTTTATAACTCCTACTTTGGTTGGTAAGATAACATACACATATAAGCCTAATAAAAATTTGAAAAGAAACAGAGCTACAGATAAGGTGTTATTAATAGATGAATCTATGTATTAGATTTCTTCATAAATTCACACAAATTCAAACAACATCAATAGATGAAATCATAACTCTAGCTACACAGTAATTTCCAATTCTTCTACTTGGATCTAGATGGTATATATGTTGTAAGATATTTCCTTAACTCTAGACCCTACTAAAATTGCTGTGATTCTAGAAAACATTGTAAAATAACATGTAGCACCTTATCTACAACTAATTTCTATCTAATTCCTTCATAGAAGTTGTATATAATTTCTTAAGGAATCTATAAATAGGTAGATAATAATCATATTCTAAATATATAGAGAGATATGGACATTTTATTGAGCCCTATGCAAATTATCCTAAACCCTCAAAAGGTAAAGTTCATATGAAGTACTTCAAATTAGGAAAAATCAACAAATCTAGTAATAAAATTTTAGATTCAAAATGTGGTAGCAATACCCATCTTAAATATGATAGATCTACAAGATTTTTCATCAATTAAAATGAAACCCAACCTCAATCTATGCAAAACTTGATGAACTAAAATAACCATGAAAAGAGGGCCAAGATTACTCACCCAAAATATTTCTAGCTTTTTTTAATTAAGTCTTCCCACATGCTTCCTAGCCCAGAAAGCTCTTCACACTACTCCAACCAAACAGTCCTCAAATCCAAGAGCTAATAGGCCAAGAATGCTTTAGGTTAAGGAAGTGTGTTGTACCTAAAGGCTTTTTCCCTACTCGATCTACCCTCAATGGATGTGACCTAGCTACCCTCCCTCATCTACCTCCAAGGCCCATGTAACCCATCTACCTTTCTTCCCTTTAATATAAGCAATAACCATGTTAACATTAAAATTACAAATTACATGGATAAATCACATGTCATGCCATCATAGCCATACCATGCCCATGCCAAAGACTTCATGAGAACCTCCCATAACTCAGTCACCTAATTAGTGCACACTAATGATAGGTAAAAATCATTAATCATGCATAATGGTAAAAATAAGTAAACATTAGTAATAAAAATTTATCGCATGGTAGAAAATTAAGTATGCATATAAGAATTAATATTAATATTATTAACCATCCTTAATCATTCTACAACCTTTACTAAAATATGGGTTATTATATCATCCCTTCCTTAAGAATCTTCCTCATGGAAGATTTTAGGATGGGATGCATACATATCATACTCAAGTTCCTAAGTTAATTCTTGAGAACCATGACAACTCTATAAGACCTTCACCATCAAAATTTCAATTGACATACCATGCTATCTATAATTTTAATTAGATGTTCAACATAGGAGGCATTATTCTAAAGTTGTACTTTAGACTAATCTACTACATGGCTTTCATTGGATATATAGCGTTAAAACATGGATACATGAAATACATCATGCATGGTAGAGAGTGGTGGTGGCAAACTCGCTTAATATGCCACTTCTTCAATACACTACAAAACATCAAAGGGACCAATGTATTGAGGTGCTAGTTTACCTCCATCCTAAGTGCATCAAGCCCTTCATTGAAGAGATTTGAATGAACATCTCGTCACCTACTACAAACTCAAGAGGCCTTCTTCTACGATTTGCATAGCTCACATGGCAATCTTAAGCATTCTTGAGCCACTTTCAAATTACATTTATCTACTTTGTGGTGAAAATGGTAATGTTAGAGATAATCTATTATCTATTCTCAACTACATCCTAGCACAATGTTGTTCTACAAGGTCTACCATATAAGATTTCATATGATGTTATCTTCAAACGTGCTTGATAGTTATTACTATAGGAAAACTTTACCAATGGTAACCAACTATTCCAAGAGTCTAAAAATTGTAAAGTGCATGCTTGAAGCATGTCTTCTAACACTCGGTTGACTTGTTCAACCTCTTCATCTATTTGAGGATAATATGTTGAACTCAAGTTCAAACTACTACCTAGGCTTGTCATAAAAGTTTGCCAAAATCAAGAGTTGAATTTGGCATCACGATCTAACACAATCTTGGTAGGAATGCCATTTATTCTAACAATCTCAATGATAAATAATAATGCCACATCCTCAACACTAGCTATAGTTTTTGTACCACAAAAGTGAGTAAACATCGTTAATGAGTTGACCATCACAAGGATAACATCCTTCCCATCCTTAGCTCAAGGTAATCTAGTAATGAAATCCATACCAATTACCTTGCACTTCCACTCTAGGATTATGTGAGGGTCCAAGTAGCCACTTAGTCATTGATGCTCTAACTTAAATTGTTGAAAGATTAAGCATGTTAATTTTTAGTCTCTTATTAGTTTTACAAAACCAAGTTAGAATTATTACTATTTGTGATGACTCTCATTTTATTATAAACCAAGTTAATGATGAATATGATTGTAAAGCTCATCATCTTATTCCTTATATATAGATGGCTAAGAAACTTATTTCTTCCTCTTTAGCTTATACCTTAAATCATATGTCACATTCTAAAAACATGCTAGTTGATGCATTGACAACATTCGCACTTCATGGGGATTCATTTGTCATATGTAATTAACTTATATAGTTTATTTTCTTGACATCTATCACATTTTATTCTATCATCTCAATCAACACTATCAACATAGATAATGGAGACCATCAATATGATACTCATTTTTTAGTATCTTACTATTGACAAAATGTCTAGTCAACTAATGCCTGCTTAAAAGAATGCTTTATGGAAACATAGTCAATATTTTCATTTAGTGAATCTTGATGTTTTATGTCAAGTTTCTACTACCGGTGTTATTCTACATTGTCTTAATTTAGTTGAATCTAAGATAGTGTTGAATAAGTTCATTTAGGAATTTGTGATGGATGCTAATGATTGCATTCTTTGACTACTCATTTTATCTCTTTAGGTTATTTGTGGTCAACCTTAGCTAAGAACAGTCATAACTAGGTTAAAATATGTGATACTTACCCAAGGCATGCACTACCCATCTATGTTTTCTTCCAAGATCTTAGCATGTCTTAGCTCACATGGCCTATTTAAAAATGAGGCTTAGATATTATTAATGTCATTACTTCTCCTTCATCTACTAGAAACTAATTTATTCTAACTACTATGGAATATTTTACCAAGTGAGTAAAAATCATTCCTTTTATTCCACAAAGTCTCATTTCATTTGTTATTTCATTCTTAATAATATCATAAATTGCTTTAGTATACCTCTCCAAATTATAACTAACAATGGGCCTTAGTTCAAATGTAAGGTGTTAGATGATTTTTGTTCCAAGTATCACATCACCCAATCATTCTTCATCTTATTATCCTTAATCAAATGGTTAAGTCAAATCCACCAACAAGACTTCCATTCATTTTCTCTATACCATGGTCAAGAAAACTCAATACAATTAGCATATTGAGCTATCTCATGCTTTTTAGGTCTACCATACTACTTTTTGTATAGTCACTGGTCATACCTCATATATTTTAACCTATAGATCTATGGAAATATTACCAATTGAGCTTTGTATCCCATCTCTTTATATTCCTCTACATGATTGGTACTCAGATCAAGATAATAATACTATGCGATTTGTTGAGTTGGATCTGCTTGAAGAATAACATCGAGCTACTCTAAAGTACTTATATAAATATCAAGAAGATATTTAGAGTCATCATTTTAAGCATATTAGAATTATACAATTCATGAAGGTGATCTAATCCTTTATCATTTTCTAAACTCCAAAGATACAAAATTCTCCCCTAACTAGTAAGATCTTTTTCTAGTTGTTTAGTTTCTACAAATAACAACTATATTCTATCTAATATGGAAGAACATCAATTTCTAAATCTTTTCATTAGAAAATTTTTAAAGTACTACCACATGTAGCCAAAAATTCTATCACAATATGAAATCTATTGTTTGTTTAAGGTAGAGTATGTATTCTTCCAGTAGTAGTTTACTCTTCATCATCTTT
Source organism: Gnetum montanum (assembly GCA_015680685.1). Classification (NCBI taxonomy): domain Eukaryota; kingdom Viridiplantae; phylum Streptophyta; class Gnetopsida; order Gnetales; family Gnetaceae; genus Gnetum; species Gnetum montanum. Next base: position 663,927 of record MNCI01030164.1, on the reverse strand, counting down.
TCCATACTATGTCAAGATGATAGGTTTGCTCTACATTCTATTTAATTTGCACTATTTTGTTTACTACTTCATTCTCTCTTTCTTATATTCTACTATCTCTTTAGCTATTTTTTTTTTCATATTTACCTATTCTATCTATCTCACTCTATTCTATGTGCATAACATAATCAGTGAAGTTTTTAAGTGATTGAATATCTTATTGCTTCATGTGAGGGTATAACTAAGTATATTATTATGTAGGATAGGGAGGGTTACGATTTCGATACTATATGTATGACAACCTTTTCAATCAAATAGTGTGTACAATTTACACATGTCCCACTCTTGTGAGATGGCATCATCCTCACGATAGGTGTATGAATAACTCTATAATTTTTGCTTTCATATACTATATTTTTCTTTTCTCCCTCTCATGCCCTTCCCTTATCTATTGTAATTCCTTGCTATATTTAGCATTAGTATAGCCAAACGAGTATCTTTCTCTTGATGTAGCATGGATGTATTAGGTATAAAACAATGTAATGAGTGTGAATGTTTATATGAGTGAGGTAAGGGAGAGGTTCATTCTAGGGATTTAATCATGTTTTACTTCTATGACATAGCACCCCATTGTTGGTATATTAGCAATATCTTTCGCATGCTTTTTCTATGCTTTTATTATTTTCTATTTTTACTTCTCCCTATCTCCCTATCTTTCTCTATCCCTTTCTCCTCTCATGCTCTACATTGATGAGGCTAAATGAGTGTCTTTTCTTTACTCCAACAAGAATGTAATTAAGAGAATTAAGTAGGTTAGGGAGTGCTTTGTTTACATTTTTGTATGCTTCCTAGGGTCTAGCCAAAACAACTTCTTTGGCATACTACTCCACCATATATGTATCAATGGTATCCCATATTTTCTCTTCTATCATCTTACTTTAGTTGAACCTTCTTACAAGTACCTATCTCATTATATATATAGTATCTTAGCATCTTCAATAGTAGCTTTTATCTTTTCTTAATGGATTCTTCCTTAGCTTTTCAATAATATCAATCAAGTTGGATTAATGTTGTATCTACCTTGGATTTTTCTATATAAGTTAGAGTTTCATGTACATTCAATAACTTTAATAGCTTAAGACTTCTCAAGAATCCCTAGTTTCAACATTCTACATCATTAGCATCTTGTTTTTTATCATTATTGCCAAAATAATCCAAACTGAATATTTGACATTATTTAGGACATTACATTTGATAACTTGTCTTTCTGGCTTGAGTTTCAATGTTTGTCATCATTCCCCATATCAATCTTGATTTGTAGTTTTAACATCAAGTTTGATGTTCTCAACTTCTAGCATCATTTAATCCTTTGACATCTAGCATGACTTTTCCATCTTAGCTACATCTTTAATGTCTACTATAGTCACACACATTATTTATCCTATATATAAGCTTCTAGAAGTTTTTTGGATCCCAATGCATCACTTCTTCATGATCAATGAGGCATTTTAAGCTTCTAGAAGTTTTTTGGATCCCAATGCATCATTTCTTCATGGTCAATAGAGGCTACAAAGGGTAGATTATGGGAAATAGGTTGAAACAAAGGCCAAATGATGTAATATAGGGTTAAATGAAAGCCAAATGATGGTCAAAACCCCAAAAAATGGTGTCTAAACAAGGTCAAATAAGGCCTTAACAATGTCAAATGATGAAAAGAATGTGGTTAAACATCACCAAATGATATAAAAAAATGATGACATTTTTCTAGTTTTAGGCCTTAGTGCACTATGATGCCAGTATTAGGCCTTAGTGGGCCATGATGTTGCTAGTTTAGGCCTTAGCGGGCTATGGTGTCGTCAGTTTTAGGCCTTGATGGGCTAAGGTAAGAGGCCTATTTGACTGGCTAGGGTCACTATGAAGTAGAGACAAGGTAAGACATGGTAAATCAAGGTTAGATAAAGTAATATCAAAGTAAAATTGAGTAAAAATAGAATGACATATGGCTAACAAGGTGGAAAGGTTAAATATGGTTGTAGGTGGGGGAATATGCATTGGGAAGTCAACAATGCAAATGGTTGAAACAAAACACATTACAATTGTTGTTTTAGTTTTAATAATGTCATCATTGTGACTAATGTAGTAGTTGAATAAGAATGAGGAGGAATTGCGATGAATCAGTGAAAGTTTATGAAAAGAGAATGAGTAGTGATTTATGGTATTTAGCAAATTTCTAGCCTTTTGTTTCATTACCGAAAACAATATCGGGCACATTTTTGCATTTACTGCTACCATGTTTCCTTCTACCAGTAACATCTTGATATTGTTCTCCAAAGATTGGCTGAGAAAATCATGATTGAGCGTAAGCAACAGATACCGTAACTTATGAGGCAGCTATTGTAAAATGCCATGATGCAGAGGATGTAACTGGTAACACCCATTGATATTGACATTCTTTAAAGAGCTCAGGCTGGCTCACCCATTTATATCAGGTGGATGCATGTTTATGAGCTTTAAACAGCCTTCAATTGCAATGTCTCCAAGCTTGGGAAGGCCCCAGAGCCCAGTAGCGCTCCTCATGTTGACGCAGCCAATTACCTCAAGCCTTCCAAGACTAACCAATGCTTGCATGTGGAGGACTTCTATCATCCAACAATCTTTAACTCTTAGGGTTTACAGCCTATAAAGACTTCCTATCTAAGATGGGAATACTTTTGAAATAATACCAATCACTGGTATACAGACATTGTAGATTTTGTAAGTTGCTAATGATTTTCGGCAACTCCTCTAAATTCCAAATCCTGATAATGGACAACCTTGTCAAATGTGGAAAATTTTTTATACATGTTGGAGGCATTTTAGGTTCAAGCATGAATTAAGCTTTTTAAGTCTCAGACTTGAAAGATCGGTTATATTGTCGAAGGGCTCTGGAATGGCCCAAAAGCCTCCTAGGCACAACTAGTGCATTTGATATCGTGCATGGAGAGTAGATTGATGCCTTTGTATAAAATGATGGCCTATTATCTCAACATCACTTGATTGAGGTGTATGTTCACTATAGGCTGAAGGCAAATTGACAACACTATCTGTCTTTTGCTTCATTAATCTAGTTCGTTGGGTAACCTCATGTACCAGCAATTTAAGGAATTGATGTTGACCATTGCAATCCTGGATTTTCATGTATTGTAACTCTGAGAGATGTCCAGATGATTCAGATAACCCATGTAAATCCCTGCAATTCCTAATATCGAAGTATAATAACTTCAGAAGATGTACAAATGATTCAGGTTGTTTCAAAAGATGTTGCTGTTTCTGCAGCGCGGCCACAGGTTCGCAGAGGATTTGAGACGTGGCGCAGCACCGCCGAGGGTTTCAGCAGTGCAGCTTGGTGCACAGCAGGGAGATGGTAGCAGTGGAACGACCCGTGTGGTGCAGGTAGCATGTGGATACGCGGCCCATTGTAGGGCCTACGCAATGCACACGAGGATTTTTTGCAGTGCAGCGCGGAGGCTAGCGACAGAGACCATGATCAGTGGCATGACATGAGGCAGGCAATAGTAGTTCATGGATCACTTAAGGAAGTGTTTCGGTGGGATGTGGCTGTATGGAGAAAATATGCTGAAACTGTAAAAAATACGCTGGCCATTGTCTTTTTTTTTTGGGTTAGCAGCGTATTATGGTTTATACGCTAGTCCCAGCAGTATTTTTTTTCACAGTTACCGTGTATCGTTGGGTTGGCAGCCTATTATGGTTTACAGGCTAGCATTGATAGAAAATACGCTGGCCAGCCAAAAAAATACACTAAAACCGTGAACAAATGCATACTACGGTAGGACAGTGTAACATTACAATGTTTTTTTTTTTTTTTTTTTTTTTCTCCAAAACCATCAAATGTTAAGGATTTCATGGTATTGAAGGATTTCTTATCATGAAACATACACATGTGGTTCAAATTTAGTTATACAGGCTAGGGTGGGCCTGCGAGCTCACTTGGCTTTCCCTGCTACATGACACTATCAAGTACTACATTACTGTAACACTATCAAGTACTACATTACTGTTTCTGAGCTTATTGTATCTTCTCTTTTAGAAAAAAGTTTCAATAATGTACTTCAAAAAATGGTCACAAATAAATTCAAAGTAGAGAATCAGACTAGATAACTATGCAGGAAATAGCAGACCATAAAAATCATGAGCAAGCATTGTAATTATTTTAGAATAAAAGTTTGAGCATCTTCACCTTTGGTTTTGCAACAATATTCATTTATGCTTAGCAATATTGAAATGAAACATTGGTACAAAATAGGAAATTTTAACAATGGAGAACCTTGGTAAGAATATTACCCTACGCATCTTTGCAGACATATTACAATTAATGATTACTAATATTCGCAAGCTTAGAGAAGACAAACCCTCAACCTTTTTCTTTTAAATTCAGTTGCAAAATTTTCAATTGATCGAGCCATCTTTGATCTTACAAAACTTAGGTACCTTGATGCATTGTATGTTGTTATTACATTATATTCATTGAATATGATGCATCCTTGATGCACATAAGGTTGTCATTACATGATATTTATTGTATGCATCTATAGGAATTTACCCTCTAGCCTATGAAAATTTAGTTGTATAATCTTTAATATCCTTTCTATGATTTTGACGATCATGTGTTATGGCTATAATGGTTATTAACATTCTCACGTGATGATGTTGATGTAGTTGGTGATGATGTACCTAATGAGCTTATTTTTCTTCCCATGACTTGACTTTGTTTATTGTTGAAAATCTTATAGTTTGTTATATCCTTGTTTAATTTGTTTTCATTTGGTCATAATAGTCATAAAAACCATGCATTGTTTTTGTTCTTGTATGTTGCATAGTGCAACTATGGTTTTAAACATTTATGTATGTATATATTTTTATCATTACATGGTGTGAGTTTGGCTATGTGTTAGTTTTAAACTTTTATGTTTTATATGTTTTATATAAACATAAAAAGTAAATGTAATAAGGCTATAAAATAAAACTAGTAAATAAAATGTGATGTAATGATAATTGTAAAGCAAGGTATATGTGTATAATTAAAACTTGTAAATGATGCTCTCAAGTAGATTGGCTATAATGTTGGTTTAGGAAAGAAAATAAAAATTTATTATGTTTGTTAGTTTTAAGTCTTGGCGAGCTATGATGTTGCTAGTTTTAGGCCTTGGCATGCCTTTGTATTACTAGTTTTAGGCCTTAACATGTCATTGTGTTGCCAGTTTAAGGTGTTGGCTAGCCACCGTCCATACTTGCCTAACAAGTATGAGATGCTCTCGAAAGAGCATATAAGGATAAAACCAATAATAAAACATGATATAATGTTCCAAAGGTAAATAAATGACCATTAACCAAAGAAGGAATAAGGTGTTTACTATTATGCCCATCATCTCCCCTATTTAGCATGGCAAGCTTCATGCATTTTCATTGGTCATTCAGTGTTATAGAGTTCATATTATTAGCATCATTTTTTTCTCATCAATGGTACTAGTTTGAGTATCAAGAGTTTCCTCTTGAAACTCCACCTCTGAACCTTAGTTGATGTTAACATAGTTAATAAAAGATAGTGACATATTGTCTCCATTAATGAAAATATTTCCTTCTTCATATGGCAAATAGATCTCCTATTGTATAGGAGATGAGACTGCATGAACCTTAGCCAACCATGACCTTCCTAGGATCAAGTTGAAACTGGGTGTCTCTTCAATCACTAGGAAGTTGGAAGATATATGGAATTGCTCACTAGATACAAAATCCAATAAGATAAAACCTTGCACTACTACTCATGATCCATTAAATGAATTGAGTGTTGAGGTAGTAATTTCTTGGTTGTTCTTAGTTAAGTCTAGTTTCTCAACAATGATGTATGAAATCATGTTGGTTGACACTCTAGTATCCACATGAACAAGATGAATCTTATACCTACCAACATGTATAGTAATGAGAAGAGGAGTGGATAGTACTTTCCCATTTTGAGAGTCAATCTTCACCTCACTATCATGAAAGTTGAGCATGGATTGATATCCATTTTTCCTAAGAGTATCTTGCTCAATAAAAAAATGGCTTAACTCTTTGTTAGTAGGCATGTATTTGTTCACAAGGATAGAAGTCAACACTTTAGCTAGTCCATCTCTATGAGCTAGAGAAGTTATGACTAGGTCATATAAGTTTAGTGATGTGTTCATTTGTTTGAGAAATCATTTGGCTTGTTCCATTATTGCAAGGAAACTCTTTCCCCTAGTGTGTAATGTTTTACCCTTGGTGGTTTTAATTTCCTCCATCCTTCCTAGATTTTGAAGCTTAGGTTTTGATGCATGTGCCTTAGGCTCCTTGTCCATGGATGTAGTTGTTCTTGGTGTAGACCTCTGTGGATTAGTTTGTTTTGAAGTCTTTTATTATTGGTGATCTTCAATGGGCTTTGTTGTTGTTTTGGAAATAAGGTTTTTTCATCATTTTTGTGGTGATGATTTCTTGCTAACCATTGAGTTGTTAGACATAATTGCTAGACTTTCATCATGGGTTATTATAGGCTTGCTTGTTGAAGGTGAAGGAACCTATATGACAAATGGTTCCTTAGGCTTTGGAGGATTAGTATCTCATGGTCTAGGTTATGAAGTTGATGCCATTGAAGATGGTACATATATGATGAAAGACATTTTAGAAGCTAAGGGAGGTGGTACCCATATGATGAAGGGCTCTCTAGGCTTTGTTTTTTGAGGTTGTGGTGGTACTTTAATGACAAACAATTTCCTAGGAGGATTAGATTATTTGATTTCTATGAATGAGGCTATAGTATAGGAGTTATTATTGGCACTTAGAGAGTTTGGCTTATTCAACACCAACTCTCCATGGTTGATCATCTTCTCGAGGTCATCCTTTAATGCTAGGAAACAATTAGTGTCATGACCAACTATTTTATGATAATGGCAAAACCTATTTAGTCTAAATTACTTTGGTAGCTTGGGATCATATTTGGTTGTTATCGTTAGGTCTTTATCTATGTCACAAAGATGATCATGCCTCTTAAGATTAGTTTGTTTTGAAGTCTTTATCTATGTCACAAAGAATAGTTTCTTATGTTGTATACAATTATCTTTAAGCAACTATTCTAAAATCTCAAAGGACTTCATGGGAAACATTATGTACTTTGATCTATCCTTCCATCCAAAGTTTGGTCTTGGTTTATTTGGGACATAAGTAGTGGACAATTGCAATGAGTCAAAAGATACAATGTAAGGTAGTGATCCCCACCTCTCTACTTGTTTTGACTCCTTGGATATTTTAGCCATGGTTGTATGTTCTTTCTTAGTTCTCTCAATATCCATCATTGTGTGTTGCTTTTTATAGGCCACATAGGTCAAATTGTTGCTTGCCTTAGCTACCTCCTCAATGTTCTTAGTTTGTGAAAAGGCTCAGCTTAATGATTGGGGCTCTAATTAGTAGATCTTTGACTTGATAAAGTTATTTACTACTCTCTTAAAGGTGACCAAGAGATGAGTTTTAGAGATAGGCTCTAGAATATCATTCAATGTTGAATTTCATCTCTAAATGAACATTTTGATGACTTCAAGTGGCCAATGCTTCACCTTCATCAATTGATCTTATATGGCATTTGGCTTCAAGTTATATCAAAAGAGGTTCACAAATTGATTTACCAAGTCTTTAAGGGAAGAGATGGAACCTCTAGGAAAGGTTTGGTATCATTCTAAAGTCTTTTCCATGAGGGCCATAGGAAAAATGTGTAATATCATATGAGGTCAAGCTTGCAAAAGAAGGCATTTAGACTACTAGGTTATTAGATATGCATTAGGATCTTCTTCATCATTGTACTTGGTGAAGTTTGGTATAGGCATGCTCCTAGGTAAGGTTATTTAAGACATAGTAGTGCTTATAGGATCATCTTGGTAGAAATCTATAACCTTGACTATTTAACTTGTACTGGCTTTGAGTTTCCATAGCTCTTCAATAAGGTCTTCGATCATTTTGAAGGCTTGATCTAAGCCTTGGGGCATAGATATTGAATATGATGTTTGTAGTAATGGTTGAGGAGGAAGTTGAGTAGTTTGATGATGTGTGATTGGTATTGATATAGATAGAAGAGGTTGAGTGACCACCATTGTAGGAGGTTTGAACAAGGAGAAAGAGATTTGTGTTGGAACATGTGGTATGAAGGGAGAAAAGGTAGTATGAGAAGCTTGTGTATCTTGAGATCTTATTGAGGGACCCATTGGAATGAAGAAAGGATGAGATGCAATGTATACCATGCATGATGGTCACGTAGAGCAAACTTATGTTCTGAAAGATATGGATGAGAATAAGAAGGTAGATTGAGATATGGGTTGTGTCTGGTGTTTAGCAATAATGGATGTAGGCCCAAACATGGTAGGATGGATAGGAGGAAAAGATGATTAAGGGACATGTCCCAAAAATGATGTAGGAGATGCTAAAATAGGAGCAGTAGTTTAGGGATTCACTTATTGGAGAAGGCTCTCAATGAAGTTATCCAACTTTGGTTTAGCCTCAAACTCATCTTTCTCTTCTTGGTGAACCTCTGAACTAAGCTCCTCACTCCACTCATCAACATCTATAAGTTGTATGAGCATATGCACATAAAAGTTAGCAAGGGAAATTTTATCATAAGGAGATGGGATGTATTCTTTCCCATCCTAGTGCATAATTTCAAATTGATGCTTAGCATCAACTTCAGAGCATGGTATTAGTAGAGCAGCTGGTATCTTGACACAAAAGAAGTTGTAGAACTCTTCATTGATGGATGTGAAGTCTAGGTTCTTACCCCTTTCTTAGAGTGATTTTCTTCACTTTATGACCATGGGGTCTTTTAGATGATAGATAGGAATTGCATCCTAGCTAGAGGCCATGTATGTTAAGTTGAGTGGTAGTGCAATTGATTTACAAAAAGGCATGAACTAGTATCAACAAGAGTACACTAGGCCTTGCAAACATATACTAGGCTAATGAAAAGTATGTTGGGCTTTACAAAAATATGTTGGGCCAACAAAAGGTATGCTAGGCTTTACAAAAATATGTTGGGTTAACAAAAAGTATGTTGGGATTTAGAAAAATAGGCTTGACCAATGAAAAGTATGCTAGGCTTTACAAAAATATGCTAGGCCAATAAAAAGTATGCTAGTCTTTACAAAATATGCTAGGCCAATGAAAAGTATGTTGGACTTTACAAAACTATGTTTGGCCAACAAAAAGTATGTTGGGCTTTAGAAAAATACATTGTTCCAACAAAAAGTATGTTCGGCTTTACAAAAATACTTTAAACCAACAAAAAGTACACTAGGCTTTACAAAAATATGTTGGGCCAACCAAAAGTACACTAGGCTTTACAAAAGTATGTTGGGATAATGAAAGGTATGCTTGGCGTTATAAAAATACTTTGTGCCAACAAAAAGTACATTGGACTTTACAAAAATAAGTTGGGAAAATGAAAAGTATGGTGGCCTTTACAAAAATACACTAGGCCAACAAAAAGTATGTTGGGCTTTACAAAAATATGCTAGGCCAACAAAAAGTACATTGGGCTTTATAAAAATATGTTGGTCCAACAAAAACTACATCGGGCTTTACAAAATATGCTACTCCAACAAAATGTACAATGGATTTTACAAAAATACATTGGGTTTTTGGTGCACACCTAAAATACAATTTTGTGAAATTTTAAGTATAGGTTTTTTTGGGCTTTAAAAAGTGCAACACTTGACAAAAATGTAGGTATATGATCAAATTTATTATAGTTTATATGTTGGGCTTTGAAAAGTCTAGCAGTTGTTGTGAAAATACACTAGTATTTTTTGAAACATACACTAGGTGTTCCAAAAATACATTGGGCTTGTATGAAAAGTCCAATGGAAAAAAGTTCAAAAACTACAAGTGGGTTATGATTTGCAAAGATATGCTAGCCCTTGGAATACCCAAAGTCAAATTTTGATAGGTAGAATATGCAGGTTCCTTTAAGAAATACATTGGGTTTAAAAAAGTCTAGCAGCTGCTGTGAAATTTTGAGAATACTGAAACATGCTACAATAAATACACTGGGTACAAATTATAGGAGGATGAGTGGCTATAGAAGTTTTTGGAAAAATTTCAAGGTAGTATTCCAAGATCTATCAATAAGAAAAATTAAATGAAGATAAAATTTGATAAACAGGTAAAGTTAGAGTAGGATTGGGTGAAGAACTTGGGTGGAGGTCCTCCTTCTAGCACTAGAAACTATAGGACCAAAAAAATTTGGCACTAGAGACTGAATACCTCCAATGAAACAATTTGACCTAAAATCTTGCAATTCTCAAAAAAGGAATTTGAAGCACCCTAGATAGTTTTTTCAATCAATTAGGGACTTAGAAATTGTAAAACATAATATAAATGAATTTAATGGAAAATGCAAATCTATTATGAGAGAATTAGGAAAATAAACTTGCACAAAACAAATGAACTACTATGTTTTTGTGATTAAGTTGCACAAAGAGCTATGTGGGAGATGCTTGCAGTTCTGATGAAACCATTAGAGTACATATTATACTTAGCTTCACAAATAGGTGCTCCAAAGTTCCACTCCCAAGGCTCCTTGTTAGTTCTCTAGTGGATTTGCTTCATTGATGCTGAAATGGTGGTTGCTGGTTGTTAACTTATGATGGTGTGCCCTATGCTGAAAGTCTCAATGTTTAGCTTAATACCCAAAATGCCAAAAGTCCTTGTGAAGTAATAATCTTTAGTTTTTATAGATAATTTGATGTTGATTTGTTGATGCAAATTTCTAACATTATAGGCTATCGACTTTAGTGTATTTTTTAGTTATAGATAAGTTTGATGCATGAAGGTCATCAAACTTATGCTTGGTTTACCAAAGAGATGTTGGCTACACCATAAGTACACTAGCCTTAGAGAAGATACACTTGGACTCATGGAAAATATGCTAGCCTTACCATGAAAATCAAAGTCAAATAGTTTATACACTAGCTATGGGTGGTTCTAGTGTATAAATTTCTATGACCAACATGAAAACCCAAATTTGGTTATTTCCAAGGCATTTTCAGCCTTCCCAAGCCTAGATACATGCATGACATATCTTTTTTCACTTAGGAAGTGAGGCAATAACAAGTTATGAGGCTAATTTTAGCCTCAATAAGTTAAAGTATGTGAGATTATAGCCTGTGAATGACAAAATTTACATTTTATAATAAGATCCTACCTCATGTTTAATGGTGAAGGTTATGAGTTGCAACATGATTTTTCTTAGTGGTGTTTCAATTTTTAATATTGATTATCTTAACATGTTTAAAAATGATATGGTAAGAAAGTTTAAATTTTTCAAATTGTGCTCTAAGATCTCCCATGAGAAAGCGCTTAACTTCAAAAGTTCAAAGTTTTTTGAATCACTCAAATTAAACTCTTAGATTAAAAGTTATGGTGCTTTGAAGGCTTTGTTCTTTGGAAATGAAAAAAAATCCTTCTATGTTTGAAATAAAATGTTAAAAATGAATAAGGGACACTATATCTGTATACATTTTTATAAAATCAATATCATATATGTAACATCATAGCTACAATATTGTAGGCCTTGCAAGATCATTAACAAAAGATAGAATATTTGTTACTTTTATAAGGGCCAAAATTGCACCATTACCTCATGTTTTTTAAATTTCAAGACTTTCTAACAACTACTAGGCTTGAGTATGGGTCTCACTCATGGCTAGAATAAATAGAACTAATCAAAATGACTCATTTAAGATTTAAATTTAACCAAAAATAGCAAGATAAAGGAAAAATCATGAGAATGCATTAAAATTCAATAAATTTTTGAAGATAAGTGGGTCTCATGATAATGATTGAAGATAGAGTAGTTGCTCATGATGTTTTAGAGAGTGTGGAACTAGGTCTTGGACATGATCCCCAACTATTATACAAATGGATCCTTCTCAAATTAATCTCCTATCCTTAATGTCATTGTATAACCATTCTTATAGGTTTTTGTGAGTATATTAATGTGACTCAAATCTTTATTCCAATATACACATAACTATCATAGCTAGAATCTTGCACTATGACATACAACATCATTAAATTCATTATTGAAACATGCCAGTGAGGTGAAGTGAAGTTATAAGAGATTGAACATCTAAAACATGAAATACCTTAGCATGGTTTAGTAGGCCTTGCATGTTAGGCATGATTAATTTGATCATCATACCTATCTATTGGGATTTCAAACCTAGTTCAATCCACTTACTAAAGACATCACATTACATTATCTTGGGCCTACCATCATGAGAAAAAGTATCCAAAACATTCAAAACAATACCACTCAACAAAGAAAAATTGAAAAACATTTATTATGATTAGTTAAAATAATTAATTAATCATTGGTATTCAAGTTGGGAATCTTGGCTATTAGTTAGAGGAGCCTCTTCAAGTATGAATCATGTGTATTTCCAAGCTCATAAATGATGCTAATCCTATTACCAGTGTACCTTCAAGCATGCATCACATGTCTTTCAAATCACATAATGGAACTAGTCTAAGGGATCATAAAATTTTTGAAAGTAACCTACCTTCAAGTATGGATCACCTATATTTCTAGAATGTTGTACCCACTTATTTTTTTCAGTTTCATAATCACTAAAAATAAGTGTGGTATTAACATTGTTTCATCTAATTTGAGCATCAAAATGAGCTAAAAAACTTTAAAATATGCATTTTCAGCTCTTGGTGACCTCCAGGAATCATTCCAACTTATAATATAAAATATGAGAATCACTTTTGGTGAGCCTAAAAATTTTTGGGAATAAATATTTTTCAAAGTGTTATGAATTAATATTAGCCTTAGACCATCTTGTCTACATCACTTGCATCAAAATTTCTTTTAAACCTCTAATTTAATCCTTTAATATCTTGAATGATTCATCTATAGTATTCTCAATATGACACCTACCAAATTTTAGCATCTTTGTGCGTTAACTTCAAGACCCTACAAGAAAAAGTTTTTCAAGATCCTAAAAGCAAGGTTGAACTCCACTTAACTTTGGGGTTAAATTTGGTAATCCTAACCCTATAAATATGGGAGAAAATCCCATATTTCATGTGGTTATTTTCTAAGGTCTAGATCACTTTTCAAGATTTTGAGAAATCAAGAACACAAGAATCAAGCACCCAAGTGCCTCCCATGAGCTTCAAGGCCATCATGAGCTTAGTTTAGCACCCAAGTTTCTGATAATCCAAGCATGGATACTAACACAACATCAACATCAATTATGCAATTCTTACATCAACTTCCACACTTAGAATATTTTTAGTATTAGCATCACTCTCCAAAGTTAGAATTTTTTTTAGCTACAACATTAGTCTTGGGACACTTATCCAAGATAGCTCAATTTTGGCCCTACATTGATTCTAGATAGCATCTACCACTTTCAAATTCATATACTCATCCTCCAAAGGTTCAATTTCACCATCAAAATCCATGTTTTTCCCACAAATTTTCTTTTTATTATTATCTTTACCTCACTTATGTTTTTTTACCAACACTTATAGTTTTGGCCTTCCATAGGAGGCAAACACTACTCATTCATTAATTAAGCTCTTTAATTATTTGCGAAAGGCACCAAAATAAATTTTTTCATATCATGATCTTCACTTTTGAATATTTTATTATCTTTTATTTTCTTTCCATACTTATATTTTTCATTTCTCATACAACTTTTTCATAATTAGTTTAATTCTCAATAAATAATACTTAATTAATTTTACTATCTAAATGTATCATTTTTGTTCATACCCCTACCATTTCTAGGTCACATGTGATAAGCTAAGTCCACATTTGATTAGAATTTTTTTCTCCATCATGTCATAATTATTGCTTCATCAAAGGTTATATCAAACCAAAGACCATTTGTAATCGCAAGTTACATACTTACATACTTAACTTGTGTAGGTGTTCTTGTGAAATCTAAGAAAGAATAGTTTTGTACAAACATTTTTAATACTAGATAGAGGACCATAGATTTTTCTAGTATTATCAACCCTTTTCCTATTAGCTTATAGATCCTTTCTAATAGTTAGAAGTTTTCATAATTTTATCACTTTTACTTTATTTTTTACTTTACACTTGATAGCTTTTTAAAGTGTGTGTAGGAGACACTCACTAACACCATATCTAGAAAAGATTCTAACTCTTCTACCTCTCTTAAATTCATATAATAATGAAGACATGAAAGGAACAAGCTCTTGTAGCACCCATGACTTAGTAGGACTATTAAGCTACATGTGTCAAGCAAGTGTTAAATATGGCACTTTGCAAGAACAAGCTATAGATAATGTCTATCTATAAAATGATCCATGATCTATAACCATGGTTTCCTGACCCAAACTATCCCATTGATCTAGATTAATATAAACAAGATATGTTAGTAGAGTACTTGGTCATCATAGATGCAATCTAGATAATATGAAATGTTGAGATTCAATAAAGATAGATTGTTGGGGATCACCTCATGAGAAATTTAAATATCAATTTTAGCAATACAAATTAATAATTTCAAGATTAACATAGCAAGGGAAGTAGTGACATCAGCATCCATGATGAAGAGAAAAATTTCCATATTTCCCTATCTACAAACCCCTTCCATCATCCATATTCATTACCTTAAAGTCATGCTTTTTAGCATGTGAAACTCATTAGTTCCACCAATTTGTTTTATGTGCACATATCTTAGACTATTACTTACATAGCATCTAATTTAGCTATTTTTGCATTCATTGCATCACCTATGACTAACTTATCTCTAGCCTACAATCTCTTCCCAAGCATAACAACAATAATCCTACAAGTCGTGCTTTGGTATAAGATGTTAACTCACCACTTGACACTTTTTAAGCCTAGTCTCACATGGTTTTAATTCAACAGTCATAATTTTTTCTACCTTTTCTCTTACCCCCCATCTACACATAATATTTCTCACCATAATATTGTACTATTCACATCTATGTCTATCATGAAACTTTCCTAACTAATATTACTTGCTCACAATTTCATTTTGAGCAATCCTACTAACAATATCCCTAGGGTTCCTTCTAAATTGATGTTGTTACTTTAAGATCTATTCTTCCAACTACAAATGAATGAAGATCAAACTCAAAAGGCATTTATATTGAATGGGGATAATCTTATCATGTCTATTTTCATTCTCTTTATAGATCCTATAAGCCTCTTAATTCCACCCTCTTAAGTACCCAAGGAAGTCTCACTACTAAATTTTACTAAGTACAATAGGGAATCTAATCCTATAAATCATATAATCATCTTTTTAAATAAATGTATGTTACTAGCCAACTATTCCCACATCATCCTTAGAAATATTTCTAATTACTTAACCAAAAAAGCATTTGAATGGTATAGCTAGTCTATCACTTTCCTAGAATAGCTCTTTACCATCTTTGTGAAAAAATTAAAATACAATATCACTAAAGATGAAACTTTATAAAATATTCTCACGATCAAACAAGCCCACAATAAGTCCATCTCCAAGCTCATCTCAAGATGGACATCAGTCATAATGGAGATCACACATCCACTTGCTAATGAATAGCTCCTAGACATCTTTGAAGGACTACGAATGACTACATCAAAGGCAAGTTGACCTACTCTTATCCATTAAGCCTTCACGATGCCATTACTTCTACCAAGTACATTGCAAAGGTGGTGATTTAATGAAATGACTTGGAGTTGATAAAATTTTACAATAGTCTAATAAAGTAACCAATAAGGAAAAATATTTCTAAAATTTAGAGAAAACCATGACATCTATGAGCTAATATTTAGCCACTTCATAATAAAAAAAATGATGGTAAAAGGAGAAATAAGAATTCAAATGCTAAGCCTAATAGTGTAGGACAAAATGCATTCAACATTAGACAAATGAGACCATCTATGAATAGGTCTAAATATCATAAGTTCCTATGACCTACGCATAAATTTATAACATTTTGCTAAAAGAGGGCTCCATTACCCTAAAATAGGCTTCAAAGAAAACAAGAACATGATTCAAAAGGCTTAAAACTTTGGCCTTTGATTCTTCCTAGTAGGTAAAAGGAGACCTACCTATCTTGAAGTGGTATAACCCTAACAAGTTTTGTTACTATCATGAGGCTATAAGGCATGATATTCACAATCATAACATGCTGAAGAATGATGTTCAATTCTCAATAGAAAAAGAAAAAATTGAGTTCAACACCCTAGTGCAACCAAGTAATCAAAACATGTAAATTTTTTAGGATCTACTAAATTCTCATTAAAGGAGGATTTTGTTCTTATATTTGTAAAGAAAGGAAAATCCTTCCAAGACATCCTTTATGATCTAAAAGGATCCTACTCAAGATACTTTCCATTCATTTCCTTCGCTAATCCCATAAGAACCTAGGAAGCGTTTTGTTATTAATCTTCCTTGAAATGATATCAAATCTTTCCCATCACAAAGAAAATGTAAATCTTAATTAGTTATTGACATGATGCCTCACTATGAAAAAGCCTCTAGACATTTAAATGCTCCTTTTACCTATCCTTTATCTCCTCTAAGAAATTACCTTTCCTTGAAAATATCATCTAGACCTATCAATTATCCTCCTATTCTACCTTATGTTATACTTTCTCCATCTTACCAAATCTCAACACCTAAGTCATTGAAGCCTCAATTTCTTCCAACCCTAGCATCATTACTTAAGATTCTAATGCAAGTTCAAAAGAAGGCCAAATAAGACAAAGGAAAGGAGAATAAGTAGACTATTAAAAGACATATTCAAAACAAAAATAAAGTCTTCTTTTAGATTGGACTTGGTATTAATCCTTCCTCCTTCATTATCATTCTAGCTCTTGTCACATTAAATTTTGGCCCTCACACATCTACAACTAAGAAGGTAACACCTACGAACAAACCCTTATCATGAATTGAAATAGCAATGAAACCAAAGGAGATCAATCTTTTTCTATTTGATCTAATTTTGACATCAAAGGTGCACCATGTAACATTGGAGGAATTATTCAAATTAATTATAATTCCTACATACATTCAACCTCATGCTAAAGTAATATCATTTGCACTCAATTCTTCAAGGTATGAGGCAAATTGCTCGATTTTTAAAGAAGAAAATATTAAGACTCATCCTAAAATGGGTGTTGCATGCCAACTTTTGATCTATATCACAATATGAATTAGAAACAATGTGTCCCTACCTTTGGTACACATTGATGATTGATCTAGAACTAACATTATTTCATGCTCCAATATAGAGCATCTTGATCTTAAAAAATAGGTTACGTACTCTAACCATTCCTCTTTTTAACCTCATTTAGTGATGCTAGGATATAAATCCTAGGTGCAATTAAATTTTTATTTTTAGAGAGAAGTTGTATCACATCCGAAGTAGTTATTGCAATCATAAGGGATTCTTCTGATATAAATGCTAATTTAGAGAGGCCTTTGTTAGCCTTTCACAAGGCTATGTTCTCTCCTTTACATCAAAAAATCCATTTTTCTTGTAATGATAAGGTAGTGGTGATTTGTGTGGACGTTGAGGTACCTACTATATTATGTCTTAATCTTGTAAAGGACATAAGCCTAGGGTCTTGGCTTATGCTAATAGGACAAAACTCCATAAAATAATAAAGTGTTAACAAGTGTGAGTCTAGCATGCCCTAGTCATCTAGTACGTATGAGTTTGTGGACCTAGAATTCAATGAACTAAACATAGTTGATTTGGTTAAAAGAATGAAAGGTCCTACTAGATGGCAAGCTAGGAAAGCCATTGACAAGGCATAGCCTTTGCAACAACCTAACCTTCTTGCTTTTCTTTCCCCTCACTAGTTATTTTATTTCAAATTTACATATTTTTTTCATTCCTACTTAATTTTATATTTCTTATTTTAATTTACTTGTTTTCAATATTTTCAAGTTTTCCTAGCTTTGTTTTATTTATTCTCTATCATCTTCATTAATTTTCCTTTTATTCATATCTACATTTTTATGTTTACTTTATATTATGTACATCACATTCTCTCTCTTTCTCTCTTTTTTTGCACTACAAAAAATATACATACATGAAAGCTAAAAAAATCATAAACATAGAAAAATTTAAAACTACAAATACATAAAAACATAAAATCCATAAAAAAACAATAGTTCTTGCATTATAGCCAATGTCTTTAGTACATCCATCATCAACAAATATGTCTTGTATAAAAAATTAAAATAAAAAAATATGATTATAATCATCATCTGTATTATTTAAAATAGCATATAAATCCATTACTAATAACTAATTTTTGTCCCATAATTGGTAGAAAAAATCTTTTCCACCACTTCTACATCCTCTTCATCGTTCACTCTAGTACGAGAACCTCTTGGAGCCTTTATACCTATGATAATAAGCAAAAAAAATGTTAAAAATACATGAAAATTCATAAAATAACTAATATGAATAAAATTTAAAATTAAAAATATACTAAGACTAATAAAATTTAAGAAAAATAAAAACAAGTTGAGTAAAATATTTATCCCTTACCTATAGTTATGCCATTAGGACCCACTCCATATCCATCATCTTCCATCATCACTTCTATCTTATAGACCTCATATCCATATGCATCCACTAGATTTTAAGTGATCTCCTCTAGTCATATGAATGTAAATCCCAAATCCTCTAGTAATATAGCTAGTACATCTAGTAAGGTAGGATCCTCCGTAATAGTCTACCTCTCCAACATGTCATTCTTCTACCCATTGGATCCAAATATTGAACCTCTTTCTATTTCCTTTATACATTTAGGTACTCTTTAAAGGACTCTAATACATCACTTACTCTTATCTTTTCAATCAAAATCACTCACTCTCCTTTTAATTCTTTTATCCTTAAGTTGTTTTATAAGAAGTATTTTTTTTTTCTTTTTGTAAAAAAACTTTTTCTTCATGTGTTTTCTATTCCATTACTCCCATGTTAACTAGATATCCCTTAAACTACTATTTAGTATCTTTAAGATTAATAGGTTGCATTTATAAATAGTACAAGTAGCCACCATGGAGTTCAAAAAATCTCTCAACCACCAATAGAAGGAAGCTAAAAGAATATAATGCACAATCTTGATCCCATGAAGTTCAACATCTAAGTTCCCTACCTCTTTGTCCTACTTGAAAATTTTATATTTCATCTTCTCTTTTTCTTCCTTAATTACTAGTAGCTCTATAGTTAGATTCATGGTATTATTAGATTTTTTTCATAGCCAAGGAATTCATATCCATTTCATACTAAGCTAAGGCATCCATCCTCTCTTGGATTCTAAGTTGATCACATGAAAGAGGTTGGAGGGCAACATCTATAATAGACACTTTTCCCTAATCAACCAAAGCCTATACATCTATTAAGTACCTAGTCATTACTATGGATCATTGAACCTAGAAGGAGGGGGATGAATAATTTTCCCAAATTAAAACTTAAAAAAACAAAGCACGCACACCAAATTTAACATGGTTCCCCAACTTGGATAGTCTACACTCCAAGGGTAGATAGCAAGCACACCTCTAGATCTTGTTGCTCTTAAAATGTGGTTGAAGGATCCACATCCTGTAGAGTGTTCAAGATCCACTTTGGAGTGTTGTACCACAATGCCAATCACTTAACCCCACAAGGTCCCATCAAGCTTGGAAATGTGGTTTCAATGCTTCCACAACCTTTACAATCTTAAGCTCTGCACTGGAGTGTTATACCATAACACCAACAACTCACTCTTGCATAATCCTGATAAGTTCAAGCATATCAATCTTGCAGGGCAACAAGAACAAGAATTACAAGGGATAATTACAACTCAATTTGGTGATCCTTGTATAGTTAGGTACAACACTATTTACAGTGCCAAAATGATAAAACAATGAGAAGCAATAAAGAATTCAATGATTACAAATGATTGTACAATGAATGCAATAAGGCTTACACATTTCTCAATGTACATCAAGTCTTCTTATAGCTTTCATGTTTCTAAATCCATCTTGGAACTCGTGCAACAACTAGCCAATGGTCATTAATAGTCATGGAAGACATCTTACTTGTGCCAAATAAGCCTCTCTAAAATTACATTCATTTTTGGGAAGACATCTTTGTTTAGTGAAAGAAATCTTTCTAAGATCTTCATTCTTGAAAGATGTATTTATCTAACGAAAGACGTCTTTCTAAACTTGGTCTTCATTTTGTAAAAATGTATTTGCCTTGTGAAAGATGTCTTTATTTGAGAAACGCATCTTGCTATTTCTAATGATGTCTTTTTCTGAATTTACTCCAATTCTACCAAGACATCTGCTACTTTTTTGAGACATCTTTCTACATCTTCCTTTGCATGATGAATCCTTCACTCTTTATCCATAACCTTGCTCAATCCAAGTTCTTGTCTTGCAAGCACAACAACTACGCACACATTCAAAAAACCTTTGTCTTCCAATTTTATTAATGTTTTGACATACCAAAACCAAAAGGTCCATAATATCCCCTTTTTTGGCAATGTCTGAAACTTAAGAAAAATGGGTTAGCCTTGTCCAAAAATGAACAACACATTTAGTAACTTCTCTTCCTTTTTGAACATAACCAAAAAGGATAAAGCATATAACATAAGCAAAAAAATATATATATAAAAAGATATGAAGAAAAACATAGACATATATAAATTCATATGGTAGCCAGGGAGTAGGATAAGGGTGAAGGATCAATAGGATGTGAATTGAGTTATAAAAATAAATATACCACACAAATATAACTAGAAAACATATATTTTTTCCATAACCATCTATAAAATGTTTTACAATAAACTATCCAAAAACATCTTAGAGTATAACTATCCATAGATAAATCACATATGTGCAAAATCCCAAAAATGCATATGTGAAGGACAAAAAATGTCTCATCTTTTTTTATAACCAAAAGGAAAGAATAAACAACCTATCAAGGTTTCAATCACTCACCTTTATAGCATCCACAAACTTAGAATCTACCATTGCTTGAGATGGACGATAAGTCTCCTCCTCATTGTCATCATTGGTAGTTCTTAGATGGCTAGATTTCTAAGTGTCCTCATCTAAGAACTCAACTTGTTACACTAGAGCTCACCTAGGATGAAGCTTCACTTGAAACCAAGAGGAAGCTAGTGGAACTAGTGAATGCTAAGCTAGGACCCATTGGAACTTGGTTCCAAAGATACTCTTCATAGCTTGCTGCTCAAAAGAGCTAGGATCATCATTAGAGGGTATAATAGTGTGAGTAGGGAGGACTGGATCATGGTGCCCTATCTATGGCATGGAAGCATGACTCTCCCCCTGGACCCCAACTACAAGTGCCTCTAGCTTAGAATCAAACTCCATCCCGAAGTCATATGTGTGTGAGGGGCCTAATGCTGAAGAATGATGTGGAGGAATAGTAACATTCTCCTCATTATCAAAATTAGGAGTGGTAACCTTCTCAAATACCTATCCATAAAAGGGAGGAGGAATCCCAACTTTAGCCAAACTCTTATGCAAGTAAGAGAGGTTCCTCCGAAGCTTTCCAATGGCTCGAGCAAAGGGTTGAAACAATTTCTTCAAAGAATAACTAATTCGAGCTTATGAGGATTTCAATCTTCTCAACTATGGAGATGATTTCATATTTGTTTCAAAGGCCTAGTGTTGCATCCTGCTTCTACTATGTGCAAAGAACTCTCTTCTCAGTGTACTAACTAAGACTCCACTTTTCTTTAAGTAAAGGAAACTCTGGAATAGGTAAATCCTTTTGGGAAATAAATAGGATAATGAGGTAGGGATTCCCAAGGATTTTCACCTTGGAATAGAGACTCAAAATGTCTCTATAAAGTGTGTGCACTAGATCCAATGGTAATCCTATAAGCAAGGAATACAGTACAAAACTTTGGGGTGGTAGCAAATAACTATAACTACCTCCCTTTACCATTATGTTATACAAAAAAAAAGTGACAAGATGGATGTATCAAGATCATATTCCTCTACTCAATATGGCCCCTATCAAATATCATATCACTTCCAAACAAAACATCACAAAATTCATCATGAGCTATAGGCATTACACCATGGGTGTAGATATCATGCATAAAATTAATGGTAACATGAAAAAAATTAGAACTAGAAATACCTAGTAAAAGACCACAAAATTTTTTATGTTATAACTAATCATCATCATGTAGCTTTCACACCATGGAACCCAAGGCAAAATTTAATTGTAAATGTGAAAGTTGTAACCTAGAATGGGCAAATTCACATACTTTATACTTTTGGGGCTAAAAATGCTTTATTAGTTGTCAAATCCTCATTTCCCAAGTGAAAAAAGTCACCTAGTGTCTATATGTGGGCTTGGGAAGGTCAAAAATGCCTTTTAGAATGCCAAAAAAGGAAACTTAATGGGTTTTATGGGGAGTAGACATTTTTCTACGCTGAAAACACATGCAGAAGGGTAAATCTCATGTACCCCTAATGTAGGGGGGTTTAAAAACTTTTTTCCCTTGAACGTGGAGACCAAAGGCACATTTTGGAAATTTTCCCCTCAAACTAAAAAGTGTCCCCCAACTTGAAAACTTTCCCCCCAGTGTGGACAGTCTCGTCTATGCTGCACACACACATCCCCCCCCCAACGTGGAAACTTTTCCCCTAGCTTGGAAAGTTTTCCCCCATCTTGGAAACTTTCCCTGGAGCCTAGAAAGTTTCCCCCCAGCATGAAAACTTTTCCTCTAACCTGGAAAGTTCTTGCCACACCCCCCCAGCATGGAAAATTCAAGCCCCTAGCATGGAAGCCACAAGAAGAAAAATTTATCAAGTTATACACTTCAATGTTGACTAGCCACTTCAACAAGCATGGTGGAGAGCTTAGCATGGAAGATTCATCTCTAGTGTAGAACATGTGCCCTACTTACTATTTTTAGTAAATGGAATGGCCATGGGGGAAAGCACTTACTATTTTTAGTAACCCCCCAAATTTGTAGCCATTTTGCAACTTTTTCACAATCAATTTGTATCCTAATCATAGCCAATTTGCAACCCCATTCATGGCCCAAAACCCTATAAAAGCCAAAATCCAACACCATTTACAAGTTTCACATTTTTTACAAGGTTGAGAAAATTTTGGCATACAAGTAATTTTGGTTCTAGATTTTTGGGACAAGGTGGAGCAATTTTGGATAAGATTTTTACCAATTTTTAATAGTAATTTGCACACACATTATTCCATGCCTGGGACATTTTTATGTACTCAAGAGCTCTTACAAGTTCCCATACTTGTAGTCTCTTGAATCCCAATGTTGAAGCATTAAGGCCTTGAGATTTGGTGGATTTTGGTGTTAACACTATAATTTTGGAACTCCAAACCCAATGTGGGGCAACTTAGCATCAAAATACTCCCACTTTCTCACCCTCCAATAGGAACACAATTGGTAGATCCAAGGTTGCAGTAGAGCACTTGGATTGTGAAGCAAATCATCTCGAGTTCAATAGGCTCTGAAATCTTGTACAAATTGATCCCCTTCCTTGTCATCTAGGCACCATTTGTACACATTTCTCTAACTTATTCTTTATTCTTTTCTCAATAAAGTTTTAAGTTTTAAGTTTTGTGTTCATAAATAAAGTTATTATTTGTGCATTATTTGGATCTATTTATATTTTCATGTTTTTCATCTCTTAAGTCTCTAGTTGATGTACCAGATCAGCCAAAGAACCCTAAATCCCATTTTCATCATGAGGGCCCTAGGAATTTGGGGTTGTGAAACTACTTGCATCGAGGATCCTTGGTTTTTGTTTCCTTATAGGAATCAAGGTTTCTAGTCATAATAGTTTTTCTTAGTGCTAGAAGGAGGGCCTTCACCTAAATTTTGTAGCCAAATCTATTATTTTTGTTTCCATTTGCAAGTTGTGCCTTCATTTTTTGCAGCCAAAACCTTTGAAAAATGAATCTTGGTCTTTCCCTCCCTATGACCAAAACTGCAATGTGCAAGTTGTAGGTGGTTGGGCTTTGGTTTTTCACAACACTTGCTATGAATTTTAAGGCCCAAATCCAGTGTTGATATCTCTTTCTCCTATTTTTTTTATTACCAAAATTTTATTTTCCAGCTTCTAAAATTGGATGGTTCAACTCATCCATGAGTTGACATTCCCCCACCCTCTTTCCCCCCTCTGGCATACCCAACATGGAAGCAGTTGGGGGACCAACATTGATGAAATTTGAAACTAATTTTACAACTAAATTTGCTTTTGTTCCAAATTGAAAGCCATTTTCTTATAGCCAAAACTCTCATGCAACCCAACATTGTGTTCTATTTCCCCCTCCCCCTATGGTAGAAACCTTAGCATGGAAGATGCAAGTAGTTGGGGTGTTGGAATTTCATAACATATGTTGTGAATTCCTAGAACAAAGCCAGCATGGGAGCCTTGGTAAATATTTAATCTTTGTTGCCCTTTGTCACTAAACCAAAATTGGTTTCCATACCAACCAAGCCTACTTTTCCTTGCTTTTTGGTGAAATTTGGAAACTTATCAAAACCATCTTTGGAAACTACCATGTTTCCATTTTGGTCTTCAAACTTTCCCCCTTCTCTCCAATGTTGGAATAGGAATGTGTAATATTTTAATTATCTCACCCTTCCCCCCTTGCCATACCTAACATAGAGGCACTTGGAAAGCCAACTTGGGTGAGGTTTAAAGCCAACATTTCCAATATTTTATTTCTAGTAAAGGGGTAAATCCCCCTTATCCCCCACTTACTAATTATGTTAAGGATATTATTTTTTGTCATTTTCACTTTCTCTAAGAGTTTTTGGATTCCATTCACTAGAATTTACTTTTCTTTTAAGATTTATAGCCTATTTTATTTAAGCAATCCTCAATATTATAGCCATATCTTTTATAAAATTCACCAAATTTCCTTACACCTTCATTGGCAAGGATCATAACCAACAAGTCATGAGGGTGTATGATCCCAAAGATTTTGTAGTCATTGAGTGTAGGTGATCTTTGAGAGTTAGAGGAAAGATTCTTGATTTTGTAGTCATAAATGAACATTGTTATAACTTCATTTATAGCAAAATTTAGTCAAGTATGGTAATTCCCCGAATTAAAGCCAAATAAGAGGAAGTTTGAACTCATACACAGGGATGGAAAAGAATACATCCCTTCCCCATATGAAGAAATTTCTCTAACTAATGTATATTCTAGCATCCTAGCCTAATTGATTGCCATAGAGGAGGAAGATAACTAGCCTACCTTTAGGGAACAATAGGAACAAGAGGATGAATTTAGGATAGAATATGAGCTTGAAAACATCCTTGGAGGGCTATTCAACCAAACATCCCCCAATGTCATTGAAGCTTCACCTAATGCTTTTGTTTTCTTCATGGGCATGGTGCCACCATCTTCCACTCCTCCATGTCCTACTATAGTAGATCCCATGTTGGTTGTAGCATCACATCACACTCAGTCAATGTCACAAACAACAAATTATAACATATCAATGCCATTTTTAATGCAACTACAAAATACAAAACCATCAATGGTGGGCTTTACCACTACAAATCCACTAACTACTCACATGGGTTCCACCATGAGACCCCCTTAGACATAAGGGTCACACACTATGTTTGTCCCATTTTTGCCTCAAGTGCTAGCACAAACATCTTTCTCTTTATTTGGTCTATAGCCACAACTATATTGCAACCTTTTCCTTTTGTCATGCAACCCATAGAAAGGCCACAAGCCTCACAACAGATACCACAATCTTATGTACAAACCTTGCAAACTATGAGGCCACCACAAGGCTTGGATCAATCCTTTCAAATGATCCAAGACCTAATAGAAGAATTAAAGAGGCTTGAAGCCTCTATCACCACAAACCATCAACATTATGGACTTCTACCAAGACAATCCCATAAGTCCTATAGTTTGATCCTTGACACTTCCTCCTAGTGTCCCCATATCACAATTTAGCAAATATAATAAAGAAGGTAATCCTAATGCTCACCTTATCACTTTTTGATCTGAGTGTTTGCTCTTGCAACCATGGCCTCATACGATCATTAGGATTTTCCCTATGTCTTTGATTGGGAAAGCACTCAATTAGTATCCTGCATTGGCCAGAGGATCTATATCTTCTTTGGAAGACCTAGTAGCCTAGTTTTTCAAGCACTTCAAGTATAAATTGAAGCTTGACACAATGCTTGATCAACTCATGAAGGTTAAGCAAGGGCATTTAGAACTCGTACAAAACTTCATTTAATAGTGGAATGGACTTTTGAATAAAATACCAAAGCTCATAGCCGAAGCCCACTTGTTAGCCATATTCAAGGGATTAGTTAGTGACTTCATCAAGTCAAAACTCTACTACCTTGATCCATAATCTTTGATCCAAGAATTCTCACAAATCAAAAACATAGAGGATGCCACAAAACCTAGCCATGAACTAGCCTATATATCACATAAAAACTAACATGCTCGAAGAGACAAAGAAAAGAGCAAACAAAACAATACTACCATAGCAACTGTAACCCAAGAAGCCAAGATCACAAACAGAGGGCTAAAGGTCAATCCACCTAAGGTACCCACCAATGGCTACAGTAGCCAACCATCAACTTTTGGGATCAATACATCAACAAAAAATAGACATAACTTCAAAAGGATGGACAATTCTAAGTACATTGAGTTGCCACTATAACCATCCAAGTTGCTTGATCAACTATTAAGAAGTGGAAACATAAAACATAAACAAATGATTGAAGGCACTCAAAAGAAACACAAGTAACTATGTGAAATACCCAAAGATCCCTCTTGGGCAATGAAGGATGATCCCCTATTGCCTAGATACTTCAAGCTAGATTGCTTTTGCCACTATCATCAACTACTCGATCATGATATAGACTTATGCTTTGCACTAAAGGATGACCTACAAAGGATGATAGATAGGGGGAATTGGTTTTAGATGCTTTTAACCTAGTTCAACCACAAAACTAGTCAATGTAGATCTATAAAGACCTATTGAATGCCAATGATAGCCCTTATGTTATTTTGGCATTCAACATTGATGAAAATCAGAGACCTATAAGAGAACCATTCATGATCCAAGTACCCCTTTACAATAAGAGAGCTTCTTCAACTTCCCATAGCTCAAGATCTCCCTTCGTTGAGAGGATACCATCATGAATACCTTTGAGACAAAATTTTGTCATCAAGGTTCTCCAACCCAATACAACGTGAACAACTATAGCCCAACTAGCTATACAATGACCTCTTGTGGTAGACAATGCTACTTCCTCTTCCTTACAACCAACAACTGACAACTAAAAAATTTTAGCCAACCAAAGGAGGAAGTATAAGCAAAAGCTTAATAACAAGGAAGATAAGTAGATGGAAGCATGAAAGGAAGCGGGCCCACCAAAGTGCACTCCCATCTTAGCTATACCTATGAACTCCTTTGCCCCATCTCCTTAAACCAACAACCCACAGGAGGACAATAAAGCCCAGAACCAAAACAACAAGGAAGAGCCATAACCTAAAATTGAAGTTCGGCTTTTGGAATGTATGGAGGAAGTAAAGCACAACTGGGGTGATAAGCCCATAGCCAATGATAAAAACTTCCTTAGTGCAATGAACCAAGTTAGGCAATCACTCAACCAGAAAAATTACAACTTTGAGCTTGTATGACCTAATCATAACTTTTGTCACACATCATGAAGTGCTAGTCAAAATGTTGACCTCCATATTTGTTAGTGAGGATATTCCTACTAATGAGGAAGCCATCCATGTAGTGATGATTTCTCCCTCACCAAGGAAAGAGAAATCAACATCCTTAACATTTTGTAATATAGAAATTAAGGTTAATACCCAAAATGGTGAGGTGACTACAACCCCTCTATTCATAACCATATGCATAGGACAATTTCAAATACATCGGGTGCATGTTGATAATGGACTAGCAACCAATGTCATTCCATGCATCATCGCTAAACTCATGGGCTTAACTGAGCAAGTACAATCTATGACCACTATAACTTTTAAGTCCTTCAATAGATCAAGAGTTGCCATCAAGAGCTCTATCTCCTTGGATTTTGTAGCTAGAGAATAATTTCCTACAACCAAAAACTTATTAGTGGTGGAAGAGATACTAGGACTCAACCTCATTTTGGGAAGACCTTGGTTGACTTAATTACAAGTTGTCTCCTTGTCCATCCATCAAGAAAATCACCTTCCTTATGAGGGAGGTGAAATCATCATTCATGATGACAATGTAGCTCCCCTAGTTGTTAATAATGTGGGCATAGAATAGGGGTCCAAAATGGAGATCCAAGAAGAAGCTCCTATCCATGAAGAGCAAAATCCTAAGGCAACCAACAATGGTAATGAGAAGCAATGTGATACACTATGGGATGAACTTCCTTTCAACATCATAAGTGAAGTGGATGGTGAGTACAAGCTTGTGCAAAGTAGGCCTTACTTACCCCCCTAATCTTGCAAAGATTAGGAAGAGTTTGCACAAGTGAAGTTTACCATAATCTTTGTGTGCCTTTATGACCATAGGTAACAATAGCTAAATAGCGTTATTTTTTGCTTTTGCAATTTATTATATCTTTGTTATTTTATGCATGTATACTATGCATGTAGCCTAAATTTATTTGCATTATTACCTATTTACTACAACCTTCCTATATTTTTATTTATATCCTTTAAAACATTAAAGAGTGCCTCTTTCAAGCACTGTCCGCTAAGACATAAAACTGGCACTAAGGCCCACTAAGGCCTAAAACTAGCACTATGGCTTACTAAGGCATAAAATTGGCACTATGGTCTGCTATGACTTTAAACTGACATTCTCATCCCTTGAGATGTTAAACTAGCAAAGTAGCCACAATTGCACTATATAACCTATGCTTGCGATGGCCTAAAACTAGCAAACATTCCTTGCATTGATTAGCCATAAACAAAATGTCAGTATAGCCATGTTTATAAAATTTACTACTATGAATGCATATAGCCAGAATGGAACCAACATTTAAAATTAAAATGTCCATAAATACAATGTGTAGTGATGATGCCAAAGAATAACCATCCATAACATAGTCTTGGCTAACCATAGCCATCAAAACAAAATCAAATAGCCAAAAGCTAAATTAAAGGAGGTTGTTGAGTAGCATCTAGAGGAAGAGGTGGTGGGTCATCCCCACCCTCACCACTAGGACCACCAATGTCTGCGGAGGTCTAAAATGCAACAACATATGGCCAGTTAGTAAACCATAGCCAAGATCATGACTTAAAACCAAAAACTAAAACATAAAATAGATTAAACATGTGGAGAGTCTAGCTCCATCACTTTTGGGGGTACATGGGGAAGGCCTTCCTCCAAACGATGGAGGATTTGATCCTTCATCATGTTGATACAATCAACATCCCCAAGATTAATGCCAAAAGGAATGCCAGATCTATTTATAGGAGTCCAAGTAGGAGGCTCATGTGTAATGATAGTTGTAGTAGTCTCACCTACAACGATAGTGATTTGAAGAGTAGGGGATTGCTCCACCTTCAGGATGCATTCAAAGAGTTCATAAGCACTTTCTACTTGGATCCCCTGAATGAACAACTCTCTCTTATGTCATTCAACTAACTCTTCTTTAAGCCATTTCAAGTAAGTCCCATAATCATCCTTATACTACCACTTTTGGGCCTTTTGTGTCTTTCCCCAATGCAAAACCCAAGCACATTCATCCTTCTAGTCTTCAACCTTTTGGTAAATGAGGTCCATTTGCATACATTGCTTCACCATCTCCTATAGGACCACTACTTTATCTTGAAGGACATGCTAATAGCGAGCCCATGTGATCTCTTTAGTCTCTAACGTCCCTAAGTTAGCCACTTGGGCTTCCACAAAAACTTTATGGTCTGGAAGATCCCTAATTATATCCTCCTAACTTTGAATCTTTTTTCTCAAGGACATAACTTCCTCCCATTGGAATTCATTGGA
This sequence comes from Gnetum montanum, assembly GCA_015680685.1. Classification (NCBI taxonomy): domain Eukaryota; kingdom Viridiplantae; phylum Streptophyta; class Gnetopsida; order Gnetales; family Gnetaceae; genus Gnetum; species Gnetum montanum. The sequence continues at coordinate 633,864 of MNCI01030164.1, read as the reverse complement.
CCTCTCTAGCTCCCATAAAGCTTTTGTGCATGACATCACTAAATCAGTGGTAGTGTCATACAACTTCACAGGTATACTAGACAAGTTAGAGGAAAGTCTAGGCAAAGAGTCTACCTCCATGTCCCTATTGGAGTCCCACTCCATGGACAGTACTACACAAAGTATAAAAGGCAACCATAAGATACAAAATCAAATACCCAATGAAAACAAAGCCTATAGACAAAGTGCATAAAAAAATCCTTACCTATCTCAAGTGCAACCTAATATATTTGATCAATGATGTGCTTAGCCATCCCACATAGGAACTCCACTTTGTCTAGAGTCTCTACCCATGGTTTGGTGTGAAACTCAGGGATGGAAGCTTGCACTGGTGGCTTAAGAACTACTATAAGCATAAAAATCATCAAAAGGTTAGGATGGAAACCAAATGTAACTAACATAATATAATAATAATATTAAGGCATAGGCATACCTGGCTTCTCCTCCTCTTCCTCCTCTAAGATGATGATGGGAGAGGTACTTGGTACTACCTCACCAAATAAGGCATATAGATCATCTATGCTTACATCAACAAGTCCTCCAACCATGGGTTGCTTTAGGAGTGCCTCTTTGACATGCCTTTGTTCTAGCTCTATAGTAGCCCAAGCTACTACAGCTTGATGTTTGTCTATAACCATAGCGCATAGAAAACTGATTAACACATGAAATCATAAAGTAGCCATAAAATTTTAAAACATGAAATAGCCAAAGTTAAATAAAGCATACCTACAACTGTCTACTATGATGGCTTAATATTAAACTTAAGCTTCTTTAGGGTAGGTTGATCTGATGTTGGGGTGCCTCCTTTATAGGCCTCTTAAGTTTCTCTCTGGCTACTACTTCAGCCTCCATGCATCATCGTTTAGCCTCTTGAACACTAGTAGGAAATGAGAGGGGCTCATCATCATCAATACTATTGGGAGACTCATATTGCCTAACATCAAGATTCTTAGTGGTGATGGATAATGTCTCATACATCCCCTCTTGTGGGTTCTAGACCTACATTGTTGGATAAATGTATTTTATCCAAGGCCTAGAAAGTTGACTTGGGTCTTGGGAAACCCATCATCCATTCCTATACACCACTAGAAACTCTACAAACATCTTTAGATAACTTGTAAAAAATACAAAATACATATGTATTATCATAGAGGTGTTAACACAAAGTCTAAGAATATCCTCTCAAAGTCTAGTGCCCAAAGTAGTAACCTAATCAACTTTTGTGTCCTCCATCAAGAACTTCTTAAAGGTCCATCCCTATGCTAGGCCGATCACCTTCTTTTGCGATAGTAGTTTGGGTAATGCATGAGACTTAAAAAAATAATATGATTCCTTTGTGTTAGGGTTTATGAAGCTATCCATTGAAATTCCAAAGTGGCATATGTTGACACCAATCCACTCTAGAACTTTCTCATGATGGCTTGATTCCCAAATAGTCCTAGTAGGAACCTTGGTCGCATTAGCAGGGATCCCAAACAAGTCACAAAAGAGACCAACACTTATGCCAGTTTTCACCTTAACACCTCAAATGATGGTGCTAAATCGACCAACCTAAACATCGAAGGAGCCAATAACATGCAACATCTTTGCAACAGGAATGGAAGGAATAGGTGTCATAAATATATCAAGCAAACCTGCATGCTAGATGTTTGCTTGAACATATCTAGGCTTATGTCCCTTTAGCCATTCCTGTGCTAATGTCACATCACCAAACTTCAAGATAAGGGTTTCCTCATGATGTGAGCCTAAAAGTGGTATAGTGACATTAGTTAAGATGGAAGGTCTTGCAAAGAAATAATCAAAGGTTAGCATCCATATGAGCAATTTCAATGATCAAGAAAAGTAGTGAAACACTTAAAGCCATAAAAATACTATAAGTTATATTCTCACCTTTACTTTTCTTCTATGATGTAGAGGTTCTAGCTACAAGGGTCTAATCTATGCTACCGGCATCTACCCATCAACTATGCATCATCTTATCATCCTTGCATTTCTTATATGCCATGTTGAACCTGGTGGTGTATTCATCAAAGTCCCCTCTTAAATGTTGATACAAAGCAATCCTAATTTAGTGACTTTTGATGAATTCATCTAAAGAATTTTGAGCCACTACCAAGATTTGGTCATTAATGATCAGACCTTGCTCATTGACCTTGTACCTATAAGAAGTAAAATTAATGAAGTTAGGCAAAGAAGTCAAGCCAAAATCATAAAAAACATTATAATAACCATTTTTACCCCTGTAGACAATACATAGTGCTAGGTGGGTTCTAGCATAGTGTGTGGGCTCTATGTGCCATATTTTATATTTTATATAAAAAGCGGCCATATTTTATACATATTTTATAGCCTTTATAACCAAAACATTATGGCCAAAATTACAAAAGCGGCACAAACAACCTAACTACGCAACATTAGGAAAATAGCCATAAATCCCTTCTTTCAAAGCCAAATTAAACGAGACAACAACCATCACGAAGCCTAAACGAAGGATAATAAGCCCATAACATTTGATTTTACAAATATACATCTATTTTACCAAGAAAAAATATACAACTTGTCTTGCTTTTTCATAACAAAACTTTGAAAATCCAAAAGACTAACATCATATAGCCATTAAAATGGTCGAAATAAACAAAACCCTTACAACCCATTTAAATTAACATCAAGATAATGGGATAGAATTTTTTTAAAAATTAATTTTAACAAATCCTTTGGCCTATATCTGAAAAAAATGGCTATACCCCAAGATTTTGACAAGAAAGCACAAAACCGCAAGGCCTATTTTCAAAATCAAATCTACAAAAGCTAAAGTCATAAAACAACCACAAATCTACATGAGAGTATCCAAAATAGGATTTTGTAATTTTTTTAGAATTCTAACTTAATCCTCCCATTGGAGTAGATTTTACAAAAATGGCCCTAGCACTTGGAAGGCACAAAACTAGAAAAAACCATGAAAACAAAGGCAAAAATAGGTAGAATTGCCTACCTTGGAGCAATGAAAGATGAAGCCTAAATGGAAATAGGCCTTAGAAGCTTTGATAACTCCCTTGAATGCTCATCCATCCTCTAAACTATGGGATTTTTACTCTTTCCTCCTCTCTATTTGGACACCATGGTAGGCTTAACATTGAGAAAAGCAGGAAATTTGAAAAAGATGAGGGTTCAACACTAGCTATAGGGGAGATGGGAGGCTTCCACACTAAAGGTTAGTTGTGGCTGCCACAAGAATCTTTACTAGAGCTCTCCTCCAATGTGATGTTGCCGAAGAATGACAGTTATGATCAAAATTTGCAAATTTTTACTTATAAAATCCACCTAAACCTAAACAAAACCCTAGCTGCTAATTTAGTGCACCATGACTACAAGTGAACTAAAGAAACAATGGGGAAAGTTTAGTTCACATTTTTTTAGGGGGGGAACAAATCTACTTTTTAAAATTTTAAATATTTGGATTGTGGGCCCCACCCTACACCTTTCCTTTTGATCAAACTTGCTTCAATGTTGAGATTGTTACTAATTTCAGTACTTAAAACTATTATGGCAACCTTACCCCCCTGCATCCACACTAGGAATACCATGTCCAATGTGGAAACATGTTTATCATTTTACAAATTTTTTAGACTTACAAATATCTTTCTATTTTTAGCAACCTAGACTTACCTTTTTCAACCCCAGGTTTCCAAGTTTGGGCAAAACATGAGTAAGGCTAAGCACCATGAGTTTCCACATTGGGACAGTAGTGTCCAACATGCAAGAAGAGGGCTAACACTCACTCTTTCCTCCCAACACTCATCTAACACAAGTTTAAAAGTGAGCCCCACATGACCTAGAACCCCTCTAAGTATCTCTGGTAGCCTTAGAACCTCACCAAACCTAGTCAAAGCCAGTCAAAATTGATTGAAACATGATATTTGGTGTTTTTTGAGTTGGGGGAGACTTTCTCCATGCTAATCCTCTTACCCTTAGCATGGATAGATGAGGGAAAGCCAAAAGTGACCTAAGTTGATGACTTAATGACCATTTCCTGATGCTTGGTGATCCCTAGACCCTGTCAAAACCCTTCAGAGCCTCTAGAAGCCCCAAAATGGGTCAAAAATAGTACAAATCTACCATTCCCCTCCCATCCACGTTGGGGCCACCATTCCCAACATGAAAGAAAATGGTAAAGTTGCATAAGGTACTTAGAAGCCTCCAAACTTTCAAATCTTGACATCCAACATTGACCATCAACACCGAAAACCCCAAAGGTTAACATGCATGGTCGATTAGCTACAGATCTATCCTAGATCTAACTTTTTTTTATTTAGGGGACCTCTTCCACATTGAGCCTTCCACACCCAGCATGGAAAAAATGGGGAAGCCTAAAAACACCCTCACAGCTTCCAAAATAATGAAATCTTGATCTTAGGCACTAATGACCAATTTTGATAACCCTATGAGCACTCACACATGGCCATATTGACAAAAAATGATCAAAAAAGATTTCCCCCAAATTTTCCAATCCAAGCATGGAAACCCTAGCGTATAAAATGGGGAGAAAGTCTAAACAATGGCTTGTGACCCTTGAAATAGTCAAATTTTAGTGTCATCTAGCAGTAGGCAATACCGATGACCTTAGGGGCCTGCATGCATGATCAAAAGTGATCACTAAGCTTTCCCCCTAATTTTCCATATTAAGCATGGAAGCCTTAGTATGAAAAAATGGTTGGGGAGTTTAAAAGTGCTTTATCAACCATGAAATAATCAAAATTTGACATTAAATAGCAACCATCATCACCAACAACCTAGGAAGCTTGCATGCATGCTTGAGAGTGGCCAAAAGTAACCAGAAAGCATTCCCCCCAATTTTCCATGCTAAGCATAGAAGTCCCAACATGGAAAAATGGGGGAAGTTCAAAAGTTACCTTAGGACCTTTGAGATGACCAAATTTTAACATCAGATGTTAGTGATCAATGCCAGCAACCTAGGAAGCCTACATGCACATCCAAAAATGATAAAAGATGATCAAAAAGATTCTTCCCTATTTTTCCACACTTTGCATGGAAGCCCCAATGTGGAAAAAGGGGGGAACTTCAAAAAATCCCTTTTCAACCTTGAAACAATGAAATTTTAACATCAAGTAGTAGCAGTCATTGCTAGCAAATCTAGATACCTTCAAACATGTCCAAAATTAGTCAAAAACTTGCAGAATCGAAGTCTACAATCCTAGGGGCCTAGAAACCTGGTCCAAGTGCCCCAAAATCACTATTAATTCATCAAACAATTTCCCCCTATTTTTCCACACTAAGGATACTATACCTAGCATGGAAGAAAGGGGTGAAGTGATTTCAACACCTATTGATCCTCAAAATGGCCTCAAATTACCTCTGAACAAAGTCAAGAGGTGCACAACTTCTAGATCTAAACTCCAACTTTCTATTTGACCATGTTTGACATTATTTTTTCTTGGATTTCAGTTCTCCATGCTAAACCCCCTCTTTTCCAAGCTAGTCAGCATGAAAACAAGGGGGGAAGACTTGTCCACACTAAGGGTCCTTATTTCCATGTCAAGCCTAATGTGGAAGCCTCAAGGCACTTGATTTTTGCATTTAGATAGCCCAAAAATAACCCTGATTGATGTCTAAACTTACCTAATAGCCTTGTAGCCTTAAAACACAGCCCACTAAGGCCTAAAAATGGAAAAAATTAACTATTTTTTACCTATATTAACCAAATTTTATCATATATGGCCTGGTTTACTTGATTTTTGACTTATTATGTAATGTTTTGGTTTTTTTTAGACTTATATTATCTTATGAACATGATTGATCTTCTATGGCCTCTATACAACCCCATATGTTCTTTTTTTATCTTATTATAGCTCTATTTGTTTTTGTTTTACCTATAAATGATATTAAATAGTGGGGTTTGACCTTTCTTGATCACTGATTGACACCATATGACCATGGTCCACTAAGGCCTTAAGCTTGCATCATAGCTCACCAAGACTATGAACTGGCATCATGGCCCACTAAGGCCTTAAACTGGTAAATTTGTAACTTTTATTCATCATTTGTGGCCTCACTCCTTATATTTCCCCTTTTTTGACCTTTATCTAACCTTTTTTGCCTCTATTGTACTTTTTTGAAGTGACCTCATTTCATTAATGACCTTGGATGGCCTTGACTACATTAGGTTTGCATATGTTTTATAGCATATTAACATTATTTATTCACTTTTATCCACGTGCCACTTAATATGATTTTGGTTGATATGTAGGATCAAAGTATGAGTACTTGAAAGAAAATCAATCTACCTTTGTGTCAACATGGACCTCATGGTGATATTAAACAATGTATCGACTATGATTACCTAGATTTTGAGCCTGAGAGTCTTGTAGACCACATAGCTCAATAGATAAACCTCTAGAATGGCCTAAAAACCTAGCCAAAACCCTTAACTTAGAAGCAGAAGACATAACTGAAGATCCTTTAGTTGAGGTTCCTATCATAACACACAGTGGTAAGGAGAAGACCCTTAAATTAAGTTTCTCACTAGCACCTCAATGTGCCCAAGACATCACTAAAGTCTTACAAAATAAAATTAAGGCATTTTCTTGGTCATATGAACATATTTTGGGCTTAGACCCATGTCTAGTCTAGCACAACACCATATTGGATCCTAGCATTAGACTAATTAAGCAAAAAGTGCACAAGATTGGACCTAATTTGTCCTTGGAAATTCGTGATGAAATCTAAAAACTCTACCAAGAAGGTTTTATTAGGGCTCTCAAATATGCAAAATGGGTATCCAACATTGTGGTAGTCCCTAAGAAAAATGGGATTATTTGTATTTGCATTGATTTTTGAGACCTAAATAAAGCCACCATCAAGGATGACTTTCCTTTGCCTAGTATTGTTCAACTTATCGATACTACAACTAGAGACACGTTGTTGTCTTTTATGGATGGATTATTGGAATATAACCAAATTAGAATCAACCCAAAGCATCAACTTAGCATAACCTTTATGACCCCATGGGGTACTTTTTCTTATACCATGATGCTCTTTGGCCTTAAGAATGCTAGAGCAACATACCAGAGAGCCATGACCTATATCTTTAGTGATTACATGTTAGGTTTGCTTAATGATTATGTAGATGACATAGCCATGAAGTCTAAAATAACCAATGACCATGCCAATGATCTAGATATTGTGCTTAAATAATGCCTCAAATATGAGTTTAGGATCAATGCTAAGAAGTGTGTCTTTAGTGTCAAGACTGATAAGATGCTTGGCTTTGTAGTCTTTGAGGCAAGGATATGCATAGACCCTAATAAAGTTAAGGCCATATCCCAATTGGCAATACCTACCAACCATGAAGAGCTTTGGGGATTACAAGGTACACTATAGTTTGTTCATAGGTTTATCAATAGGCTTACAAATAAGTTACAACCCATGCATCATTTGCTTAAGAAAGGAGTTCATTATGAGTGGATTGCTCATTGCCAATAAGCCTTTGAAAACCTTAAGCAAGAATTAACACAACTACCTACAATCTATCCTCCACAAGAGGGTAAAACGTTTTACATTTATCTCACCATTTCTAATACATCCATTGCCTCTCTACTCTATTAGAAATGTGATGATGAAGCAAAAATGCTTGTATACTTTCTTAGCCATGCATTAGTAGTCCATGAGACCTAATACACGAAAGTGAAGAAGAATTGTCTAGCACTAGTCTTCTCTTTGAAAAAATGGGGACACTACCCTTTTAGAAGCCGAGTTAACATAATTTACAAGGACAACATACTCAGAGCCATAAGAACCAACATCTACAGAAGTAGCCATATAGCCTGATGAAAAGCCATAATTGTAGATTTTAACCTCAATTATGTCTCTTAGTCCTCAACAAAAGGTCAAGATATAGCCATACAACTCATAATTTTACTTGTTGATGATCAAGCAACCATAGACCCTAAGTTCCCTTATGAATACATTAATTCAATTAGCCAAGTGCTTAAGGGTTATGAGGAAGTCATGAACTTTAATGGAGCTTCAACTACCCATGGGGCTAGTGCTACTACCATCACAACATTCCCATCTGGTAAAATCACATCCTTTGGCTATATTTTTGGATTTCTATGTACCAAAAACATAGCAGAATATGAGGGCTTGATCAGAGGAATGATGGTAGCTCATGACCTAGGAATTAGATGCCTAGCCATCAAAGGTGATTCACAACCCATGGTTAACCAAGTTATTGAAGTCTATGCATGCAAATCTAAGCACTTACAACCTTACTGTGACCTAAGAAAGTAATTATTACAATAATTCATGAATGTTGATATCCACAACATACCTCAAAATGAAAATTCCATAGGCAATGCAATTGCAACATTAGTCCTTAGTGTGACACCATATGTGTTTATCAAGTTTCCAACCTTAACTATGGACTGCGCTACTACCATTACATAGAACATTAAAGATACCTTTGTGGCCATCATTCATACTACCCCTTCAAAGGAGTGGTATGATGATATCAAATTTTACCTTATGCATGGTGAATCCTCATAGGGCTTAACTACTTCTTAGAAGGATGCCATACGTAAGTGGTCAAAGCATTATGTCATCGTAGGTGATAACACATTATGTCAAAGGTCCTATGATGGCATACTCCTAAAGTGCTTAGGAAAAACTAAAGCTAGAATAGTCAAAGAGGAGGTTCATGAGGGTGTTTGTGGTTGACATATAGGACCTAGATCCATGGTGACTAATATTAGATGGTTAGGCTATTATTGGCCCCATATGGAAAATGACTGCCTGCAAAAGGTTAAGCAATGCAACACATCCCAACAATATAGCAACTTGATACATCTATCATCAACTAAGTTGCATATGACCTAGATAACATGGTCATTTCAATAGTAGGGGTTGGATATCATTGGACCCATAATGCGTAAATCTACCGCAGAGCATAGCTTCATCATCACTACAACTGAATACTTCACCACATGGGTTGAAACTATTCTCCTAAAGAAGATCACATCTAAACAAGTTTGCAAGTTCATCTTGGACAACATTGTTGCTTGTTTTGGTATACCCATGACCATAGTTATAGACAATGGACCTCAGTTTAGTAGCCAAGAAACCAAGGATTTTTGTCACAACCTAGACATTAAGCATTCTTTTTCATCACCTTACTACTTCCAAGCTAATGGATAAGTAGAAGCGAGCAACAAGTCCATCATCAACTTGCTCAAGAAGATTCTCAACAACAAGTAGAAGTGGCATAAGTAGCTTATCCATGCACTATGGGCATATACAACAACCTATCACACAATAATCAGCATGATCCCCTATAGCCTTGTTTATAATTTTAAATGTGTTTTACCTCTTGAATTGCAGGTAGCATTACTCTGAGTAGTCTTGATTAACTTCATCAATGAAGAGTAGAGTAAGGATTTGTGGGTAGCAGTGCTAGATTCAGTGGAGGAGTGGCATATGCAAGCACTTGCTCACATTAAGCACTATCAAGAGAGGTAGAAGCGAAACCATCACCATGACCTAACCATGTGCAATATCAAGGAGGAGAACCTCATGCCTAAGGCCATTCATGAGCATGCAAAAAAATTCTCAGCCAATTGGGAAGGATCCTTCCTTGTCACCAAAGCCTATGAAAATGAAGCATTCAAAATAGCCAACATGGATGAGAATGAGCTAGCCAATCTAGTCAATCATTCCTATCTAAAGCCATACTACATGTAGTCAATAGATTGTCAACAAGAAAGCCTACTTTCAATGGTCCGCTATGACCTTAAATTGGCAACATGGTTTGCTAGGACCTTAAACTAGTACCATGGCCTACCATGACCTTAAACTAGCAACATTGGTAACCTAGATAGCCTGATTCTAATGTGGCCTCTATGCATTGTAATCTTATAATATGTAGTGATGTTTTGTATTCTTTTTTTTCTTTTTTTTTTGCCTCTCAGGTCAGTCCTCCAGACACCAATGAAGAGGGGCCATTGAAACACCACAAAATTTTGCATGTTATAACCAATCTTTATCATGTAGCTTTCACCCCATGGAACCCAAGGCAAAATTTCATTATAAATGTGAAAGTTGTAATCCATAATTAGAAATTTTACATACTTTATACTTTTGGGAATGAAAAATGCTTCATAAGTGGTCAAAGCCTCATTCCCTAAGTGAAAAAGATCACCTAGTACCTATATTTTGGCTTGGGAAGGTCAAAAATGCCTTTTGGAATGCTAAAAAAGGTAATTTGATGGGTTTTATGGGGATAGTTTTTGTACACTGAAAACACATGTAAGGGGTAGATCTAACCTACTTCTAGTGTGGGATGGTGGGGGATTTGAAACTTTTTCCCCTTCAACGTGGAGACCAAAGGCACAATTTGGAAACTTTCCCCTCAAACTGGAAAGTTTGTCACCAACTTGGAAACTTTTCCTTAGCCTGGAAACTTTCCCTCCAATATGGAAACTTTTCCCCTAGCCTCTCCAAAGCATGAAAAATGGAAACCCCTAACATGGAAGCCACAACAAGCAAAATTCATCAAGTTATGCACTTCAACGTTGACCATCCACTTCAACCAGCATGGTTGAGAGCTCAGCATGGAAGATTCATCTCCATCATGGAAGGGATGCCCCGGTTACAATTTTTAGTAAATGGAATGGCCATGGGATGAAGCACTTATTATTTTTAGTAACCCCCCAAATTTGGGTATCCATATCAAATTTTTAGCCATTTTCCAGTAGTTGCATAGCCAATTTGCAGCCTAATCATAGCCAATTTGTAGCCCCATTCATGGCCCAAAATCCTATAAAAGCCAAACTCCAACACTATTTACAAGTTCCACGTTTTCGTCATAGTTGAGCAACTTTTGGCATACAAGTAATTGTGGTTCCAAATTTTTGGGACAACATGGAGCAATTTTGGACAAGGTTTTTAGCTATTTTCGACAACAATTTACACATACACAACTCCATGCTTGGGCCATTTTTAGACACTCAAGAGCTCTTGCAAGTTCCCATACTTGTAGTCTCTTGAACCCTAGAATGGAAGCATTAAGGCCTTGATATTTGGTGGATTTTGGTATTAACACTATAATTCTAGGACTCCAAACCCAGTGCAGGTAACTTAGCATGCAAACATTGCCCCTTTTTCACCCCCCAATAGAAACCCAATTGGAAGATCCAAGGTTGCAGCAGCAAAGGAATGTTCAATAGCATCAAGAGTGGCTTGGCATCTAGATTGTGAAGTAGATCATCTTAGCTTCAATGGACTTTGAACTCTTGTACAAGTGGATCCCATTCCTTACTCATCTAGGCACCATTTGTACACATTTCTCTAACTTATTCTTTATTCTTTTCTCAATAAAGTTTTAAGTTTTGAGTTCTTTGTACAAAAATAAAGTTATTATTTGTGCATTATTTAGATATATTTATATTTCCACATTTTTCATCTCCTAAGTCTCTGGTTGATTTGTTGAACTAGCTAGGATGCCCAAAATCCCATTTTCATTATGAGTGCCCTAGGGATTTAGGATTGAGGAACTACTTGCACCAAGGATCCTTGGTTTCATTTTCATTCTAGCAATCAAGGTTTTTTTTCATAACACCCAAGAGTGCATTAACAATTTGGTGAGATGCTTCAATAATAAGTCCACTAATAGTGAATGTATAAACCCCAAAAATAGCATAAAAATGACAAAATTACAGTAGAATTCATGAATTAACATTTTAGGGATAAGAAAATTCATGCAAATGAAATTTTTCCATTTCAAGAGCTTTAAATAATCTAAGAGAGCTTGTTGTCTATGCAGTACGAAATTAAGAAAATGCTTAGAAACAATGGTGATGGTTTTTGTAGCCTCAAACCTATGCTGATTACTTGTACTTCAAAATTGGGGCATGTATGAAGGTGGTGAATTACTAGAACTTCCTTGTGCATGTTTCTTGGATGGATTTTTTGATGTACCAATATTCTTGTCAGTCATCTCTACCAAAAATGATATGAATGGTGAAGCCTTGGTTGTCTCCGTGGGATCTCTGTGGAAGAATATGAAAAAAAATGGGGGTTTTATCTTTTATAGGTGTAGGAAATTGATGGTTTTGAATGAAAAATGAGATATCTTTTTTGCATGTTAGAAATATAGAAGATGTCTTTCATTTATAGAAGACATCTTTCTTGTGAAGATATAAGAAATAGAGAGATTTCTTTGTAGAGATGTCTTTCACTTCTAAAAGACATCTTTCATCAAGAATTAGGATGAGGTTTTGAAAGGTTTCCATTAGCCTATAGTCTTTATGAAACCTTGAAAACAAAAATAAAATCTTACCTTTACTACCTATCATGTTGTTAGAAGGTGATGGAGTTCAAAGAGCTAGTGAATGTGTTTCCTCTTTTGAAAAATAACCTTTAAACTAAACTTCCCTAATGTCAAGGCCATGACTTCCTTTTATAAATTTGTTGGTGAAATTGTTCTAATGCTTTTTGTCCTATCATTTAATTCTCCATTCCTTTTTTATAACCTTGGTTCTTTGAGTTGACATCCAATCTTCTTTATGATCCTGCATAAAACTCTTTCTAGCTACATTTTGATAAAACCAAGGAGTCTTGTAATATACCCATCTACTCATGTAATAAAACTTTAGATTGCAATCCCATTGTTTAAGCCCAATATTATTGCAATAATAACATATAATTCTCCTATTGAAAAAATTACTAGAAAAACCAAACCTTTAAGAACATTTTTATTGGATAGGAGCTTCCCTTGATGTAGTGCCCTTCTTTCTTGGATGTTTCTTTAGGTGGGATGAAGGTTGTCTAGGTTCCTCTTCTTGGTGGTAGCATCTAGGTACACTTTTATCTTGTAGATTTCTTCCTTGTTCTAGTATCATTTGAAGGGACTCCATTCCCTTTGATAATCATTCATTTATTAGTTTAACATCTGTAACTTCCACTTTGGCCTATTCTAAAGATAAGGTTAGCTTCTCATTCTCAGCCCTTAAATCTAAGAGTTATTTATCGAGATTGAATATAGTCAAATTTAACAAGGATATTTCATGTTCTTTAGACTTAACTTGTTTATTTAACTTAGTGCAAAGATTTTGAAAATTCAAAAGTTCTTTACACAATAAATCAAACCTCTCATTGTCATTTAGTCCATCATCTAATGAATCATCATCTATGAGGGCCATGTAGATGAGCTAAGGATTTTTTACATCTTCCTCCACTTCTTCTTCACTTTGTTCCCCTTCATCCCAACTTGTATAGATGTTGTTCTTCTTTACTTCTTCAAGGGATTTGTTCTTGTATTGCATCCTAAAGCTACTAGGACATTCAAAGGCCACATGGCCTCTACCTCCACACATCCAACATTCTATAGAAGAAAAATCTAAGTTAGAGTTTAAAAAGTTCTTACCTCTTTCTTTACCTTTAGGCTGATTGAATCTTTCTGAATATGCCCCTTTGTTCTTCCTAGCAATTAGTCATTGTAGATTCTTGGTGAGAAAGATAATCTTCTCTTGATTGCCCTCATCATGCTCATTGAGTTCCTTCTTCTTTAAAGAAGTCTTTAAGGTGATAGGCATTTCTTGAATAGCTCCTTTACTTATGAGATTTATTTCATAGGTGATAAGAGTACTTTGAAGTTCCTCAAATTTCAAAGTTAAGAAATCTCTAATTCCTTCCATGGCTATGACCTTAGGTCTAAACTTTAGTTGAACAGCTCTGATCATTTTGATAATGACATCACTTTTGGATAGATATTTTCCTATTTCTTTTATCACTATAATAAGATCATTAGCTATAGAAAAATAATCCTTGATCTTCTTACCTTCTCTCATTTTAATTTCATTGTATTCACTTTGTAAAACTAGTAGTTTCAATTGCTTAACAATAGAGGTTCCTTCATAAGTAGCTTCTAAAGTTTGTCAAGTTTATTTTATCATTTTACATCCTAATACCCTTTGAATTTAGATTTATTCAATCCATAATATAAACAATTATTTTTTTAATCAAAAAAACTTATCCTTTTCCTCTTGAGACCATTTATTGTGAGGCTTGATGATATACCGATGGTGCCATCGATGGGTGGAGTGTAGCCTTTTAGAATTCACTCCCATACTTCAAACTCCATGGATTCAAAGAACCCTTGCATGCTAGCTCTCAATAGGCAAAGTCAAATCCATAGAACATGGATGGCTTTGTGTAGGATGTCCCCTCCATTGTTTACTCTTGATGTTGATGATGACAGAGAAGAGTACTAGGCTCTGTTACCACTTGTGGATCATTGAACTTAAAAGCAGGGAGGGGGGATGAATAAGTTTCCCAAATTAAAAATTAAACAAACAAAGTACACACACTTGGAGGTTAGATCATAAGCACACCTTTGGACCTTCTTGCTCTCAAAATGTGGTCAAAGGGTCCACATTCTATAGAGTGTTCAAGCCTCACTCCAGAGTGTTGTACCACAGCACCAATCACTCAACACTGCAAGATCCCATCAAGCTTGGAAATGTGTCTTTAAGGCTTCCAACCTTCATAATCTTGAGCTTTGCACTAGAGTGTTGTACAACAACACCAACAACCCACTCCTACATGATCTCAATAAGCTCAAGCACTTCAATCTTGTAGGGCAACAAGAACAAGAATTACAAGGGATAATTGCAACTCAATTTGTTGATCCTTGTACAATTAGTTACAACATACTTTATAATGCCAAAATGATAACGCAATGAGAAGCAACAAATAACTCAATGATTACAAATGATTTTACAATGAATGCAACAAGGCTTTCACATTGCTCAATGTACATCAAGTCTTCTTATAGCTTCTATGTTTTTAACCCCATCTAGGAACTCATGCAACAGCTAGCCAATGGTCATTAATAGCCATGGGAGACATCTTACTCATGCCTGAGATGTCTCTCTAAAATTGTCCTCATTTATTGGAAGATGTCTTGATTTAGTTAAAAACATCTTTTTAAGATCTTCATTCTTGGAAGATGTCTTTGTCTAATGGAAGATGTCTTTCTGAACTTGGTGTACATTCTGTAAAGACATCTTTGCCTCATGAAAGACATCTTTGTCAAAGAAAGACATCTTGCTATTTATGAAGACATCTTTGTTTGAGTTCACTCCAAATCTACCAAGACATCTATAGCTTCCTCAATATGTCTTTCTTCATCTTCCTTTACATGATGAATCCTTCATTCTTTGTCCATAACCTTTCTCAATCCAAGTTATTATCCTACAACCACAATAGCTACACACACATACAAACAACCTTTATGTCATCACTCGTTGGTAGGTTACTCCAGTGTTTTTGAGTCCAAAGGGCATCATTGTACAATAAAAGGTTCCCCAAGGGGTCATGAAAGTGGTTGCCAATTAATGCTTTGGATTTATAGAGATCTGATTATAGCCTAAGAATCCATCCATGAAAGATACCAGGGCATGACGAGTCGTAGTGTTGATAAGTTGATTGATAGTCGGCAATGGGAAATCATCTTTAATCGTTGCTTTGTTCAAATCTCAAAAGTCTATACAAATTCATATACCTCCCATTTTCCTAGAAACTACAATGATGTTCAACACCCATTCTGAGTAATCAACCACGCGAATAAAACCAGCTTGGTAGAGCTTGCTAATTTCATCATGGACACCTAGTGCAATCTCCAGTTTAATTTTGCAAGCCTTTTTCTTGACTGCCTTGACACACAGATCTAGGATAATGTTATGTTGTATGAGCTGTGCGTCTAGGCCCGACAGGTCATCATATGACCATGCAAACACTTTAACATTATCATTGAGGACTTTTGAAATGTTTTGATGTACCTGTGGGTGCAGTAGGGAGCTAATTTTCAAAGTTTTTGCTTCACCTCTAGGGGTAGTTACAGGGATTTCAATAAGAGGGTCCTCAGTCACATCCCGAGCCTCTAAATCTAAGGCCTAGACCAAATATTTAGGCTAGTCTAAGGATGTTTCCATAGATGCTATGATGTCATGAGTAGATGATTCCCAGTCTATTGATTCTAAGTTTAAGTATCTTGTAAGCCTGCCATGAGGACTTGTCAGGGTCAAAAGCAAACAAAGATCACCATGCATAGCCATTTTTGTTAAACCCGCCATAATGAGAAAATAGACCAAGTCAAGTGATACCTATTTGCAGCAACAACATGTAATGAACATTTATAAAGTAATAATGAGATAGTTGTGAATTACTATGCAAAGTTTGTAAATTGAAGTTTGCGACTTTAAGGTCTTAGCGGACCGTAATCATGTAAAATCTGTAAATTAGAATTTGCTAGTTTAAGGTCTTAGTGGATCCTTAACGAGTTTAAAATGTAAGGGAAGTTAAGATTCCTAGTTTAAGGTCATAGCAGACCGTAATGATGTAAAATTTTGTCTAAGATATAAAATGAATGCTAAAATTACTAGTTTAAGGTCATGGTAGACTGTTAACTAGCTGTATTGTAGATTAGTATTACTAGTTTAAGGTCTTTGTGGATCATCACTAGGCTACACTGTAGGTTAAAATTGCTAGTTTAAGGTCATTGTGGATCGTTAATAGGTTACAATTGCTAGTTTAAGGTCTTTGCGAATCGTTAACGGGTTTAAAATTTGGTGGGCTCACTTACTACGCTACCAATAAGTGCTACACTACAGTGGGACCTCGCTACAGTAGTGCTACCCTATAGGGGCATCCCACATTACTTGGGACATGAAAGTGACAAGTTTTTTACCGCATTGGCATAAAATAGGGGATTGCCCCTGGTAAACTTGTCATTTTCATTATCAGAGCCTAGAGCCCATACTCAGAGCATAGCATGGTCAAATAAAGAGAGAGAGCGTAACAAGCATAGCATAGCAGTTTGTACGACCAATTCATGAGCAAGGTAATGGTGTGCAAGGTTGAATGTAAGCATAGAGGACTTGGCAAGGTGGATGAGGTGAAAGAGACTCTAGGACACCTATCCAAGGTATGCATTGAGGTGCAGCAAGAGGCTCTATCTGCTCAGTAAGTTACTACGCTACCCTTGTTTTCATTATGTGGCACATTAAGTTAGATTTCCATTGCTATTATTGTTTTGGCCATCATAGTCATCATTGTTGCAACTGTTGTCACTGTTTTTGTTGTCGCTTTGGCCATTGCATTGTGGCAATGGTTAATCTAGCTGCAGCGGCCATACGGTTGCTATGCTATGGCTGTGCATGGTACTACCCTGACTACCATTGTTGAGGATGGTCACTGCACCATAGCAAGGGTTTGGGTAGTTCTGAGTAGCATGGTGCATGCCTCATGTAGCGTACAACCTTTAGCAAGGATAACACAAGCCTGGCATAGTGTAACATGAGTAAAGGGAGGTTTTTTTGCGTCTTTGTTTCACCTGGTCTTGTTTCATGGGGGTAGGATTGGGATAACGAGAATGTGTCTATGTTTATTGTGTTGGTCTTTTGTCCATGTAGGCATTGTCAAATTATTACATTTTTTCCTTGTTACACTATGCTACTATGTTTACGGGTCTTCTAGGTCATTAAGCTAGTAATCTATTACACTGCTATGCTACTAAACTTGTAACACTATTACGCTATTGAATTCGCCATACTGCTATGCCACTAAATTTGCTATGCTGCTCGAATTCACCATACTGTTATGCCACTAAATTTGCTATGCTGCTAAATTTGCTATGTCGCACTACATGTTACCATGGTCTACCTATTACCTTGTTATGTGTCTGATACATCTTGTATTGCTATACTTAGCACATCATTGCATCTATTGTACTTGTTCCATTGCTACGTTGCATGAGGAGCGGTCATCTTGCTACGCTGCGC
>MNCI01030164.1:553596-615841 GCA_015680685.1 Gnetum montanum | reverse complement strand
CCCCTGGTAAACTTGTCATTTTCATTATCAGAGCCTAGAGCCCATACTCAGAGCATAGCATGGTCAAATAAAGAGAGAGAGCGTAACAAGCATAGCATAGCAGTTTGTACGACCAATTCATGAGCAAGGTAATGGTGTGCAAGGTTGAATGTAAGCATAGAGGACTTGGCAAGGTGGATGAGGTGAAAGAGACTCTAGGACACCTATCCAAGGTATGCATTGAGGTGCAGCAAGAGGCTCTATCTGCTCAGTAAGTTACTACGCTACCCTTGTTTTCATTATGTGGCACATTAAGTTAGATTTCCATTGCTATTATTGTTTTGGCCATCATAGTCATCATTGTTGCAACTGTTGTCACTGTTTTTGTTGTCGCTTTGGCCATTGCATTGTGGCAATGGTTAATCTAGCTGCAGCGGCCATACGGTTGCTATGCTATGGCTGTGCATGGTACTACCCTGACTACCATTGTTGAGGATGGTCACTGCACCATAGCAAGGGTTTGGGTAGTTCTGAGTAGCATGGTGCATGCCTCATGTAGCGTACAACCTTTAGCAAGGATAACACAAGCCTGGCATAGTGTAACATGAGTAAAGGGAGGTTTTTTTGCGTCTTTGTTTCACCTGGTCTTGTTTCATGGGGGTAGGATTGGGATAATGAGAATGTGTCTATGTTTATTGTGTTGGTCTTTTGTCCATGTAGGTGTTTTCGAATTATTACATTTTTTCCTTGTTACACTATGCTACTATGTTTACAGGTCTTCTAGGTCATTAAGCTAGTAATCTATTACACTGCTATGCTACTAAACTTGTAACACTATTACGCTATCGAATTCGCCATACTGCTATGCCACTAAATTTGCTATGCTGCTAAATTTGCTATGTCGCACTACATGTTACCATGGTCTACCTGTTACCTTGTTATGTGTCTGATACATCTTGTATTGCTATACTTAGCACATCATTGCATCTATTGTACTTGTTCCATTGCTACGTTGCATGAGGAGCGGTCATCTTGCTACGCTGCGCGTAACTCAACCACCACCCTTGTGCGAAATGTAATTGTTACACTACACCCTACAAGGCATGTCCGCTACACTGTGTTGTGCAGCACGTAATTGTTACTATGTGGGGTGCACCTGTTACATTACACTACATGGGACTTAGTTGCTACACTACACTATGTATGACATTTTGCTAGGCTACATGTGTGTTTAACTCTATTTCACAGGGGACATGTTGTTTCACACCAAAGGAAATTTGTAAACAGAGGGTTGCGCTAAGCCACATTAGTAATCATTACTTGAACACAGTGCTAACGTTTGGTACTTTATCATGCAGTTTCATGTTGAAACTGGTTCTAATTGTTCTTGAGCTTGTAGGAGTCTTATGCTGCCTTAGTGAACCTGTGGCCAACGTCCCTCCTCCCCATACATGTGTGGGGTAGTAGGTAGTCTAGTTCTAGTAGGGTGCACAAGACTTCCTACAGTTCCTCCTCTACCATTTTAGTGTGATCATGTGGCCACACCTATCAACCGAGATAGCCATTGTACTTACAAAGAAGTTGTTGCCCAGGGAAAACTAAGGCATTTTGAAGTTTATGGCTGATGGGTCGATTGGGAGTGAAGGGGCAAGAGGTTCCAACTAGTGCCCAAGAGGCTTGAGGTGCTTAAGTTAGATCTGGGAAATGCCTCAGTACAAATGCTATCATTTATACAACATGTTATACGTTGCCCGTCACATGGGCACCTGCTTCCAAAACCCACCTGGAACCGTTTACTATGCCAGCAGGTAAGTCCTATGAAGGTATTTTAACATGTTGTATGATTTGTGTTACACTAGACAAATATGCTTACTACATTCTTGTATGTTACCAGGTTTTACATTGATGAAGGCAATCTTCATGGTAACACAAATGCATTGGTGGTGGCCCAAACGACTTTGCAAGAGTTCTCCTCCACCGGGAATATGTGTGCCAGTGTTATAGAACAAATTTGGTTTGACTTCAAAACCTATTCAACCAGGTATTCCAAATTCTATAGGAAGTGTAAGGAAGTTGGTTGGTTAGATAGCGAATGGGCATCACGCCGACTGCTTACCATCGAAGACATTTTGGTGGAACTTCCACCATTTCCTATGCTGTTCAAACCTAGTACGTTAGACCATGGATTTGTTCTTATGTGTTCAAGTGATGATGTGTTTTCATTTTTGCTAACTTTTTTGCTGCTAACTGTTACAATAGTAAGAGAATCCCAAGAGGTCATAGTAATCACTTATGGGCGTGATGAGACCAACCTCTTCTTCAAGTACGGGGAGGTGGAGGAGACCCAGCGTTGGCTCTGCCATGGGGCCCCAGCCATCCTTGTTCATAACATTCAAGAGGCTAGGCTCATGGACTTATTTCTAGCTATAAATCTGAATGTCCCGACTGCAGAAATGCTTTCCCTAGCTAATTCTTTCACAGAGAAGGTTGATTACTTCCGCACACATGTCTACAATGTGCAGGTGGTGTTTGAAATTAATGATCAACTATTTGTAGACCTTTTCGGTGTCCCTTCTGATGGTCTCCCTGTAGGAGAAAGATCTAGGAAAGATGCCAACCATCAGGGGGATATTGAGGAATGGCTAAGGATAAGCAAGAATTGAAAGGGGATTTACATCCACAAGGTCAAGCTAGTAGTGGCTGAAACGATTTACCCTATCTTCCGTGACTATGCTTTCCCTAAACTACTCTCCCAATGGAAAATCCTTGGAGTGGATCAAGCTTGGATAATGAGGGAGGTCATGGAATAAGGGACCTACTACAATTGGGCCATGTACCTTTCTGGAGGCCTATAGGCTAAAATGGTCAAGCTTCGTGAGAAGCTTGAGTCCCATTTCAATATGCATTATGCCTTCTTCGTAGCTTGCTTGCAATGCTTTATGGAGTTCCTAGTGGTCCATGAAAATGGCGTCTGGGTACAACAAGATTGTAACCAGATATCGAAGCCACAAATCTGCTAGGTCTTCCACACCACCCGATCCCAAGACCCCCTGAAAGCTATTGGGGAATCACTTTCAATAATGACAAGGGATCAAGTGGGGCGTACCTTTTGTGGCTAGGATAGCATGGGAGAGGTGCCCCCCATCAACATAGGCAACGTGTACTGACATTGTACTGACAAAAACTATTTACTTAAATTTTATGCTTAAATTTTAGAAATTTTAAGAAATTTTTTAAGAGATATCATGTGTCAAGGAAAAGAACGAGGAGGCTGAAAGAAATCCTATAAAAACTGTAAAATAGAAAAAACTATTAAACATAAAGTAATACAAAGCTCATAGCATTGCACAACGTCTGTTGTTACACAAAACGTTTTCAGAGACTTGCACCCCTCATTAGTGTGTTTAGGCAATGTGGCCAGGCAGCCGAAGCTGGAAAGGAAAGGGAATGAGCATGCTAGTACATGAATAAATAGGGTCCCAACTTATAAAATTAGAAGAAACCCTCTCTTTAAAATTAAAAATTTTTAGAAATTTTTGAATAGATCTAGTGCATCAAGGAAATGAATGGGGAGGCTGAGAGAAATACTATAGAAACTGTAAAATAGAATAACTGTTACATAAAAAGTAATAGAAAGCTCATAGCATTGCACAACGTCCATTGTTACACAAAACGTTTTCAAGGACTTGCATCCCTCATCAGTGTGTTTAGGCAATGCGGCCAAGTAGCTGAACTTGCAAAGGCAAGGGAATGAGCATGTTAGTACATGTATAAATAGGGTCCCAACTTCTAAAATTAGAAGAAACTCCTACTTTAAAATTAGAGCAAGCCCCACTCGTCATAGGTGAGATGGGGGTGGGACATGGTACTAACAAAACTATTATAGAACAGTATTTCAAAAGCAAACATGAAGCATTCAACAAATTGGATCTTTTGGCAGAGCTGAAGGGTGTATAGGGTTTAGGGGAATCCTCATGTTTAGATGGAGGACATGAGGGGTTCGACACCAAAGAATTTCATGAACACAAGTGTTTGGCTGGAAACAGCAACGAACAAAATTCTTCAATAGCAACGAAGAGATGAGCTGCAACGACACTGAAGAAGAAACAGCCAGAGGTTGTGATGAAACTAAAGAAAGAACCTTCAAAAGAAACCACAACCAAGAAGACCAACGTAAGCAGAGCAGTGGTCAAGACACAGATCAAAGAGTAGAAACATGTCATGGTCTGCAAAAACCTGCAATGTGATCAAAACCCATAGAGAACCTGCAAAAGGATTAAAACCTAACTAAAAATAGAAAAAAATCTAAAAATGGTTAGAATCTAGAGAACAGCGAAAGAAACTTTCAAGCATCATTGCGGCTCATCTCTTTTTGGTTGTTGAAGATTTTTATTTGTTGTTTTTAGTCAAACGCTTGCATGCATGAAATTCTTTGGTGTTGGACCCCTCATGTCCTCCAGGAAAACATGAGGGTTCCCCTAATCCCTATACACCCTTTGGCTTTGCCAAAATATCCGATTTGTTGAATGTTTCATGTTTGCTCTTGAAATACTATTCTGTAATAATTTTGTCAATACAACATCCCACATCTATCTAGCCTTTGACGAGTGGGGCCTGCTTTAATTTTAGAGCAGGCTTTCTAATTTTAGAAGTTGGGACCCTATTTATACATCTACTAGCATGCTCATTCCCTTGCCTTTGCAACTTCGGCTACTTGGCCGCATTGCCTAAACACACTAATGAAGGGTGCAAGTCCTTGAAAACATTTTGTGTAACAACAAACGTTGTGCAATGCTTTGAGCTTTCTATTAGTTTCTATTTAATAGTTTTTCTGTTTTATAGTTTCAACAGTATTTCTCTCAGCCTCCCTGTTCTTTTTCTTGACGCACAAGATCTCCTCAAAAATTTCTTGAAATTTCTAAAAAAATTCTAGAAATTTCTTAAAAAATCCCTAAACCCTAAACCCTAAACCTTAAACTCTATACACCCTTCAGCTTCGCCCAAAGATTTGACTTGTTGAATGCTTCATGTTCACTTTTGAAATACTATTCTATAATAGTTTTGTCAATACAATGTCCCACCCCCATCTCTCCTTTGACAAGTGGAGCCTACTCTAATTCTAAAATGGGAGCTTTTCTAATTTTAGAAGTTGGGACTCTATTTATACATGTACTAGCACACTCATTCCCTTACCTTTACAGCTTTGGTTGCCTAGCCGCATTACCTAAGCACACTGATGAAAGGTGCAATTCCTCAAAAACTTTTTGTGTAACAATTTACATTGTGTAATGCTTTGAGCTTTCTATTACTTTTTATCTAACAGTTTTTCTATTTTACAGTTTCTATAGTATTTCTCCCAGCCTTCTTGTTCTTTTCCTTGATGCACGAGATCACTTCAAAAAATTTAAGCTAAAAAATATTTAAGTTGTTGCATTCTTGCTACATCAATGTGACTAACCGTCTCCCATGTGTGATTAGTAGCCTCTCGTCTTAAGTGGGATCCTAGGCAGGCCGTTGAGGTTGACGTTGTGCTTGAACTTTCACCAAAGGTAGCCAAGGTACCTCATCATATTTACGATGAAACAAGTAAATGCACGTTGTACTTGGCACGCTCCTTATGGGAGTGTAGGCATGTGAATGAAGACCTTTGGAAAAGGATATAGAAACTCAAGAAGGAGAAGACCAACCTAACCGCTGAGGTGGAGGATCTTTGATCCAGGAATGAGTTTTTATTGGCCCATGACACCCATGATGGTAGTTTCCGTACGACTGTGATTGACTATGCCAAATACTGGATAGTCGTACTGAACAATAATGAAGCCACTTGGGAAATCATTGAACAACGCATGCAGATGGAATTTCTAGCATAAAAGAACCAAGACCACAAAGACTATAGCATAAAGGCTTATGAATGGGGATAGGCACAAAAGAACCATAAACATATGTATAAGATGGAAAGTGTCGCCTATCGTAAACAATACCAGGATGCTGCTATTGAGTCACATACCCGTAAGCTATTTCTTGATGTCATTGGTGCTTCTGGTACTTATGAGAAGTTCATGCAACAGGTGATAGTGAGTGAGTCTCCTGAAAGGGAAATGACCCTTTCTACTGGGGAGACCACCACCGCCACCTTTTCCCCAAGACCGCCTAGATGGACAACCATGGAAAAGGGGAAGGTTGTAGCAAGCATTGATCTAGGAGAGGAAAATTAGGCCAACCTCACTGAGGAGGAGATCTTGTGATCAGCATGGATTAGATACCCTTGGAAATGGATGTGGGGCCATCTCGGGTTAGTCACCTTTCATTATGTTATAGTTTATTTTGTAAAAGCCTTTATTGTAGTTTGACTCGCTATTTTATTTTTAGCCTTATGCAGAATCCAAATGAAGATGTAGGACCCAGTGGAATAGGAGATGGTGATGGAAATGAAGACCCATAACATGGCGATGCAAAATTTTATTATTTTTTTTATTTTGAATTTGATTGATTTGTAAAAATTATTAATTAACATTGAATGAAGAATAAATGTGAAATAGTTTATTTCATTTCAGTTAATGTGTTTTATCTATTTTTTATCTTTTTAGGCCCCTTGAGAGCCTCTCTTTTTAGTTTAAGGCCATTCCAGGCCATTACTTAATGATGATTTTTTGTTTTCGTCTATTTTTTTTGTTTTTTTTATTTCTATTTCTTCGAAGTAGTAAAGTTCCCAATTTTAGGCCTTGGCAAGCCGCAATTGATAGTTTAAGGCCTTTTCAAGCTATCACTAGTTTTAGGCCATTTTGGGCCATTGCTAGTTTTAGGCCATTTTGGGCCATCGCTAGTTTTAGGCCATTTTGGGCCTATGTAAGGTGATTTAAAAAAGGTTGCTAGTTTTAGGCCTTAGCAGGCTGATTTAGTGATGCAAACAATGGGCATAATGTAAACAATGTAAATAAAGAGGAGGATGCTAACGTAAACAATTAATACGAAGCAAGCAATGTAAACAGTGGACATGATGTTAATGCAAGCAATAATGATGGTGTAAGCTCTGGAACAATTACACTAATGCAAACAATGATCATTCTTGCAACTACTTCCTAACCCATCATGGGCTAGGCAATGCATATGACCAAGAGGCTTTGTTATGATACTCCTTTATGTCATTGTCTACCACTTAAAAGGGCAGCTCAACCCACATGGTTTCTTCATTTGGACTGGTTTTGGCCAATTCAGGCATTTCAATTTGAATGGGGGCTTGGTTTTCAGAGATTTCAATCTCTGAACCTTGCTCCATTCCTACGTTTTTTATGGCTTGGGGAGCCATTTCATCACCGTGAATTACCACTTCACCTCCCACATAGGGTAAGTGGATTTCCTAGTGTCTTGGTGAGGAAACGACCCTTAATTGGGCCAACCACAATCTCCCTAGGATCATGTTGAACCCAGGCATCTCCTCTACCATGATGAACACTACGCTTGTTGGGAACTAGTCCCCTACCACAAAGTTAATGTGGACAGTTCCTTTTACTAGTACATGCGTCCCGTTGAACGACTTTAGGCAGGAAGTTACCGTGGGCTTAATTTGATCAACCAAGCCTAATTTGTCCACTATGGAAAAGGGGATGACATTAGTAGTGGCCCCATCATCAATGTGTATCCTTCAAATCTTATACTGATCAACCTAAATTGTGACGAACATGGGTGCCATTGTCACCTGATCCTTTTCAGGGTCATCCTTAATGGACTCATTGGGAAATGTTAACTAAGCTAGTTGTGGTTCCTTGGCCGTAGAGGGGAGCATGAAAGCATGGATTACTTTCTCTTCAGCTGGTATGTTTTTGTCGACTAGGATGGACATTAACATGTGAACCATGGCTTCATGGTGTGTAGTGGAAGTCATTATCAAGTCGTACAGTTTCAAAGTTGTATTTTTCTATTTCAAGGCCTGTTTGACTTGCGTAAGGGCATTGAGAAGATCCTACCCATCATCTTGTTTATTGCTACCTTTTTCCTCCTCCATTCATCCTAGGAGACAAATCTCTAGAGGGGGCAGCTTCAAGTTGAGAACTATGCTTCCTCGAGTAGGAAGGTGACATTTGCATGTGTGCATTGTTATCAGTTGTTGATGATGCAGGGGTGATGGGCATTGAGCCCAAGGGGATAGGCTTAGGAGGGCCTAATGTAGAGTGCTCCCTAGCCATCTTGTCTGCTAAAAGCTCCTCATGTTTTTTTGAATGAGGAGGCTATGGTGTCATTTTCGTTGCTTGGCTTTGGTTGGCAAAGGTGCTTAACTGTTTCATCACCTTCATAGCATATGGTTCCTATGCTATTGTGGCAGGGGGTGGTGCAACTTTGAGCATAAATGGAGTAAGGGTGGATGTCCAAGGAGGAACTTTGAGGACAAATAGTTGTTGTGATGTTTTTCTTGTTGTTGTTGGCATTTCTATGTTACAGGGAGGCACACGCACTAGGAATGGTTGCTATGGTGATTCTGGATTGTTGTCAATGCCAATAATGTTGATTGTGTACCCTGCATTGTTGGTGTTCAGGGGATCTTTGTAAACATGCATTGATTGGTTTTCAAGGTGAATAGGACTACTTTCATCCAGGACTAGCTTTCCCTAATCAATCATGCATCAAATGTCATCCTTCAACGCTAGGCAGTAGTTCGTACCATGACCACACAGTTGGTGGTAGTTACAGAAATGTTCTAACTAGAAACTTTTAGGAACTAGAGGCTCGTTGGGTGTAGCTAATGAGGGGTTCCGCAAAACTTCATAGTACCTTTGATGACGTTTAAGTGCCTCCTCTAACATCTTTTTATGTTGTAAGCATCCAACTCCCAACAGTTGCTTCAGGAGTTCTGAAGGCTTAATGGACAAGGGGGTGTACTTAGAGTGATCCTTGCGCTCAAAGTTGGGCTTTGGCTAGGTTGATGTTGTAGGTGTTATCATTAAGGGCTAACCGGTGCTACTTGAGCTCAGTGTGGCATTGGCGGGTGCTGTGGCCACCTTTTTGTTGTTGCTATTATTGTTGGGCTTAGTCTTGTTGGCCACAGTGGCCACTGTGATTATTGTGGCCTTGCCCTTCTCTTTATCTTTCTTGAGGTGTGCATTTTTGTACGTGAGATAAGCTAGGTCCTTGCTAACTTTAGCCGTGTCCTAAATGCTCTTGGTCTAAGCAAAGGCTTGGCTAAGGGAGCACAGGGCCAGGTAATAAAGTTTAGACTTAATGAAGTTGTTCACCACTCCCTTGAAAATGGCTAAGAAGTGAGCCTTAGCAATTGGCTCATGTATCTTGTTTAATGTTGCACTCCACCGCTGTATGAACCTTTGCACAAATTCCAATGGATCCTACTCGACGCCCATGAGCTGATCCAATGTGAGCTCTAGTTTCAAATTGTACTTGAAATGGATCATGAACTGACATAGCAACTCTTCTAGGGTGGAAATGGAGGCACGTGGGAGTGCACAGTACCAATCCAAGGCCTTTCCTATTAGAGACATGGCAAAGACACGGATGATGGTGTGTGGCCATGGTTGCAGCAAGAGGGATTCAGACCTGAAGGTTACTAGATGCACGTTATGGTCTTCCTCCCCATTGTATTTTGTGAATTGGGGGGGTGGCACCCCAGGAGGCAACGTGAGCATAGGCATGGTCAGGCTGATAGGGTCGTCATGGTAAAAGACCATGACCTGAATGGTCTCAAAACTCATAGCCTTAAGCTGTTTGATTTCTTCTATGAGGGTCTAGATGAGTTAGAATGCTTGGTCCAGACCCGAGGATGATGTTGAGGGTTGCGCGGCTATTTGAGCAGCCATCAGGGGTGATGCCATCAGGTTGATAGCTTATCCCATGGGAGGCACCACTGGGGCTGCCCCAGCAAATGGTGTTGCTTGGGCAGTCCACCACCTGGTGGGTGGTGCTATTGAGGCAGAAACCATTGGTGGTGTCATGGGGTTGGCTACTTGTGTGGCTGATGGGGCAGCCCACAGCCCTATGCTTGGTTGTACCACTTGCGAGACTTGGTACTCCTGGGGTTGTGTGTAATGTGACATCTGAGATGGTTTCTAAACAAGGAGAGAAGTGGTTAGCATCCATCACATGGTTGGGGCTGGGCCCGCTACTACTGGTGGGATAGGTGCAGACGAGGGAGTAGGAGTGGAAGTTTCGTGCAGCTATGACATGGGCACAGTGTGCACATATGGCAGCGTAGCCATGACTGACGTTTGGTATGATGGCTAGATAGAGTGAGAGGGAAGAGCGCATGAAAATGAAACTGAAGGAGCCGCATGTTGGTATGATGAAGACACGAGATAGCTACCCATGGCTAACAAGGGAGTGGATTGCGGTGAGGTTGTGGCGACCACAAAGGAGGTAGATGAGAAGAGTGGGTTTGATCGGAAGACCGTAGTAGAGGGAACAGCCGTGGCGTAGATCTGGCCACCACCTTTGAAGTAGGAGTCTAAGTCTTCCTACCTGTCTTGAAATGCCTCATCATAGTGGGACGTCTTGTCCTGCTCCCTAGACCTACTTACTCATATTAGTTGGTTTAAGACCCATTAATACGATTCGGTCAATAAGATGATGATGTTAGGGGCAGGGATGAATTCCCTCCCATTTTGATAAAGGAACTCAAAGTTATGTTTATTCTTGCATTCCTAGCAATCCAAGGGTATATTTGTTTGGACCTTTTCATAGAGGAAGTCATATCGCTCGGCGTCTTGCACCAAGTGCTCAAGTGGCAGGTGTTGTAGCCTAAGGGACTAACGTGGTGCCATCACTAGGCTGGGCAGTCGCTCGAGACTTGTCATGTTTTGAACCGAGTAGGGAACCTTGAGATTTGAGGTGGGAACTACGGTGGTTGCGGTGTTCATCTTTTTTCCAAAGATGAAAACTGTAAAAGAGAAAGAGGTTGAGAAGTTTGCTACACTAAGAAGGATGTCAATGTCTACGCTAATAGGTGACATTGTGAGAGGCAGGAGCGACATGCTAAGAAATTTGTGGTAAGTAGTTGGAGGCTTTCACCCTACCGGGTTCTAGAGGAATCGTCGTTGCGAACAGTCTACACCACACAGTGCGTAGAAAACCGCAAGGGTATCACGTCTACGCTAGTAGGTGATGGGGTGCAAACAGCATGCAGGACTACCCATGATACATAGAAAGGGCACAAAAGGCCCTCCTTCTAGTGCCAAAAATTGTAGCGATCAAAAAAGTCAGTGGTTGGAGCACCAAGAGGT
Source organism: Gnetum montanum (assembly GCA_015680685.1). Taxonomy (NCBI): domain Eukaryota; kingdom Viridiplantae; phylum Streptophyta; class Gnetopsida; order Gnetales; family Gnetaceae; genus Gnetum; species Gnetum montanum. The sequence goes on along the minus strand of MNCI01030164.1, from coordinate 604,640 downwards.
TACCGGGAATACAACCTAACCCCAGATCAGTGTGAGGGTTGAGCTAGAGAGAAACAAAAATAGGGTGCCCTAAATGGTCTAGTCGATCAGACAAGGACTTAATCGGTGTACAATAACCTTTTATGAACATTTATCTTAAAGATACTAGATGCAAATTAAACGAAGAATGATAAATGCAAACTAATATAAAATGATGCAAAAATGTGATAATAGCAAAATGAAAGGAAATAGGCTTAGGTCAGAAAGTGCACCACCCCAAGATCAGGGATCTAATCTTTGTTTGGCTAGAAAGTGTACAATTGATATGTAGCACTGGAGAGGCACAACATACAACAGAGTGGTATGGTCACAGGTCTTGGATCACACTCAATAGCTTGCCAATAGGAACCTTCTACTCATCAATCCCTTTGCCAAAGCTAATCACCAGAAAGCCAAATGCCAAGAATGCCAGAAAGCCAAATGCCAAGAAAGCCAAATGCCAAGGAAGCCAAAATGCCAAAAGCTAATTCTCAAAGCTAACCAATGCTCAAAATAGTTCTAAAAGCCAACCAGAAGCCAACCCCTTTAATGTTATTCGCTAGGGTATTTATAGGACCAGGAGTAGGAGAAAAACGTGGTTTGGATGCCACATGTCCTGGGTCCCATAGAGTGTAAACATGACCCTGTTGTGCTCCTATGTAGTGCTGCTATGCTGTGACCATACCACTGAAATTGCATGTGCCAAAATAATGAAATCTGCCATGTTTGTTACTAGAGAGAAATGCCAACAATGAATGTAAAGTGGAGCCTGTGCTCCAGGACTACGTCTCCCCTACTCTTATGAGTAGGGTCAAGCATAGGGAAAACTTTGGGGATTAAGAGGGGGGTGCAAAAGCAAGAAAAATGTTGTTCTTGTCCTTTGAAGAGATGCTGAAGCAGAAATGAACACTGCCAACAGGTTTTGGAACTAGCCTGGAGATGTCTTAAGGCTTTCACATGAGCACTGCACTGTTTACGTTGCCCATCATATTGGTGTAGCATAGGCACTCACATGCTATGCTACGCTACGCTATGTAGCATACCATAGTATAGCCATGGGTCTTGAGAGAAATATTTCCTAAAATCCAAAAACACCTATCTAAGGCTTGGCTAGGTAAGCAACTGTAACCTTGTCTTTCATGCTAATAAAGTCCTAAGACCTGCTGAGTTCAAAATTGGGACATTTTTAAACTATGTCCTAGCTATGCTGTGCGGCATAGCGCAGCGTAGCAGCCGGTGTGACTTGAATTCTTGTATGATTTGTAATGCTTTATTCAAAAACCTTGCTTGGGGCTCATGGGTGAAGTGGGATAGCTGTCCTTGAAGGTCAGAGTGTGGCCAAGTGCAATTCCTTCACTAGGAACCACTTGGCAGGAGACCTTTCCCCATTTTGACCCTGCTACGTTGCGTAGCGTAGCATAGCATACCACCTAGTTTTTCTTGAATTCTGACTTACATTGCAAGCATTTTGTCATAGAATGGTTGCAAAATATCCCATATTCTTATAAATGGATAGTTGCAAAATATTTTGTAAAGAAGTCAAGTTTGAATTCGTACAAAGATTTGAAGGAGTTTAGAAAATTCGATTTTTGAAATTCCATAACTTCAAACCATGCAAAAGAAAGAATTGTCAAGATTTTGGAAAAATCACATAGCCTTGGTAGTGATTCTAAGGGTCCATCTATTAGAAAGATGTGTATGCATGGTTAACACACATTTAATTACCAAACCACCATGTTTATATGTTAGACTATGTCAAGCAGCATTCTTGATTAAGAAAATAGAAGAAAGCTTGAAGAATAAGATATTCTTAAGTTATACTGATCTAATTCCATTTATTCTTTGTGGAGACTTCAATGCAAACATTAAAAGTAGTGTCTATCAATTCTTAAAATATGGATGTGCAAAGGAATCTTTGGAAGATGAACCTAATTTGAAGAAGATGTTTCCATCAATTCAACATGAAATTCCATTGGCCAGTGAATATTCTACATACATTGAATCTTCAATAGATAAATCAGATCTCAAAATTCAGGAATAGAGGATGTTGATAGGTAGTATTCATCAAGAACCACAATTTACCAATTACTCTACTATGATTAATGAGGATGGATTAAGAACATTCTTCATTGAGACTTTGGATTATATTGGGTATGATGTCCAATTCTTCCAAGCTAACAAATTACTACAATTAATTTCTAAAGAAGAAGTGGAGAAGAATCAAGATCAAGCTTCACCATCCCAAACAAGACCATTCGATCATATACCACTTATGGTAGAATTACAATTACTTCCATCAATTCATAAGGTTGATCAAGATCAAAAAGTATCTCACTCCTATTTTTATTGATGATCTTATTATTTTCTTTATATTTTTAATTTATATTTAATTAGATAAATAAAATATCTAAGGTAATGGAAGTTGGGGATAAAGGATTTGTCCTACCTTCACTTGGGTAACTAGATAAGAGTTGTGCCTTGTGTGACCCTAGTTAGGACTAGTGATTGGTGGTTGGTAGATCTTTAATTCACTTCTTAACATTATCTTAGAAAATAAGGTAAATAATAATAAAGTAATATTTAGTACTCATATAAATCCATCTCACATATATTTTGTTTACAAAATAAGCAAGAAATAGCTTCAAGTTCAAACAAGAAATCAAATGATTGGAGCACATGATCATAAAATAAGTACTTGAGCTAGAAAGAGATAGTGAACATGGACTTTTTTGAGAATGAATAAAACCTAAGGGGTGTAGATTATCACATTCCCATTCTCAAATGATGTTGCTGCATAACAAAGATGGTGCCTCTTCATAAATAGTATTATTGTTATCATAACAAGACCCAAAAGGACAGTTGTAATTGAGACCCAAAAGGGTGCATTGTAATAATGGATATATCTCTTGAGATGACCTTTGGGCATTATACCTAGGCTTAGAGGTCATGTTAGCAAGGAGTGGGAAGCTAGTATAGCTAAGTCACAGGAGTTGAATGAGGTGGGATAAGCAGTGGAGTGGTCATCCCTTCTAGTCAATTATAGGCCTAACCATGGTGGCAATGTTGGATTGCCTCTAAGGGATAGATGCCAATGGAAGAAAACTCCAAGGAACACTCTCAAAACATGACCCAAATATACTATTACATATCAATAAAGCATTCTTTTCTTTCTCCTTCTACATTTTCCCTATTATTTCTGCATTTTCCTTGTTATATGCTTTACGTATAATGTTGAATGTTACATATATTTGACATTTGGTATATTGTATTCTTTTGCATAATGTATAATATAACATATATTTGACATTTTCCATGACATCTAGAAGACAAGATGTCACAAGGTCTCTACCTACTTCAAAGTACTTAGCTAAACCTTTTGACTTCTTACTTCACCAATACATAGCCTAATTTCAACTTTCCTTCATTTGTTAAGCCCTTAGTGAAATTTTAGTTTTTTCCTTTTCATACTTAGAAAAATATCATTTTCTTTAATCTTTGAAACTTAGCCAAATTTTCAATTTTTTAACCTTTTCCTAAGACTTAGACAATTTTCTACCTCTACCACAACATTAGTACTTGGTTAAAACTTTTGGTTTTTTCCTAGCCTTTGTGCACAATAATCATTATTCTTACCTAGCATTCCTACTAAGAACCCTGTCTATGTGGGATGCTTTCTCTCCATCTAGCCTTTATAGAAGTGATTTTGATACATCCATCAGCATCACCTCCTACAAACCAAGCCTAGCATCCCTTTGTAAACCTTTACCCTTATAATCTTTAAGAAATTGAAAATTAAAATTAATTTAAATTATTATTAAAAAATAAAAACTACAAGGAATGCCTACACATTAGCTAGCACCAGTGGCATGCCTAGCATCACCAAACATGCCTCCCTCATTTAAATTTCTTTTTAAAAAAAAAAATTTACTAGCCAATATCTATGCATTGGTAATGCGTTGCTTATGCATGAAAGTAATAGGCTAGTGATGTGACTAGCACTTGATGACATCATACATACATACATACAGAAATATTAAAAATATTTTTTAAAAAATGAAAATATCAATCCTTGCATATATGTATAAGTGCATACCTTGGTCATGCATTAGCTGACCTAGCATTAGCATTTGCAAGTAGGCCTTACCTGCAACTTATCCCTTTCCACACCATTTGATTTTTTCAAATTAAAAAAAAAAGAAAAAAAGACATAGTTCTAAGATATATCTCCTTAAATTATGTTATCCAAGCTAATGCACACTACCACATCCCCTACCTATCATCATGCTTCCTCACTAGCTTGCCTTTCTTCTACCCTTCCTCATGTCATTACTCATGTCTTTTCCCTTGTCTTGTCCTCATACATATAATAAAAAATACACACTTTTTATAAAACCCCAACCTCTAATAGCATCATTTTCCCTCAAAAAATATCATGAATGGCCTTCTACCACCATGTCGAACCATCAAGAGCCTGATCTACCCTTTTCAAGGAGACATTTACCTTTCCCAAGCCTAGGTTTACTCTTCTCATCAATACAGAAATCCTTATCCTCAACTTTTTCTCCTCTTCTCTTTCTCACCCTAACAAGAACTCCTATTATGCTTCCCAACATAGGACTAGGCCATTGTTAGCATAGTAGGCATTATTACTAATGATGGATGTTGTAGTGCATGTAGGTCATGCTAACACTACTAGTACATAAGCATGATTCCACCTAATTGCAAAGGTGCATCATCCTACCTTTCATATCCACAACACTAAATAATGATGGAAAATATCAAAATTAGTAAAAGCAAGATGTAGAGCCACTTACATGCATGCTGGTAATCTTAAGATTAACTCCTCCTTGGCATCCTCTAACTTACCATCACATGTACCTCAACAAGATCCACCTTCCTCCTTATCTTATCTGCTCTTCTTCTCACCATGTGATACCATGTCCAAGCACAAGCACGATGCATCCCAAGCCTCTAAAATAAAAATAACAAAATTCCTAACCTTTTTCTTTTACTCTTTTTTTAATCCCTCTTCCTCTCAATTTTATATTTTTTCAACCAAATATAAGCCTATGTATCCCCAACTCATGTTGATGTAAAGTCATGCAATCCCAAGGGATGCGAACATGGAATCAACATCACTATATTACTTCCATGTATGACCCTTCAACTTTGATTCTAAAATATCACATAAGACCCAAAGATGCCTCCAAGCTTACACTAACTTATCTACATGGCTTTTGAATCCTTTCAAATGTAAAGTTGACATTAACCATTGTTAGAGTGTGCACAAAAGGTTGAATTGTACAATTGTAAATGACATCATGTTAGAAATTTTGATGTTCTAACATGACATGTCATCGTAGTAATAAGTTTTGAAATCTCATGTTAATCAACCTTGATGTTTCTAAAATCTTTGACATCATGCATCATGGATTTTTTATGTTGGGAGTAGTAGTTTTAGCATTTTCTAAAGTTTTGATGCCAACAAGTGAGTTTTGACATGGAGTCTATAATTTTGACATCATTGAGGCATAATCAACATAGAATAAAAGGCAAGAGTTCAAAAATTTGAATTACAATGATCTGGTAATTTTGATGTCATTTTTCTTTGGTATTTGAAGCATTTGATCACTCCTAATGCCAAAAAGATGAATCTTAATTCAAATCCATGATAGAAATTAAGAAACTTACTAATATAATACAAGATGCAAATGCATCTTTTGTAAGCTAAAGATGCATATGTATGCAACTTGAAATCTAGAAACATCACTAAAGCATAATGCTTTGATCATCTTCATCATTTTAAAAACAAGATTTATACTTATCCTTATAATCTTTGATGCTTTGCTAGTGAACTTTAATGAAATTGACAAACTTAGATGATAATTAAACTTGCAATGAGCAAGATCTTTAATAGCAATTAAGAAATTAAAAATGGTAATTGAAATATTGAAAACTATAATTTTGAGATTGAGAATTTAAGAAAGAACTAGGAAATTTAAGAAAATTTGAGATTGTAATAGTTATGAAGTAAAAACACACACAAAAAAAAACTTCTTCTTAAAACCTCTTTAAAACCTTAAACCTTGAGATGCACAATGAGAAAATTGAGAAAAACTATCTTTCTCTTGTGAGGTATGAGGGGAGACCTTAATTTACAAACAAGGCTAACTCAAAGTTTGTCATTTTAGGCATGTTTTGGCACTATGAAGTCTTAAATATAAAAGTTTTCATTTTACACATGTGAGTCAAACCTTATATTGCAACATGAATTAAAACACTCAACTTGAAATATAAAATGAGAAATCAGAAATGATATATGAGAAATATGAAAAATGAGCTCCCATCTATACTATAATATGATAATCTCTCATTTAGGATGGAATGGAAGCAATGTAAAAATGAGTATGATTCCTTTATCTTCTATTTCTTAGAATGATTCCTATTGCCTCCATGTTCTACTTGAGTTTAATTGATATGATTGACTCTATGAACATATCAACCAATTGATATTTTATCTCCATGTATAAGGGTTTAATGGTTTCCTCCTTCACTTCATCTTATAATACTTTAAATTTATATTCTTATATTTCTTATAGAGAACATGTTCTTTTTAAAGATTAGTAGCAGTAGTATTATTAATGTAGTAATCAATGCGAGTGTAGATATCAAAACTAATTTGTGAAAGTAGATTCTTTAACCATAATATATGTTATAAACATTCAATGATAGAGATAAATCTAGCTTCACATGAAGAGAGACTTACACATGATTCCTTTATTATTTTTCAATAAATTGGATTTAGCTTATGAAAAATTAAGGAACCTGATGTAGGCAATCTATCATTAATATCACCTCCGTAATTAACATCTTAATAAGCATGAAATTTTCAATCTCCATGAACAAATTTCATTCCATAGTCATATGTGCCTTTAAGGTATTTTATCACATGAGTGAGGAGTAAAATATTGACCTTTTGGTATGCCAAAACCTTAAGGAAAATGAAGAAGAAAGAATGTTTCTTATGGATAATGTGTTTACAGGTCATAAACAGGAACTCCACATCATGAATAAGGATTTAAGGGAATGAAATCTACAATGGGTTGTCAAATGGATACTTCATGGGTAAGATGAGAGCATAAACATAAACAAAAGCTAAAAACCAAATGAAGATACTTTAAAGATTGGGAAGAAGCCAAGTTGAGGAGATGTCTCCAAGAAAGAGAAGACATCTCAACTAAGAAGAATGAATTCACAAGAAGCCATCTTCAAGAAATATGAGATGTTCCCATTGTAAGGAAGACGTCTACCTAGAGAGGTTCCATTCTCCAAGGAGACACCTCTCTAGAATTAAGGTTGAACTTAGGTATACATCCCAAATTTGAAGGAGATGTCTACACTAGTTTTTGAGTAGTTGTTACATGAATTTTGAGGTGTTTTCAGAAGCTTTGAAGCTATAAGAGAACTCCAAATTCTTAGGAATTGTGCAAGTACTATCAACATCAAAGCTATCATTGTCTATTCTATGTTATTGTACTTTTGTACTTCATTTGTCACATCATTTGCTTGACTAGTTGTAGAACTATGCTTCAAAGTACAAGGATATGTTATTTGAGTTACACTCATTCCTTGTTTTTCTTTCTCTTTCTTTGTTTCCCTAAGGGGATGATGTGCTTCTTGCGAGAAGGCATACATTTCGAGCTTGTCTATATCCTATGAGATTGAGTTTTTTTGCTACATCAAAACACTTTGGAGCAAAGTTCTATCTTATATAGGTTTTCAAATCATCTAAACCACATTTTGAGCTTGTTGGGACCTTGCAAGGTTGAGAGATTTTAGAGCAAGGAAACTCACCTTAGTGGAGCTCAAATCTTATAAAGGTTGTGGTGTCCTTAAAATCAAATTTTGGAAGAAATAAAGTCTAGAGGTATGCAAGGAATCTACCCTTCAAGCGTGAACTATCCAAGTTGGGGAACCACATAATTTTTTGTGCCACAGGCTTGATTGCAAATTGGGAAACTTATTTAACCCCCCTTCTATGTTCTTGATCCTCATAAAGATGTGATGCTCATGGCTCTTGCATAAATCATGAAAAATATGGAGTAGCAAATTCATGATAAATTCTTCTTTAACATAAGAATTTAATTTATCCAATAATACCCCTATAATAAGTATCATCAACAAGGGAAGTATCATCTTTTGTATTAAGTTTTCACTCTTGAGGAAGTGAAGTAGAAGCAACTTTCTTTCCATTCATTTCATATTTCTATAAGATGGCCTATGCATATTTAGTTTGATGTATTCTCAAACAATCTTCTTTTTTATCTAATTATATTCTGAAAAACTATTTTAAGAGACCTACATCTTTCATCTCAAACTCTTCCATCATATTTTTCTTAAATTCAGTAGCTAAATTTTTAGAAGTTCAGTAAAATACCAAATCATATACATATAATTATATCAATATAAAATGCTTTTCCATATGCTTATAATAAAGAGTGGGTTCAAATTAGCATGATCTATATCCAACCATGAAGAGATACTCATTAATTCTATGAAACCAAGCTCTATGAGCCTATTTCAATCAATATAAAACTTTTGTAAGTTTTCATACCTTGTCTTCTTATCCTTTCTTGATAAAGCTTTCTAGTTTCTCTATGTAGAATTTATCTTCTAAAAAACTAATGAGGAATGTTGAGTTGACATCCATTTGATGAAGTCAGATGCCATAATTGATAGCAATAGAAAGAATAAATTTGATGATTTTAAATCTTGCAACAAGGGCAAAGATTTCATCATAGTCCACATTCTTCTTTTGTTTCAAGCATTTAGCAACCAATCTTGCCTTATAGGCTAAAATTTCATTTTTTTCATTGTGATTTATCTTAAATATCCTTTTTTATTCAATTATTTTTTTTCTTTTAGTCTCTTAATCAAAGTCCAAGTTCAATTTTTTATAATTACATCATATTATTACCTGACTACTTCCTTCCAAACTAGAAGTTTAAGAGCCTTTTGAACATTTTTAGCCTTTTGAACATTTTAATATGCCACATGAGTGATAGCTTGTGATAGGGCTTATGAGCTTGTGAAGCTTCTCCCAAAATTCTGATATAAAATCTATTTTTTAGGATGGTCTCTTTCAACCCATGGCTTTGTAAAAATTTCTAATTTTCCTTCATCATCTTCTTTGAATTTATCAAAACCAAAATTTTCTTCATAAAAAATTACATTTTTGAAAATATACCACTTACATTCTCATGGATTATAGCATTCATATTCACTTTCTTTTGAATCATAGCCTAGAAAATGCACTTTCTCCCTCTATCATCTAGCTTGTCTATAAATTCATTCAATATTGTAACATAACAAATACATCTAAAGACCCTTCATGTGAGACAAGTTTGGAACTTTACCATAAAGAATTTGATAAGGTATCTTCTCTTTGTTTGATGTGGTGATGAGCCTATTTAGGATATAGGCTGAAACATGCAAAGCTTCATTTCAAAATTAATGTGGAAGTAAAGCATGCTTGAGGAATCTAGACATCTCTTGGATTACTACATTTTTCCTTTAAGTAATACCATTACTTTTTGGTGAATATCCACAAGTTATTTTCTTTTTAATTCTTTTATTAATGCAAAATTTCTCAAATTCTTAATTAACAAATTCACCTCCTCTATCTGATCTTATTACCTTAATTTTGGTATTTATTCTATTTTCTATCAATCATTTGAAATTCTAAAATATGGTAAAATTTTCATCTTTGGAATTCAAAAAATAATAAAGAAATATTTGCTTCCTCCTTAAGATAGATTAGGCATTGGACCTACCAAATCATTATGCATAAGTTTAAGAGATCTTTACTTCCTTTGCATTTAAGAATTATGAGGCAAAGCTTTTTTTTGTTTCCTTTGATGTATATCTCACAAACTTCTTGTGGTTTTTCTCAACATTTAACTCCAATAGCTGCATAATTCTTGATCAACTTCTCAATGTTGAGGTAGGAGGCATGACCTAAACTCTAATGCCATAATCTTGAGAGAAATGTATCAAAAGGATTTGATTGAAAAATCTAAGTATTTAAGATTTTAGCATCTTTTTGAAACTATGCTTTCGAAAAACAAATTTGATTATTCCATTTTTTAATTTTTCAATAATAATATTACCATTAGAAATAGTACAAATATCATCATGAAAAATCACTTGATTTCCATTACTAACAATCTAACCCGTTGATAACTATGAACTTGATAATTGACTAACATAGTAAATATCATGTACATTAATTTTGTGGCCATTAAAAAGTGTAAGCATTACATTACCAATTTCATCTATCTTTCAACTTGAATCATCTCCTACCTTAATGCTTCTAAGAGTATTCTTTGGAGTATAACTAATAAAATTCTCTTTAAATGGAGTCATATGATTTGAATAACTACTATCTAGTATCCATGTATGAGGAGTACTTTCTTTGACCATTTGGTATGTAGCAAAATTAGAGTTTGAATCTTTATGTTTTGATTGATCTTATGATTATTGTTCCTTTGAGGCTAATAAAAGTATTCACTTGGCTTTGATGAATTATTTGAAGTGTAGGAAGGGAATCCTACCTTCCTCTAGAATTTATCTTCACAATGTTCTTTCCTCTTGAAATGTTTTCACCATGGAATATTTGAGGATGATTCTTCATGATGATTTATTGAAGTGAAGTTAAATCTTCCTCCTCTTTGATCTGTTTCTCCTCTAAAATTGTTTCTTCTTCTTGAATTTTTGAATTTGTAATTTTGATTATCATTTGAATCTTGAATTTTTTTAATCTTTGAAATTTGGACTTCTACTTCTACCTTTATTAAATCTACCTCTTCCTATATTGTTTCTTGGAAAATAAACTTATTCAATTTTGCTTTAATTATCTTATCTTTTCAAATATTCCAAAATTCTAACTTGAGATACTAATTTATTAATTGTAATAATATCTAAATCTTTATTCTAAACAATATTCATTATACCATATTTGAACCTTCCATCATTATATAAAACTTAAATGATTTTGTTTAACTTTTGTCTTTTACTATATTAACATCCATATTCATCTAGATTTCTTATTCAAGCATATATCTTAGCAAAGAATTTTTCAATGTTTTCACTCATATTAAGGATAAGATCTTAAAATTCTTATTTATACCTTAATTAGTTGATTTAAATATTTGTGATGAAGGCTCCTTTATACTCTTGATATAGTAGATCCCAAGTTTCTTTAAATTTGTCTTGTCTATGATTCTTGAACCAATAACTTCTAAAATTAATGTGCAAATAATCATCTTTTGTAACACATCCTTCCTATAATCTTCTTGAAGCTTTCTTCTTTACTTTCGATTCCAAGCATTAAGATTTCTAAATTCTTAATATCCTTCATTTACAATGCCCCAACACTCGTTAATTTGAAGTAAATTATTCATAAGCTTCCTCCAATAGGTGAAGTCTTAGCATTCATTGAAGATTATAGTGCACTTTAGAATGTCTTTGCTCTTATACGACTATCGAAGTATGCACAGAAGTTTGAATTGTATAACTATCAACAACATCATATCAACAATTTCAATGTTTTAACATGACACATCATGATAATGGCAAGTTTTGACATTTTAGATTAATCAGTTTTGAATTTGCTAAAATTTTTAATGTTGCATGTCATGGAGTTTTAACATTGGAAATAGTAGTTTTGACATTGTCTAAAGTTTTGACATTGGAGAGTGAGTTTTGACATGGGTTCTGTAACTTTAACATTGTCAAGGTAGAATCAATGTAGAATGAAAGGTGAGAGTTTGAAAATTTTAACTGTAGAGATCTTATGATTTTGATGCCATTTTTCTTTGGGATTTAAAGCTTTTGATTACTCTTCATACTAGAAAGATAAATCTTAACTGAAATCTATGATAGAAATTGAGAAACTTATAAAATCTATACTACAAGATGCAAATGCAACTTGTGAAAGCTAAAGATGCATATGTATGCAACTTTAAATCTGGAAAGATCACTAAAGCAGTATGCTTTGATCGTCTTCATTATTTTAAAAATAAGATTTATGCTTATCTTTCTAATCTTTGATTCTTTGTTGGAGAACTTTGATGAAATCAACAAACTTAGATGAAAATTAAACTTACAATGAGGAAGATCTTCAACAAAAATTGAGAAATTGAAAATTGTAATCAGAAGATTAAAAATTATGATTATGAAATTAAGAATTTGAAAAAGAAATATGGAATCTGAAAAAAATTTTAAGAGATTATGTGAATTATAAAGAAAAAATGAAAAAGGGAAACTTTTGCTTAAAACCTCTTCAAAACCTTAAACCTTAAGATGCACAGTGAGAAATTGAGAAAAAAAAACATCTCTTATAAGGTATGAGAGGAGATCTTAATTTATAGATAAATTTGAGTCAATGTTTATCATTTTAGGTATGTCTTGATACTATGAAGCCTTACATCCAAAATTTTCCACTTTAAGAAACTTTTATAAATGTGAGTCAAACATTGTATTACAATATGAATTAAAACCCACAAAATAAAGTATAAAATATGAAATAGAAAATGAGATATGAAAAATATGAAAAATAAGCTCTCATCCATACTATGGTATGACAAAAATCAACTTTAAAAACTAAAAATAAAAAAAAATTCTAATTTTCTTTGAAACACCACCAAAATTCACATTGCAAATCCTGCTTTTCAGCTTGAGGCAAAGTTTCATTGTAAATGTAAGATATGTAATACATAAGCTACAATATTGCATTTTTCAACCTTTTGAGTTTGAAAAATGCTTTAAAAAGTTGTTATTGCCTCACTTCCCAACTAGAAATAAGTACCCCATGTCCATCTCTAAGCTGGGGAAGGTCAAAAAAGCCATTGGAATGGCTAAAAATGGCATTTTCATGAGTTTTGTAGGGGTATAGCCCCAACTATGCTAGAGCCATCTTTGAACCATGTCAAGGGATGGGGTGTTAGAACCAGACATATGGATGCAACATAGGAGCCCCACCAGCTCCACAACAACAAGGATGGGCTTCAAGAAAGCCTTGTACCATCGAACATAAGCATGATCACCTTGTAGAACAAAATTAAAACTTAAAAATTATAAAATATCAAAAAAATTATAATTACCAATAACATAACAATAACAACCTAAGGTCATAAACCAAATTCAATGGAATTGAAAAGAAAACAACAACACCAAAACTAGATAGACTAGAGTAAATAGCTCGGAAAAAATATCAACAAATATTTAATTTAATCCAAAACACCTCTCAACCCTTCCTAACATTTAAAAATATCCCAAAGACCCTACAACGTTTATGGGAAAAAGTTTTCAATGTCTCAATGTTTCCCATCTTCATAGGTAAATGAGCAGGAGCCTTAAAACCTTAATTTTGTGCAACTTTATGAAAATGTCCGTAAACCATGAACTGCTAAATGAAATTCAATGATTTCACAACCATTGGAATCACAAAAGCATGAACTATAGGCTCATAATATGAAAATATAAAAATACTAAACTAGTTTTCAGAAACAATTACAAAAATGACCTAACCTTGGCCATCCTAACCGAAACCCCATTTTGCGTGAGTCAACAGAAACACCCATTGGAAGTAAATTGTTCATCTAAATTCAATAATTCTACGTTCATTGGTATTCTTAATCATGAACTAAACACCCATAGCCAAAAAACTTTAAATTTCATAACCATTTAATGTACAAAAAGTACGAAACATATACCAAAAGATAGCCAAAAAACAAAAAAACCACTTCACATAACCTAATGGAAACAGCCATAGAAATTATCAAAAATCAAGTGGTTGAAAAATATAGTTAATCAAAAAACCATAGATAATAATCCCATAGCCTTAGAAAATTTAAAAAAAAATTAGTCATTTATTTAGGAAAAAATTCACAACTAGTGTTGCTTTTTGGATGGAAAAGGAAAAAACCCATGGAATTCATGGAAAATAGCATTTATTCCACAATGAAAAAAAAACTCAAAGTCCAAGTAACATTGAAAATAAATAAACATGACCTAAATCTATGATGGAATTATTACAAAATTCCAAATGGATGAATACACAAGCCTAGATCTAAAAAATGGAATACATGACATAACCCAATAAACATAATACATGGAATAAATTGAAAAAGGGGTTAGCTTGTGCATTTGGGATAAAATATTGTAGAACCCTTCCCAATCCTAGGATGGGACAAGTGTAATAGGCCATGAGTAGCTGCATCTATCTCCTATAATGTAGGCTTCTTAGGGGAAGCCTTCCTTTTCATCATGATGTAGTAGGTAAGTGCTGCAAATAATGAAAATCCTTTGGTTTCTAAAGTTCTAGAGTGACTACGTTGGCACTTGGACAAGAATAGCTATGACTATGCTAACACTAGTGAGTAAAATGCTTGTGACTACACTATAGTTGGTAGTAGAAGTACGTAGAGAGATCTCAACTTGGATGTAGCAACTAGAAAGGATGGAAGTAGCAATGATTTTTGGTAGGATAAACCATGAAAACCAAACTTAAGCCTAGGCACCCACGTTGGAACCTTGGTTTTTATATGTAACATTCACTTCACTCAATAATTGAAATTAGAAGGTTGGACTACACTAGGTGTGAATTAGTTCTATTCCAAAATATCTAGCTTCATGTGGGCCCCATTAGGCACTAAAAGAACAAGCCTATCCCATGATTACGTTGGAGTTTCAAGCTCCTAGGATTGACTACACTAGGGAAAGCTTTGGAATATATGACATATTACATCCACTTCCTAAACCTAATCCCAGGTACTCCATCCCTAGGAAAAAATCCCATGACCAAGCAAGATAAGCAAATGTAGACCTAGGCACAAAGTGAGCAGCCTAAAGACCCCAAAACTCATCCAAAAATTGGTTTTCCATGTAACTACACTGGCCTAGAGCTTGACTATGCTACTCCAAGGTACTCCAATGGGATATGAGGCATTTTCCCACTTCCTAGTAATCCATCCACCCTGACCATTAACCCATGGAATCCTATACCCAAACTAGCAACCATGAGTTAAAATTGGCAGTCACCAAGCAACCATATCGCATCAAATCTTTCTACAGACAAAATTCTTAGTATGACTATCCTAGGAAACCACATGACTATGCTGGCCCAATGTAGTCCATGATGAAATAGATCATTCCTAGATCATATATCCTCTGATCAACTCCAAATTTGCATAACATCTCTGCAAACCTTTGCCAAAGCTTTCAACAACCTTGAAACTTAGTCAAACTCATAAAAGGGTATCACAAACTGGTCACAACTCATGACTATGTTGGAGGATGGCTATGACTACATTAGCCTAGTGTGGTCATAGGGTTTAGGAATAAGATTAATCACAAAAGCCATGATAGACCTTTAAAAATTCATCTTAAAGCCTTCATGCCTCCCCAAGACCTCCGATGACCTCAAAATGTCAACAAATCAACCAAAAACCCTAAGAAAACCCATGCGAACCCATTTCCCAAGTGTGACTATGTTGGGAATGGGGTGACTATGCTAGGCCTACATAATCATAGTAGGTTCTCAATATAGTCCACTCAAAACCTTCAAAGGAAATACTTTCAAGTCCAAATCCACCTCTAGGGATGTCAAGACCATGCCAGACATAACATAGAAGCAAGATTTTATTATTTTTTACTTCAAAATTCATTTTCCAACAATGACTATGCTGGGCCAACATAGTCACTGCTAGAGCCCAACATAGTCCACCTAGAATCATTGAACCAGTCATTTCCTAGCCAAACCCACTTCTCAAGAACCCAAAAACCCAATTGGACTAAAAACCAAGGTAGCACTAGTCACTTTTCCCCTTTGGAATATTTTCCAACCCCAACTACACTAGGAAGGATGTGACTACACTAGTCCAACATAGTCATTAGTGCTGCCTAGTATAGTCCACCCAAAATTGGCCAAAAATTATAGAAATGAATCCAAACCCATTGTCAACAAACCCTAGAACCTCATCGAAGCCTATCTAAACATAGAACTCATCAGCTCCCATCATTTTTGATAGTTTCCAACGTCAACTATGGTAGGGATGATCTAACTATGCTAGACTAGCATAGCCACTATTAGAGCCCAATGTAGTCCATCCAAAACTAACTAAAATTTATCATAAATCATCCAAATTCACTTTTGGTAAACCCTAGGACCCTATTGAAGCCAATTTTGAACATTTTACTCCATACTTTTTATTTCTCAAACCTAAACTACACTAAATTTTTCATGACCACCATGGGCCAATGCAGTCACTGGTGCTACCCAGTGTAGTCAACATGAAAAATGCTAAAAATAAGTATAAATAACTCTAAATTCATCTTTGGAAACATTGGAACCTTACCGAAGCCCATGAAGACCACCAAACTTCCCATTTTCCATCTCAAGCATGTCAACTACATTGAAGAATGGGGTGACTACACTAAGCCAATGTAGTCACTAGTGCTACCTAGCATAGTTCATATTTTGGGATGCAAAATAGGTTAAATCCAGTTACTAGAGCATCATTTCTAACTATAGGACCTTACCAAGCATATCAGAACCATCGGATCTTGCTAGTTAAGCTAGAATTTATTAATTTTCATTTGACATCTCATCACAATGCTAGAGTTTGCTTAACTACACTAGGCCAGTGTAGTAATTGGTGTTGCCCAATGTAGTCAACTTGGAACAATCCAAAATAGTTCAAAAATTGCCAAACTCAACTCCCAAAAAGACCTAGAACATTTCCATAGCATGCTAAGACCTTGAAACCTTGGAAAATGAGCCAAAATTCATCATTTACATCATTTTTTTTACTCAAATCTCTCAACTACACTAGGAACTACATGCCAAGCATAGTCATAGGGTATTTGGCCTTTCCAAGCCCCAAATAACCACCAAATTTGAAAATTATGATACTAAAACCCTAGCAAGCAACACCAGTGACCCCAGAAGTTCATTAGCATGGTCAATTGAGCTTAAAACTCACCAAAATTTATTTTCCATGGATGACTATGCTAGGGAGGCTTGTGACTATGCTGGCCCAACATAGTCACAATAGGAACCCATTTTGTGACAACAAAAACCAACAAGTATACCACTCAAAATGGCCCAAAACTAACTCAAAATGGTCACTTAATATGCTTATAGTTGATGTGCAGCATTAGAGTATGGACACCTGAAAGCAAACCACCTTGCCATTGAACTTACATGGACCTCATGATGATATTGAATGATGTATTTATTCTAATTGTCTAGATCTTGAGCCTAAGGATCTTATCAAGCACATAGCCTCAATAGAAAAATCCTTAGAGTGGCCTAAAAACCTAGTTAAAATACTTGACCTTGACGCTGGCGACATTACTGAAGACTCTCTAGTTGAGGTTCTTGTCACAACACTCAATGATGAGGAGAAAACCCTAAAACTAGGTTCCTCACTGGAACCTTAATAGGATTAAGATATCACCAAGGTCTTACAAGATAACATTAAGACCTTTTCCTAGTCATATGAAGATATGCTAGGTCTAGACCCACATTTAGTCCAACACAATATTATACTTGATCTTAGCATTAGAGTAGTTAAGCAAAAACTATATAAAATTATACTTGACTTGGCCTTGGAAGTTCATGATGAAATCACAAAGCTTTACCAAGTTGATTTCATTAGAGCTGTTGATTTCATTAGAGCTATTGATTACATGGAATGGGTATCCAACATAGTGGTAGTCCCTAAGAAAAATGGGAGCATATGCATTTACATTAATTTTTAAGAACTAAATAAGGCTACTATTAAGGATGATTTCCCTTTACCTAGTATTGACCAACTTATTAATACCACGGCTAAACATGCCTTATTATCATTTGTGGATGGGTTCTCAAGATACAACTAGATTAGGATTAACCTAGAGCATCAACTTAGTATGACCTTCATGACCCCTTGAGGTACATTTTATTATACCATGATGCTCTTTGGCCTAAAGAACATAGGAGTAATCTATCAAAGAGCTATGACATATATCTTTAGTGACTACATGCTATGTTTGCTTAATGATTACATAGATGATATAGCTTTTAAGTCCAAATTGGTCAACAACCATGATAAGAACCTTGACCTTGTACTTAAATGATGCCTCAAGTATGAGCTTAGGCTTAATCCCAAGCAATGTATCTTTGGTGTCAAAATGGGTAAGATGCTTGGTTTTATAGTATTTGAAGTAGGGATATGTGTTAATCCTAATAAGGTTAAGGCCATATCCAAATTAGTAGTGCCTACTAACCTTAAAGAGCTTCAAGAACTGCAAGATAGATTACAATTTATCCATAGGTTTATCGCCAATCTTACGAATAAGTTACAATCCATGCAACACTTTCCTAAGAAAAGAGTTCACTATGAGTGAACAACTCAAAGCCGAGAAGCCTTTGGAAACTTTAAGCAAGAGTTGCCACAACTACCGATGGTTATCCTCCACAAAAAGATAAATCTTTTTACATCTACCTTACCATCTCTAATGCATCCATTGCCTCTCTACTCTATCAGAAATGAGACGATGGCGCAAAGTTACCAGCATATTGCTTAAGCCATGCATTAGTTGCCCGTGAGACCTGATATACCAAAGTGAAGAAGTATTACCTTGCCTTAGTCTTCTCACTGAAGAAGTGGAGACACTACCTCTTTAGGAGCTAGGTCGATGTCATTTGTAAAGATAATGTGTTAAGAGCCATCATGAAAAACATTTATGAGAGTAGTTGTATAGCCCATTGGAAAGCCATAATAGTGGAGTTTGACCTTCCTTATATCTCTCAAGCTTCAACGAAGGGTTAAGCTATAGTTGTACAACTTACTATTTCATCAATAGATGACCATGCAGCCATAGACACTGAATTTCTAGATGAACACGTTAACACCATTAGCCAAGTGCTCAAGGGTTATGAGGTGATCATGCACTTCAATAGAGCTTCAACTACCCATGGGGTAAGTGCCATTGCCATCATAAGATTTCAATCTAGTTAAATCCAACCCTTCTCTTACCTATTTGAGTTTCCATGTACCAACAATGTAGTGGAGTATGAGGGTTTGATTATAGGAATGATGGTACCTCGTGACATAGGAATAAAATGCATAATGACTAAACGTGATTCACAACTTGTGGTCAACCAAGTAATGGAGCTTTACACATGTAAAGCTAAAAATTTCCAATCTTACTGTGACCTAGGAAAGAAACTAATATGATAATTCATAAACATTGATATCCAACATGTACCTTGAACTAAAAACACTATAGCCAATGCATATGTGTTTAGCAAGTTACCCACCTTGACTATGGATTGTGCCATTTCTATCACGCAAAGCATTGAGGATAATTTTATGGTCATAGTTCATACTTCTCCCCCAAAGAAGTGGTATGACAATATCAAGTTTTATCTTATGCATGATGAACCTTCACAGGACCCGACCACTACTCAAAAGGACATTCTACGTAAATAATCAAAATAGTATACCATAGTAGGTGATAACACACTATATTGATGCTCCTACGATGGCATACTATTAGTGTGCTTAGGTAAAATAGAAGCCCAAATAGTCCTAGAGCATGTTCACAAGGGTATATGTGGGGGCCATATAGCACCTAGAGCTATGAATGCTAAAATTATATGATTGGGCTATTACTGGTCCTATATGGAAAGTGAATACCTGTAGAAGGTTAAAACTTATGACATGTGCCAACAGCATATTAATCTTATACATGTACTACCAACTGAGTTACACACTACTTAGATCACTTGGCTATTTCAACAATGGAGGCTAGATACCATTGGATCTATAACACCTAAGTCTTCTATAGGGCATAGCTTTATCATTATTACAATTGAATACTTTACAAAGTGGGGCTAAAGCTATTTCCCTAAAGAAGACAACATTTGAACACATGTATAAATTTATACTTGATAATATAGTAGCACGTTTTAGTATACCTATGATCATAGTCATAGATAATGGACCTCAATTTAGTAGTTAAGAAATGAAAAAATTTTGTCATGGCCTAGGCATTAAGCACTCCTTCTCATCACTATACTAACCCCAAGTTAATGGTCAAGCTAAAGCAAGTAACAAGGCCATCATCAACTTACTACAAAAGATGTTGAACAATAGTAAATGCAAGTGGCATGAGTGTCTCATTTATGTAATTTGGGCCTACATAATGACATTTTGTATGGAAACCGGTGTAACTCCTTATAGCTGGTTTATGATTGTAAAGTTGTTTTACCTCTTGAATTGCAGGTACCATCACTTTGAGTAGTCTTATCTAATTTCATCAATGATGAAAAAAGCAAGGAGTTGCATACCATGGACTTGGACTTGGTGGAGGAATAACATGTATGAATGCTTGCTTACATTGAGTGGTACTAAGAGAGGCAAAAAGAACAACATCACCATAACCTGAACAAGTGTAAGATCAATGAAGGTGACCTAGTCCTCAAGGCTGTCTACGAGCATGCAAATAAATTCTTAGCCAATTGGGAATGGCCTTTCTTGATCACTAAGGCCTACAGCAATAGAGCTTTTAGGATAGCTCACATGGTTAGAAATGATATGGTCAATTCGGTCAATCATTTCTATCTAAAGCCTTACTATATGTAGCCTACAGAGACCAACAATCGACATCAACAATTAATAACAAGCAAGCCTACATGACATCTTTTTGAAAAATAGATGAACTATGAAACTTTGTAATATTAGTGACCTATGAATAGCTTGATTTGCTTATTATCTTATATGGCCTTATGCATTGTATTATAACAACATGACTTCTTTATGTGGTTTTCTTGTTCACTTAGAGATGTGCTTGCAAGATGAAGCCCAAAGTCATCATGGAGGTGTAATTCATCACCATAGCAAGTTATGATGTGACCTCAACATGTAAGATTCGATGAGTTTGTCTTGCCATACCAAGAATGCCTGTTCCACATCATTACATTACCACTCCTAGAGCCAAGCCCCATAGCCTATTTATAACCTTCCGCATCCTAATAGTGATGACCTATGTATGACACTTATGCATTATGGCTATGTAATATCTCCTTTGTCATGCTCCACCTACAATTCCATTGAGTGTAACACACCTCATTCAATGGGAAAACCAAATCAAAACCAACCTTGGCAATGAAACCCATTGAAGGTTTCACCCCAATAAAAAATGGGGAAGCAAATTACTAAGAAGTCAAATGTTCAATTAAGCCTAAAAGAACAAACCAATGGCTCTAAACATGCAAAGGGAGGAGCCTAATGGCCAAAGATGCCTTGGAGCGAAGTGTTGGTTTCTCAAACGCATTGCTGAGTGACTAACATTTTAAAGGAAGAAGTGCCAAAGATCACATTGATTAAACAAAGTGTTATTACTATGAATGTAGCCATGTTATCAACATATGAGATTCCTTGGTAACCCTCATAACCAATTTCATATAGCCAAATACTTCCTAGCTATCTATTACCTCATCATAACCTTATCCCATCGCCATCACAAGCACTCTTTGATATGGTTTGATATTACTAGATCAAGCGCAAAGAGGGAGCATTGGTGATGGACCTGTAGTGGTGTTTTGTATTCTTTGTCAATGTCTCTTGGGTCTATCCTCTAAACATCAACAAAGAGGAGCCAATGAAATACCACCAAAAATTGATGTTGCCAAGTTGCAACCTTCATTTTCCAACTTGAGGGGAGTTGTTATGGTAAATGTAAGATTTGTAGTCCATGAGCTACAATATTGCATACTTTAGCTTTTTGGAGCTGAAAAATGCCTCAAAAGTAGTTATTGCCTCATTTCCCAAGGGGAAAAAGGTGCCTCATGTCTATATTTAGGCTTGAGAAGGCTGAAGATGCCTTGGAAATTATCAAACTTAGCATTTTCATGGGTTTTTATTAGGGGAATACCCTCAACTACGCTAGAATCATCTAGCCCCCTAGCGTAGATGGAATAGATGGTATTATTCATTTCCAAGCTACCGTAGTTACCATAAAACCCAATGTAGATGCAACATTGGAACCATTGGGATTTTCCATCTTGGAATTGGTGACATTTTCCATTTCCATTTTTTAATTCCATTTTTTCTCAACAATGGCCAGTGTAGTCATTCCAAGTCTTCAGCACTTGCAGCATGGCTAGCATAGATAGTATTTTCCATGGTTTCTAGCATTTTCCATGGTTTCTAGCATTTTCCATGGTTTCTAGCATTTTCCATGGTTTACAGCATTTTCCATTAGTTCTTTTAATTTTGTCAACACCGGCAGTTCTAGTGTAGATCACATTTTCCAAAAAAATTTACATTGTTCATTATTTTCAACATTTTCCAACAACTTCAATGTAGTCTACCAATGCCAAGATAGTTGGGGTGTTGTTAGAATTGTCACAAAAGTCCATTTACTATTTAAAGTAAATGGATGGGCTTTGGTGGCTGCTGTGTATTCCAAACTGACTATAAATGTAACTATGCTAAGAAGTGTAACCATTGTAACCTACAAATTGACATCAATCTGTCAACAATCATGATAGTGATTTGCATGCCCTAAAATAAGCAATTTCCACCTTATAAAAACCTAACATGAAAACCTTATTCTATTCCAAAACCTTAAGAAAAAAGGGAATTTGGCACTTTTGTAACCAAGAGAACCTTGCAACCCCTTTGGCAATGAAAACTAGTACCTATGTTGGGCACAATAACTCCCACGTGATACCATCGTAATTGCTAATCATCCATCTATGATCACAATTGTTGATCCTAATGGAAACCAGTGTGGAGTTGCTTGAAACTAGAGCTAAGAAGCAACCAGATCATGGAGTTCAAAGTGTAGGCCACAAGCTCCAATAGACTTCAAGCTCCTTTAAGCAACTTCTTGTACACTTAGCACAAAATCTGCACTTTTTGAACCTGAAACTTTATTTTCCATTGCAATAAAGTAGTGGTTCATTTGTTGTATAGATTTGATTTCACATTTCTATTTTTGTGTCATTTTCCATTTCAGATCTGCAATTCCATTTTCACTTACATTCCTCTTTTCATTTGCATTTACATTTTCATTTTTGTATATGTTTATGTTTACATTTATGTGGTTATTTTACACTTTTGTAAGTCCCTAGGTGATCAACTAAATCATCCAAGGCACCTTGAATCCAATTTCTAGAGGCCCTTGGGATTTAAAGTTAAAACTATTCTAGCACTTGGAATTTTTGGTTTCCATTCCAGAAACCAAAATTTCTAGGTCCAACAACAAGAAAAGAGTTCTTTCTTTTCACTATCCAATGCATATTACTATCTTTCTTAAGCATGTCATTTAAAGGTCAAACTAATTCAACATACATACGAATAAATCATCTAAAAAATTAATTTTCCAAAAGAATGCCCTTAGATTAG
Organism: Gnetum montanum; assembly: GCA_015680685.1. Lineage (NCBI taxonomy): Eukaryota > Viridiplantae > Streptophyta > Gnetopsida > Gnetales > Gnetaceae > Gnetum > Gnetum montanum. The sequence continues at coordinate 581,157 of MNCI01030164.1, read as the reverse complement.
TTTTATACAAAGGATAAGGTACCTTTAAAATAGTGTTAATATCAACATCGCCAATGCTAGGCACGGGGCCATGATTAATTAGTTTACCCACTAGGACATAGTTTTGCAATTTAAAGCCATTACTTTATTTAAGTAGGATAATTTAATTGAATGGTTGCACCCATTCAAGTGGACAAAGTTTCATGATTTAAAGGCATTACTTTATTTAAGCAGGATAATTTAATTGAATAGTTGTTGATTTTCTTCTATGCACCCATTCCAATGCTGTAATATTAGAAACATTAATATATTACATATTAAAGAAACATTCTAAAGTAAATTGTATGATGCTCAACGATTGTCAACATTCACTATCTTGCCATACCTGCCATTCAATTAGCATCCAAACTGAATGTTCTAAAAAAGGATAAGGAAACTGCCCATGCAAGCCTGTCTCTCAGTCCCTGCCAAGATTACCGCCGCAATTTTCTAAATCGGCAGCAGTTGCCACCTTATCATGCTGCCAAAACTAGTGACCTCCTTATTTCCATTATCTACCGTTTGCCATCCCTACCACTCTTGGTAAGTTTTCTAGCAAAGCTGTTTCCTGGGAATGCCGATGAGTTATTGCAACGATCCCATTTAGCAATGACACTGCCAGGAAACACCTGTCCATGCCGTCAGTTTTGGAAATGCTTTAAGTGGCAGATCTGCAGCTGAAACAGAAAGTTTTGGATCTTCATTTGTAGCAGAAGCATGCAGGCTGCCATTGCTGTATCCATACATGATTCCCTCTTCTCCTCACTTGGGCAGAATCAATTTCAATGTCTACATCGAACAGTGCCACTGAATGAGAAGACGTCGTTTTCGTAGCGACGGCCAGCATTTCTGTTGTGGTTGATCCGCGTTCATCCCTCATTCAGTCCGTCGTACCCTATCCTAGCATGGTGGACTGGTCCAAAAGGAGCTCATCTGGTTCGATGGAAAGTAGCATTAGCGTCGTCGGCAGGCTGAGCTTGGCAGGTAACAGTGCTATGTTGACGGGCCTACGTGGCCCCCTTAGGGATTATGGTGCAGGGTCTGCTGAAAGTTCTGGGAAGAGTGGATACCAATTTCACGGTTACAGCCAAAGTTGCAGCAGATGATGAAGATGAATTTGTAGGGTTGCGTTTCTGCTACTATAAATATCAATTGCCAGTCATGGGATCCGCTGTTCGGTAAGTTGGTTTTTTCTTGTCGTGTGGGTGGTTCTGCATCCGTATCCGGTGTGATGGACGGGTGAGCAGCAAGTGGCACTGCTCTAGTCGACATCTTCTGGGAGAAAGATGATGCTTGCTGGTGGCCGGCGTGGTCACATATTGTGTGCAGATGGTGTTTTCTAAGATGCCGATGTGCGCGAACTGGAAAGCAGGGAGTTTCTCGCATATGAAGGACTAGTTTTTGAGAAACCTGAAGTGACGCATTGTACCTAGCAAGAGCTAGCTTATATGACACGGGCAAAGCTGGGGAAGCTCAGTTGGCTAGGCGTGAACACAGGGTTGGTGATCTGCCCAAGGATCTCGTGCGATGTGTTCAACAGATTTGCCGCTGTGAGAACAGCGTCGAGCGAAAGCATGGCGTGGCGGTGAGGAGCGCGTGGCTGTGCAATGCTAGCAAGGATGGAAGCCTCAGCACTTGACAGCACTACCGAGGGTTTGGGCAGTGTAAGGTGGCCAATCTGTGCAACTGGCATGGTGCTTTGAAAGTTTTGTCACCAGTCTCAAGACAACGATTGCTGCTTTAGTTTAATATTGTACTGCATATTGTCTTTTGTTGCTGCCTGTGTCGTCTTAGTTGTTAATTGTTCTTTGCATTTAGTCGTTAGATAGTTTTGCAGCAGCACTGAACGAGACTACTTCAAGTTCAATATCTGTTTCTTTCATTTACTATGTTTCCTTCAGATTTGTTTCTCTTTCTTGAAAGATAATTCATTTTTCTAGTTTGGTGTTTGTGCAATGGGTGTAATAATTTCCATCTTGAAGTATGTTCCATGTTGGAGTGTGTAACTCTGAATATTTCTGTCTTGTAATGCTAGTGAATGACTGTACATGGGAATTCTATTCTACCATTTATTTTAGCATGAAAATGTATAGGTTTTTCCTAAAATAAAATGTTTAATATTCTCTGTCTTCTTTTGCAGTGGTTTGGCTTTCATTTCTTTTCTAGATTTACATGCAGGATCAAGGAGCGGAAGAGGTAGAAGTTGAGGTGGCAGATCTGATCTGATAAGAGGGGAATTCCCAACAGTCTTTCTCTGAATTCATTTCAAACCTATTTTGGTGGTGCTTTTGGAAGCAGTCCGATAAAAGGCTGTGAACCAATCAAGCCAAGGGAAGTTGTAGACTTGCTAGAGGAGGTGTGTCCTTTGGAGGCACAAGTGAACCAGCTTGCACAAGAGGTCATCTGGGTTGCAGACAAGATCTAGGGCTCTGTATTGAGCTAAGTCTTTGTTGTAACCCCTTTGGTTGTTTTTCAAATAGGTAAGAGTTTTAATCTTTGTTGAATGTTTGGTCATTAGCGATTTAGTGAAATGGTTAGGTTTATTTTTCATTAAGTTATCAACCCTACCAAATTTATTTGAACTATTATTTCATTTAAGTTTCCCTACCAAATTTATTTTTAATGAACAGTTATTTTTCCTGTTAAAGTATTTAATTTACTTGCATTATTAAATGTCATGTTTTACATCCTTTTAAGCACCATGTTGCCCCTACCAGCTGAAACTATTCCTGGGTTTCTATACCCATACCAGAGGTGCCCTAGGCCAGAGTTTCTTAAAATGAGTTTTATGGATGTTGCTGTGTGAGCAAAATTCTTGCATCAACACCTTTTTTGGTGCTATAAGAAGAGTTGTTTTTCAGCCTCTATTTTCTATTTCTATTCTCTGAAATGTGAGTTTGTTGGTTCTTTTCCTATTCCTATTCTATTTCTATTTTTCTTTTTCAATTTTCCAAAAATTTCATTTTTCAGTTTTTCTATTTACGGTTACTGAAAATTTCTAATTATTGTTTCTATTTTCATTTCCTAAAATATCCATTTTCAGTTTCTATTTTCTTGTTCCAGAAATCTCTGTTTCTATTTCAATTTCCTTTGCTAGTTAGCTAAGCCTTCATTGGTCATTTCTGTTTCCTATCTTGTTGACAATCTTTTATTTTCCAATTTCTGCAACTTGAAAACTTCTGTTTTCAATTTTAGAAAACTTTTATTTTCCAGTTTTCAATTACCCAAACCTTTATTGGCCCATTTCTGATACGGTTCCAGTTAACGGTCACCTATTTTAAATATTATTACCCTATTTCAGTTTCATTTTCAAATCCTCAAACCTTCTTTTCCCAGTTCTATTAATTACCTTATACTTTGGTGGTCCTTAACTTAGTTCTAACTTTGGTAAGGTGATTTTCTCATTAATTATATCATTTTTTTTAAATTTACTTTTCTAAAATTTGCTTTTACTGCTTTTCTTTTAAATTTCATATACTACAATTTTAGTTTTTCTTCAAAAATTAAAAAAATATAATATTTAAATATTATTTGTTTTATTTAATTGTACAATTTACTAGCATTTATATTTCATAGTTTTTTCATTTTATAAGTGAGTTCTCTCATAGAGCATCCCAACAAAGATCATTTACTCCTACCCCTAATCAACTAGCTACCTATCATTGCACATTAAGAAGACAATAGGCTTCATGTTTTCCAAATTCTGATCCTAGAAGGATTTGAACTAGAATAGCAATCAATCCATCCCTAGCTCCCTTGGTTAGAAATTCCTTTAATTTCATAAATTATCACAACATTCCAAAGCCCCTACAAAGTGTTAATTTGTTCTTTGACCCCACATCTTTCAATAGTGATGCACAACAATATGTAGCATGCTTTGAGACTTTGCTAGGCATCTATAACATCACTGAAAATGACATAGCATATAAAGTATTTCTAACAACTTTCAAAAGCAAGGCCACACAATGGTTTTTAATGCCCCCTAATGCATCTATTAATTCATGGCTAGACTTTAAAAATAAGTTTCTACTTCAGTTTGATAAGTTTACCGATCCTACCTTAGCCTCTATTAATTTTACAAATCTAAAAAAACTATTTGGGGAAAACATTCATGATTATAATTTGAGATTTCTTCATCAACTAGCTTATGTGCTAAATGAGATGCATTTGCAAGCAAATGGTATCCTCAATTTTTACCTCTCTATCATTGATCCATTCTTTGCCTATGTCATTAAATCTAATCACAACATAACATAATTACAAGGAGCAATGGCTAAAGCTATTGAGTTAGAACAAATTACCTTAATGAATAACATTCAAACTTAATTTGGAATTATGAGTATTAGTAATCCTATGCAGTCTAGTCCTTTACTTTCACAAGCTTTTCCAATGGCTAATACTATGTTCTAAACTCTTCCCTTCCTTTAAATGACTCAACCTACAAATAATTATTTTCAAACTCCAACATCTTCTACATTTTTACCGTTGAATATCAGTTTGAGTGATAATCAATCAAAAGCTTTAATCCAATCCATCATAAATCCAAAAGTAATATCTAATCCCAATGGATTTACTACTCCAACAAAAAACTTTATTATGAAAAAAATAAAGAGAGTCTAGAAAATGTATACAAGATGTGCCTAAGAAAGTAAGGGGTTCACTTGAACGAGGATTTGGAATTTGTTGAAACCAATAGCTTTATGAACCACAGTCAACTTCACGATCTAGATGTTCCACAACTTCCAAAATGAGGAAAACCTTGTTATACTCCTTACTAGATCTACAATGTTGGTGGTTTAGGAATGTAAGATGTGTGGGAGTTTTAGGCTACCAAGAAGAGTCATGCTAGGAGTCTCAATGCTCAAGTTGCTTAGCGTTGGTGTAAGATCACACACAATCTTAGGGGTGTAACAATGGTAATAATGGCTATAGGTTCAATGCTGGAAAATCTCCAAAATCTTTGTGTTTGTAAGGGATTCTCAAAGCTATGAGATTCAAAAATGGTGAAATCCTTTCATGATATACAAGTTTGGGTTATATAGGTTTTATGACCATGAATTTTGCTATAAATTTTTTGCCTAATTGTGGATAAATTTTTGCTGCGTACAAGTGTTGTAGGTGTCCAAATCTAGCAAGGTTACTATGTATGGTAAGTCTTGATGCCCCCATGGCATCAAAACCATTCCATTTACCAAAAATAGTAAATGGGAATTTTACCCACGCTAGCCTTCCAAGAGTAACACTAAGCTTGTTGAAACCACGTTGAGGGTATAACACCCATGCTAGGAGTATAACATCCACACTAGGGATATGACATCCGTGCTAGGGTATAATACCCACGCTGGAGCTGCAAAAGCCATGCTAGAACTACAAGAGTCACGTTGGAACAGCATTGGGGGAAAGATGCAATGCTGGGGGTTGCAGGAGTTATACCCCCCAATGCTAGACATAGGAGAGGTTATATGTTCCACAAGTATTTCAAGCATAGAAAAAGTTATAACTCCCCTAAGAAACCCATCAAAATGTCAATTTTGGCAATCCAAAAGGCATTTTAATCCCCCCAAGCCCAAATATGGACATAATATGACTTTTTTCTCTTAAGATTTAGGGTTTGACTACTTTATGAGGCATTTTCCAACCCCAAAAGCTAAAGTATGTGAAATTGCATCTCTTGGATTACAATCTTCACATTTTCCAATTAAGTTTTAGCCTTGGGTTTCATGGGGTGGGGCTTTTAATGCAAAAAGGATACAACATGCATTTTCTTAGTGGTGTTTCATTAACCCCTCTTTTTTGGTATCTTGAGGATTGACCTAAGAGGCACCAACAAATAATATAAAACACCAATACAAGTCCACCACCAACATTTTCTCTCTACGCTTGATTCAATAGTATCAAACCATGCAAAAGACTGCTAATAGGATAATGCTATAATGAAGTGGTACGGTACATTTGGTCATAACAATTACCAATGAGTTCCAAGTGTTGACATCATGGTCATGACATGGCACTCACATGTTGGTCAATCGATAATGGTTTCACACTTTGCATTTCGAGGTGTTGGTTGTTCGGTAATGTGTTTGAGGAAACAACACCTCATTCTAAGCTTTTCTTTGGCCATTAGGCCCCTCCCTTTGCATGTTTGAAGCCACTAGTTTGTCCTTCAATCTTCATTGGCCTTTCTGGCTTCTTGGTAATTTGCTTCCCCTTTTTTTTATGGGGTCAAACCTTCATTGGGCTTCTTTGCCAAAGACAGGTTTGATATTAGTTTTCCCATTGAATGAGATGTGTTACACTTGATGGACTTAGTGGTTTTTCCATTGAATGAGATTTGTTGCATTTAATGAACTTGTAGGTGAAGCATGTTGAAGGGATTTCATATGGTCATAATGCCTAAATGTTGAACATATGTCAACATTGCTATTTAAGGATGAGGAAGGTCATTATCAGGCTACAAGGTTGGGCTTAAGGGAATGGTAATACAAGGAAAGTGGCATAAGCACTCTTGGCATAGTAAGACAAACCCATGGAATCTTACTCATCAATGTCACATGGTGACTTGCTGTTGTAATGAGTTATACCTTTGCAATGACTCCAGGCTTCATCCTGCAAGCACAACTCTAAGAGAACAAGAAAACTAGCAAAAGAAAACATGTTATTACAAAGTAATGCATAGGGCTACATGAGGCAACCAGCAAACCAAGCCACAATAGGTCACCATCATTATAACATAAGGAAATTTGTGTAATGTACATTAGATTTACAAAGTTCTGCATTAGATCATCGAAGTCATCAACATCGGTCATTCATTGCAACCTATCAACAATGGTAAACAACACTACAAGCAAACATGTGAGTGTTTTCACCTATGTGATGGCTTTAATGTTGCATTGCAAGGGTTTGATGATGTCATGAGCAAGCTTAAGTTCTGGTGAAGAACTTGGTTTCAAGTGCTTTCTCCTCACCATTGTGATCTAGATGAGAATTTTGGCTAAGGAACCCTCCATGATGTTTCTATCTTTGAGGTCAATGATCATCAGGCTACTTTAGGGCATTATGGTTATGTAGTGCAATGGTTTCAAGGCTCAAGGTTTGGTTACATAACGTCAACTTGGTCTAACAACATCATCAGAGAAGCCCATTTAGGCTTTGAGGCTAGTTCAATTTGCTTCCTTATCCTCCTAGCTCAATCCTGTATGACAACATAAGCACATCAAGTGGTGCCTATGTAATAAAATGATTAAATAATGTTAAAGTGATGTAAAATACTTTAATAAAGGAAAGGTGGATCAACATAAAATAAATTAATGCTAAACAAGATCAAAAAATGATTAACAAAGGCTTCAAGATGTAGATTAAAGCAAAGAGGGTAAAACAAAGGACAAATAATATGAAACAAGGCCAAACAATGGTCCAATGATCCAAACTAAGAACAAATGAGGGTTCAACCACCTTTATTAATGTTAATCATGGTCAAAGCATGCTCAACAATGATCATGAGAGGGGATAGAAGGTAAATAAGATGGAAGAAAAGTGAAATAACATGGAATGATAACCCAATGATGATAATGAAGGTTAATGATGCGTAACAAGATTAAACTAAGTTGAAACTTAATAAAATAAGGCCAAATCTATCAAGGTGGGTAACATGTCGTAAAGGATGGTTAATATACATCAATCAGGGTCAAAATTTTCTAGTTTTCAATCTTAGTGAATCATGGTAAGAGACTACAAGGTTGACAAGTGAGTTTGGACACCTAGGGAGGTTATTTTGAGATTATTTAAGGTCAAGATTGGGGCTTTTTTGGGCATCCACATTGGATGCACGCTGGCCAGTGTGGGTGGGGTGTGCCATAGCATGGATAGGATGGAAATGTAGTTTTCTAGGTCGATTATGATTAGTTTTGGAACCTTGATTACCAATATGATCAATGCAGTGGATTGGGATGAAGTCTGACCAATTCTGGTGTCAATTTAGGCCCTTGAAAGTCATAAATGAAGCCTAGCACTATCACCCATGCTGGAGTAATTATAGCTAGTGTGGCCCCAATGTGGATGCTTAAAAATTGAGTTTATGACTTTCTGGAATTAAAATTTATGTTCTATTCACTTCCTAGGGTAGCGCAAGGTCATGGGGGTTGAAACCAGGCACTTTGAAGGTCAAAATAGGCTGCAAAAAGTAGGTTTTGGGGCCTTACCCCCTAGAGTCAGGCTAGCCAGCATGGTTGGAAGTGACCCTAGTGTAGATAGATAAAACATGAACTTTTTATGGTTAAAACAATATTAGATTACAGCAGGCTTCACGATTTTAAGGCTCTAGGTCTTCCCACCCAAGTTTTAGGCCATTTGGAGTGTTGTGGTGCTAGCGAACTTGGTTTGAAATCCCAACCAAGCTAGACCCATGTTGACTAGCATGAATCTAGCCCTCTTGAACATGGTTGCACCTAAATTTTAATTTTTAGTAATTTTTTGGTGGCAAATCAACCAAGTTTTCAAGTTCATGGTGTTACTAGTACTCATGGTTAAGGTTTAGGCTCATAACTACCCATGTTTGATGGTTGTTCAAGTTTTGGTATGATTATACACCCCCTAGCCCTAGCCATGTTGGGTAGTGCTTCTCTAGTGTGGATGAGGGGGTATGATGGTTTTTTATGGTTTTAGTAAGGTTAAATGGTTGATAGTTTAAGGTCTTGATGTCCTAGAGTCCACTAGGCTAAGTTTTAGGCTTTCTGATATGTCAAAATATTGCCAAAAGTGGTAAAGCACCTTGCCCATGCTCAGCATGGCTCTAGCCTCTCTCAACATGACTATCTTGGGGCATTAGCTTCTAGTGAATTTTGGCATCAAATCGACTAAGCATTCAAGTTCCTAGGATTTCTTGTGTCGATAAGTAAGATTTCACATCAAAATCGACCACTTTGAAGGCTTTTTGGAAATTTTTTGTAGTCAATTCCCCTGAGCCATGTTGAGAAGCATGGATCTAGCATGGATGGAGGGTGGATGATAGCTTTTTCCATTTTTAGTATATTTCCTAGTGTTTTTAGAGCTCTAGGAGGGTCTTAGGGTTAAGGTGGTGTGATTTAAAGTTGTTTTGATGCATCCATGAGCCTCCCATGGGGTTTCCTTAAGGCACCCACACTAGAGCCATGCTAGGTAGCATCAGTGAGGGGTCCCTTAGTGTGGATGGTTGGTTCATGATCAATGTTAAGTGGTTTTTGGTTGATTTATGATGGCTAGACATGCTAGGAGGGTTTTAAGGTCATAAGGGTGAGTTTTTAAGTTATTTTAGGTGTAATAATGGGTTTTATAGGTCACCCCTAGGGTACCCATGCTGGACCTACACTGGCCAGTGTGGCTGGAAGGTTCCTCAATGTGGAAATGATGTTAGGCATGATTTTTAACTTAAATTTGGTAAATTTTTGGCTATCAAAGACTCTACAAATTTTGGAATATTGAAATATGTTGATTTCGACATTAATTTTTGTAGTTTAAGGTCATACCCCACTCAATCACACTAGGTCCATGCTCATGAGCATGGCTCTAATGTGGATGGAGGGGGAATGATAGCTCTTGCCATTTTTAGGTTATCTTCAGGTGTCTGATGGCTCCTAGATGCTTTGGTAGGGTTTTATGATCATAGGGGTATTATTTGAGTATATTTTAGTGTGTTAATTGGTTTTTATAGGTCATCCACAATACACCCACACTGGCCAATGTGGGTAAGGGGCCCTTCAGTGTGGGAATGATGTTAGGCATGAATTTTGACTTGTATTTTGTCAATTCTTGGCTACCAGAGGCTAAAGAGAGGTGTGAAGGTCTAAAAATATCAACTGGAAGGTTAATTTTAGTGTTTTTGGATTATACCCCACCCATCCACACTGAGGGCATGCTAGCCAATGTAGATGAGGTGCCCCCCAGCATGGCTTCAATGGAATCCAAGGTTTTTAACACTTTGGATTAGTTTTGATAAGGTCTCGAAGTTGCTGAGGGCTACTAATGAGGTTTCAAGCTTTGTGAGTCCATTTTAGAATCAATTGGAAGCTAGATTAATGTTTGGAAGCCCCATCCCCCCTAGAGCAACATTGGCTAGCATGGCTCTAGCGTAGTTGTAAAAAATGTTAACTTTTAGACAATTTAGAATGCTAATCGGCCAAGTTTTTGACCCCCTGGGGCTACTAGTACTTATGACTATGGTCCAAGCTTAAAACTATTAAACCCAAAGCTCATTAGAACCTTGTCTTTTCCCCTTTTCTTGGAGCAACACTGACCAATGTGGCTCCAACATAGGTCCTCAAAAATGTCTTCTTTTGGTATGGGTTTTTGTCATTTTTAGCACTTAGGACTTTTCATTGTCAATGTCTAGGTTTCCAATTTAGTATAGGGTCATACTAGCTTCAATGATTCAAAGATGAATGGTTAGGAAATGTGTCTTAGTAATGGTTGATGCTTGGAATCCATTCCAAGGCTTATTTGGATGTCAGTTTTAGGCCTTGGCAAGCCATAGGGTTACCAGTTTTAGGCCATAGTAGGCCATGGCTTCATCATTTTTAGGCCCTAGCAAGCCATTTTTAGGACGTGATGGGCCATGATCTATACTTATCTAGTAAGCATGGGATGCTCTTGAAAGAGCATACAAGGATAAAATCAACAATGAAACATGATGTAGTGTTGCAAAGGTAAAGAATCAATTTACAAAAGAACGGATGAGATGTTTATCATGAACTTGTTGCTTGATCTTTGGGAAATTAAGGAATTATTTTGACACAATCTTATGCTCATCCTCTATCTTATTTAGCATGGTAAGCTACATGCATCTTTGTTGGCCATTTAGTATTGTAGAGTTGGTATTGCTAGAATCACTATTATTCTTGTTATTAATGGTCCCAGTTTGAGTATCAGGAGTTTCCTCTTGAAATCCCACCTCTGAACATCAACTGATGTTAACATAGTTAACCAAAGGTAGCAACACATTGTTCCCACAAATGATAATTTTCCCTCCCTCACAGTGCAAGTGAATCTCTTGATGTATAGGGGATGAGACTGCATGAAGCTTAGCTAACCATGGTCTTCCTAAGATCAAGTTGAAGTTGGGTGTCTCTTCAACCACTAAGACGTTGGTGGATGTGGGAAACTACTCTTTAGCTATGAAATCCAAGGAAATAGAACCTTGCATTGCTACTCGTGATTCATTAAATGACTTGAGTGAGGAGGTTGTGGTTTCTTGGATGTTCTTGGTTAAGCCTAGTTTGTCAACAATGGAAAATGGTATTACATTAGTTGCTACTCCATCATCTACATGAACTGATGGACCTTGTATCTACCAACACATATAGTGATGAGGAGAGAGGTGGATAGTACTTCTCCATTTTTAGAGACAACCTTCACCTCACTATCATGAAAGTTGAGCATTGATTAATGCCCATTTTCCCTAAGTAAAGCTTGCTCAATGATAGAGTGGATCAACTCTTTGTTGGTGGGCATGTCTCTGCTCATAGGAATAGAGGTCAACACTTGAGCTAGTACATCCCTATGAGTAGGAGATGTCATGACCAAGTCATACAATTTTGGTCATCTATTCTTTTTCTTTAATGACTATTTTGCTTGCTCCATTATTGCAAGGAAATTCTTTTCCTTAACATGCAATGTTTCAACCTTTGTGGTCCTAACCTCCTCAATACTTCCTAGAGTTTATAACTTAGGTTTCAATGTACATGCCTTAGGCCCCTTGTTCATGGATGCAGTTGATCTTGGTGTGGGTTTAGGTGGGTTACCTTCATGACCTTATTTTTTGGTTTTGCAATAGGTTGCTTTTTCTTCCATTGCAATGATGGTTTCTTGCCAACCATTGAGTTGTTGGCCACTATAGATGGGCTTTGATCATGGGTTGTTGTTGTCTTACTTGTTGAAGGTGAAGAGACCTAGATAAAAATGGTTCTCTAGGGTTTGAAAAACTAGTAACTCATTGATTACATTATGATGTTGAAGCCACTAAAGGGGGGACACGTATGATGAGAGGCTTCTTAGGGGCTAGAGAAGGTGGTGCCCATATGACGAATGGCTTTCTAGGCTTTGTATTTTGCAACTACAATGGTACTTTGATGATAAATGATTTCCTAGGATGATTAGACCATTTGGCTTTTATGAATGATGCTATAATATAGGAGTTTTTGTTGGCTCCTAGGGAGTTGGACTCATTCAACATGAACTCTCTATAGTCTATTATCTTTTGGAGGACATCCTTTAATGCTAGGCAAAATTTGGTGTCATGATCATTCATTTAATGATAATGATAGTACCTAGTACTTCAATAGCTTAGGATTATCTTTGGTAGCTATCATTGGATCTCTAGCTATGTCATAAAGACAAGCATGTCTCTTACGAGGCTTGGTTTAGTGACCAGGGCTCTAGGTAGTAAAGCTTTGACTTGATAAAGTTAATTACTGCTCCCTTGTAGATGGCTAAGAGGTGAGTTTAAGTAATCAACTTTGAGATTTTGTAAAGTATTAAATTCCATCTTTGAATTAACTTTTTGACCAGTTCAAGTGGTCCCTACTTCATCTTCATCAGTTGGTTCAATGTAGCATCTAACTTTAAGCTGTATCTAAAGTAGTTGAAAAATTGGTTAATCAAGTTCTCAAGGGAAGGGATGGAACCTCTAGACAAGGTTTGATACCAATTTAGAGCTTTACCCCTGAGGACATGGGAAAAATTTAGAGTATCATATCAGGCCAAGCTGCAAGAAGAGGCACTCAAACTGGAAGATGACTAGATGTGCATTGGCATCCCCTTCACAATTGTATTTGGTGAAGTTTGGTATTGGCATACTCACAAGTAAGGTTATTTAAGGCATCGTAGGGCTTATAGGATCATCTTGGTAGAAGTCTAGAACCTTGACCATACAAGTTGTATTGGCCATAAGTTTTTGTAGCTCTTCAGTAAAGACTTAGATCATTTGGAAGGCTTGATCCAAGCCTTAGGGCATCCTCATGGGCTATAGTGTTTGTGTTGATGGTTGAGGAGGAATTTGACAAGCTCAAGGCTATGTGATGGGTATTGATAAAAATGGTAGAGGTTGGGTGATCATCGTTATAGGTGGATTGAACAAGGAGAAAGAGCTCTAAGTTGGAACTTGTGATATGAAGGGAGCAAAGGGTGTTTAAGAGGCTTGTGTTACTTAGGGCTTTAATGAGGGTCCTGCCAATATGACAAAGGGAGATGATGAGGTAGACATCACCAAAGCTAGATGAAAGAAGTGAGGCTATATGGCAAAGGGCATCGATGAGGAAAGGAGGTGGATTGGAACATAGGTTGTGTCTGGTATGTGGCAATGATGGGTATGGACCCAAACATGGTAGGATGGATAGGAGAAGAGCTGGGCTAAGGGACTTGTCCCATGGATGAGGTAAGAGACATGGAGTTGGATGTAGTTGTTTGGGAAGCCAACAATTAGAAAAGACTTCCAATGAAGGTTTCTAACTCCTGTTCAGCCTCAAACTCATCTTCCTCTTCTTGATGATCCTTTGAGCTAATTCCTTCACTAAACTCATCAACCTCTATGAGTTGTATGAGCATTTGTGCATAAAATTTAGTGAGGGAGATTTGGTCATAAGGAGATGGAATGTATTATTTCCCATCCTACCACATGATTTCAAATTGGCTCTTAGCATCAAATTTGGAGGATTCTATTAGGAGTCTAGCTTGTATCTTGGCATAAAGGAAGTTGTAGAACTCCTCATTAATAATAGTGAAATCTAGGTTTTTACCACTTTGCCTAAGTAATAATCTTCATTCTATGACCACGGGGTCTTTCAGGTCATGAACACAAACTACATCCTAGTTAGATACCATATTTGTTAAGTTAAGGGGTAGGATGGTTGATCAGCTGAAAGACATTATCAAAAGATGTTGTTTTGATCCCTTACTATTTTTGGTAAAACTTTTAACAAGTTGGGTTTCCCAATGGTGTAGTTGGCTATAAATGGAAATAACTACTAACACTACTACCACATTATAAGTGGCATTGGTGTATACCCTACACTTGAGGAAAAAATGTAGCAATTTTATGTTGAAAAGTCCAACTATGTTGGCCTTGCTAGTAGGAGCTACACTGAAGGGGGGTAAGGTGGTAAGGTACTGAAACTTGTTTTACCCACATGCACTATGTTGGGGTTCCCCCCTCTTAGCCAAAACAATGTTCTTTTTGAAAAAAAAAAGTGAACTTTGCTAAAACATTTCACAATAGGAAGGGTTTGGGTGGGCCATGGGTATGACATCCACACTAAGGGTATAACATCCACATTGATGGTATGACACCCATGCTAGGGGTATAACACCCATGTTGGAGTTATGACATCCATGTTGGGGGTATGACACCAATGCTAGGGGTATAACACCCATGTTGGGGGGTATGACACATCCACACTAAAGGGGATGACATACCCATGGCAACCTTGCTGTGAAATTTTTACAATAGAGGGGCATAAGATTTTGGGTGATAAAATCACCAACACTGGCTTTGAAATTTCTAGAAACTATTGTGAATTTTTCTACCAAAACCCAAACACCCACGTTGGATTTTAGTGGAAAAATTATGGATGGCAACGTTGGTTTTTATCTCAGAAAAATGTTGTCAGAAATTTTAGAGAAATGCTTTGATGTAAATTGAAGGTTTTAGACTTGCAAGTATTGTTATTTCAATAGCCAATAAGATTGGATGCAAAACTTTAGTGAAGGTCCTCCTTCTAGCACCCAAAAATTATAATGCCTAAACAATTTGGTTGCTAGAAAATCAAAAATTCCAATGAAATAGCTTTAACCCCATATCCAAAGGGCCTCCAAAAAACAAGATCTGAGATACCCTAGATGGTCATACTAATCACCTAGGAACTTAGAAAATGTAAACAGGGGTAATAAAATAAAATAAAAATGTAATGCAAATCTAAAAAATAAATGCATAGAATTAAAATAAATAAATCTAACTTGCACAACAAATGAAACTATAAACTTTATTATGAAAAAAATAAAGAGAGTCCAAAAAATGTGTACAAGATGTGCCTAAGGAAGCAAGGCGTTCACTTGAATGAGGCTTTGAAATCTATTGAAACTAGTAGCTTTATGCACCATAGTCAGCTTCACGATCCAAATGCTCCACAACTTCTAAAGTTAGAAAAATCTTGTTGTACTCCTCACCAAATCTACAACATTGGTGATACAAGGGGGTAAGATGTGTGAGGATTTTGGGCTACCAAGAAAAACCACACTGGGAGTCTCATTGCCCATGTTTCTTAGCATTGGCATAAGACCACACATAATCTCAAGGATGTAACAATGGTAATAATGGTTGTAGGTTCCACACTGGAAAATCTCCAAAAGCTTTGTGTTTGAAAGGGATTCTCAAAGCTATAGAATTTAAAAATGGCAAAACCCTTTCATGATGCACAAGTTTGGGTTATATAGGTATTATGACCATGAATTTTGCTACAAATTTTCTCCCTAATTGCTGATAGATTTCTGCTACATACAAGTGTTGCAAGTAAATTCAGCAAGGTTGCTACGTATGGTAAGTTTTGATACCCCCATGGCATCAAAACCATTCTATTTACCAAAAATATTAAACAAGAATTTTACCCACACTATCCTTCCAGGAGTAATGTTGAGCCTATAGAAATCACGTTGGGGGTATAACACCCATGTTGAGGGTATGGCACCCATGCTAGGGGTATGGCATTCACACTGGGGTATAACACCCATGCTAGAGCTATAGGAGCCATGCTAGAGCTGCAACACCCACGCTAGAGCTACAAGAGCCACACTAGAGCAACGCTAGGAGGAAGGTGCAACACTAGGGGATGCAAGAGTTATAACCTCCAAATTTAGACATAGGTAAGGTTATACCCTCCATAGGTGTTTCTAACGTAGCAAAAGTTATACCCCCCACAAAAACCCATCAAAATGCCAATTTTGGTAGTCCAAAAGACATTTTTAACCCCTCCAAGCCAAATATTGACATAATATGACTCTTTTCTCTTGGGGGTTGAGGGTTTGACCACTTTATGAGGGATTTTTCAGCCCCAAAAGCTAAAGTATGTGAAATTGCATTTCTTGGATTACAATATTCACATTTTACAATAAAGTTTTAGCCTCAAGTTTCATGAGGTGAGGATTTCAATGCAAAAAGGATACAACATTCATTTTCTTAGTGGTGTTTCATTATCTACTTAGTGTCAAACATCTAATGTATTGTAAAATTTTTTAATTGTTATTAATATTTTTTTTGGGATCCAACATCTCCCCATCCACAACCTCTTATACTTTGATAGTAGAATGCACTACTAAGTTTACAGTATAGGCTTTTCATCACATCCATAGGTGAAGTTTTAACTATGCCCTACTAATGAAATTCCATATGCCATAAAATAATTTTAGGAAAACCAAAAATGTTTTCCAGTAATGCCTTGATAAACTAATCTATTTTTATTATCCAATAGAAAAAGAAATTTTTAATGGGGCCATCATTTGTAAGGTATTTTTTCTCATGTCGTAAGACATGTCTACACAAAATGACTCAACCCAAGGTTAAACTTTTATTCAACTATAATCCTTCTAGACCTTGTTTGATGGAAGNCTTAAGGCGACCGCCAGCACTATGAGCAATTCAGGTCTCATCAGGCCTAATGCTAAGATGTTAGTTTAGTGGTGAGACTCTTAATTTAGAAACTCTAAATAATGGATTCTATTTAAGATGGCATCCCCAAATAAACTAAAGTATATACTTCTTATTTTATCAAAAGTATACTACGTTTCAAATTTTCAAACTATATAAAAAAGTATATAGTAACCAATAATAAACTGTCAAAAAATCCCGATGCTCTTGATAGGAGTCCCACTAATTTTTACAAAAAGGATTTATCACATGAAAAATAGTGCAATCTAGTTGTAAGCTTTGAAGTCAATGTTGAGTGGGTTGCTAAGAACACTCATATATATTGTTCTATTCAAAAAATATAAAAGAGATTATAATACATATGATACAATTAAAACCCAACAGTGTGAAATAGAGAAAATATTTATAATTTTATATTTTATAATTTATATGTACTTTATAAATATAAGAATAAAGAAAATATAAACATGCATTGGAATCCCTTATGAAAATGTGGTTGTTACAATTCCTCTTAGGGTGGGTGCAATACCACATTAGAAAAGATATAAAATGACTCTTAGTTACAACCTTGATGGCCCAATACCATGTTGTATAATTAGGACCTCCTTGGATAAGGAATGAATTGTCACAGCATATGAAAATAAGAATTAAATAAATATTCTATTATTGTAATGTTTTTTTATGTTTTATTATTTAAGGCATCAACAGTAAAATGAGGGAAAATCATAAGCTTTATTAATCACATAAACACTCGACTTCACATCAACCAAATGGTTTTGGGCTATGTAAGCAAGGTAGCACTTTGACAGAATCTAGCTACACTTGTAAAAGCGACGACTCAAAACACACACAAGGTAAGAAAATGAATTAACTTCACCAAGGAAGAAAGAGCTTTTCACATAAACCATATGTCAAAAGCCCAATGAAAATAAAATTAATACATAAGATGTGTGGGAGCCCATCTCTGGTACTTATAGTTTTCATGTGAAAATAGAGGAGGTTTGTCAACACCTAGGCATCAATGGAGGTCCATCAATGAAATGTAAACCAATCTTAGTTGCATTGTGGCAAAGAAGGCTAAACCAAGCTTGATGGAGAGTGCATCAATGTTGACCTTTTGGGATTCCAAAACCTTAAGAAAAATGAAAAACAAAGAATGTTGGTTGTGGTTGTTATGTTTATAGGACAAGAACAGGTACTCCACATTATGGACAATGACTCCAAGAATTAAAAATCAAGAAAAAGGCTTCATAGGAAAATGATGAGAGCATGGACAAGTACAAAGTTTACAAGCTACATGAAGATGCTCCAAAGATTGAGAGGAAGTTAAATCAACAAAGAAAGCCTCAAGAACTAGAGCTCAAGAGTTGAGAAGATGTCTCTATGAAATAGAAGACATCTTGGCTAAGAGGAGTGCATTCACATCAAGACATCTCTCAAAAATAGGAGATGTCTCCTTTTGAAAGAAGATGTCTCTCTGGAGACATCTCCCCAGAGACGTCCCATTCATGAAGGATATGTCTCCCTAGAACTAAGGCTGAATCCAAAGAGATGTCCCAATCTCAAAGGAGATGTCTACACTAACCATTAGATAGCTTTTGAAATAATTCCAAGGTGTTTTTGGAAACTTTGATGCTATAAGAAGGCTTCAAACTCTCGAGTATTGTGCAAGCATTATCAACATCAAAGCTTACATTGTCTATCTTATGTTGTTGTACTTGTGTACTTGAATTGTAACATCATTTGTTTAATTTGTTATGGGACTCTACTTCATTATACAAGGAATTTGTAAATTGAGTTACATTCTCTCCTTGTAATTTTTTTTCTTTTGTGGGGTTGGTGTGCTTCTTGCGAGAAGGCATCTGTTTTAAGCTTGTTAGGATCTTGTGGGAATAAGTGATTTTGCAATGTCAAAACACTCCAAAGTAAAGCTCAATTTTGTAAAGGTTGTGGGATCCTTGAAACCACATTATGAGCTTGTTGGAACCTTGCAGAATTGAGTGGTTTCACAATGATGAAACACTCTAGAGTGAAGCTCAGAGCTTGTACAGGATGCGGTGCCTTTCAAACCACATTTTGAGCTTGTTGGGACTTTACAAGGTTGAGAGATTTCACAGCAACAAAACTCTCCATAGTAGAGCTTAAATCTTGTAAAGACTATGGTGTTCTCTAAACCACATTTCGGTAAAAAACAAAGTCCAAAGATGTGCAAGGAATCTACCCTCCAAGTGTGGACTAACCAAGTTGGAGAACCACATAAATTTTATGTTTAATTTGGTGGAAATAGCTTGATTTGATTAAGGAACTTATTCAACCCCCCTTCTAAGTTCTTGATCCTCAAGTGGTATTAAAGCTCGATACTCCTAGTTTTGAGTGTAACAACTCAGGAGTGAACAATGGAAGAAGGATCATACATCAAATTACCAATGTTCAATGGGGTTACCTTTACATCCTAGAAGACTCAAATGCAAGAATTCTTTAAATACATAAGATTCCTAGTTTGGACATTCATCTTAGATGGATGCACTCAACTCATTAGCAACATTTTAGGCAACAAAGGTAAGAATAGAGGTAAGTAATCTAAACCTTTAAATTTTGATACTTTTTCTATGGAATTCTAGATATGTGGTAGAAGAGGTCATACGGCCTCTAAGTGCATGAATGTTTACAAGTTATAAGGGAAAGAGTATAGTGAAGAAAGAAGAAAACATAATATCTATACAACTTGGGATGACAAAGGGGAA
This sequence comes from Gnetum montanum, assembly GCA_015680685.1. Taxonomy (NCBI): domain Eukaryota; kingdom Viridiplantae; phylum Streptophyta; class Gnetopsida; order Gnetales; family Gnetaceae; genus Gnetum; species Gnetum montanum. Next base: position 561,732 of record MNCI01030164.1, on the reverse strand, counting down.
ACAATGCAAGAAGATAAGAAGGAAAAAATTATCTACACCAACTAGGGTGTTAGAGAACAAAGTGAGGAAGAGGTAGATAATACTACAAAGGACTCACACCTCATCTACATGGCTCTCATAGATGATGATGCTAGCCTCTCTGATGGTGATCAATTTAAAGGTATGATCTTTTGTGTAAGGAACTCCTATCTTTTCAAAATCTTTGTATAAAGTTGAATAAGTAACTAAAATCCAAGGATCAAGATATTTCTTTATTAAATACAAATATTTTAGATCTCAGAAAAGGAACCTTAGACCTAAGGGCTAAGAATGAAAAACTTGTTGACCTTTTGGTATGTTAAAACCTTAACAAAAATGGAGAACATATAATTTTTATGGAATGGAATGATTTTGTAGGGCATGAATGAAATCTACAAAAAGATGTCAAAGTAGAGACTACATGGACAATGACTCAAGAGGGCATGGACAAATAGGAAGGTTATAAGCTACATGAAGATCCTCCAAGGCTTAAGAGGAAGCTAAATCAATAAGACAAAGTCTTAGGAAAAAAAAGGTCAAAACTTAAGAAGGCATCTCCAAGAAATAGAAAATGTCTTGGTTGAGAGGAAGTCCATCAAAAGAAGACATCTCTCAAAAATAGGAGACGTCGCCTTTTGAAAGAAGACATCTCCCCATAGATGTCTCCTTAGAGATGTCCCATCCAAGGAGACATCTCCCTAGAGTTGAAGCTAATTTTAGAGAGACGTCCCAATCTCAAAGAAGATGTCTACACTGGCCATTAGATAGTTGTTGCACAAATTCCAAGGTATTTTTAGAAACTCTAATGCTATAAGGAGACTTCAAACTCTTGGGTACCATGCAAGCATGGTTAACATCAAAGCTTACATTATCTATCTTATGTTGTTGTACTTGTGTACTTGATTTTTTACATCATTTGTTTAATTTGTTGTATTGTACTTCATTATACAAGGAATTTGTAAATTAAGTTACATTCTCTCTTTGTAATTTCTTTTCTTTTCCTCTTGCCCTACAGGGTTGATCTGCTTCTTGTGAAAAGGCATCTATATTAAGCTTGTTGGGATCCTACAAGATTGAGTGGTTTTATAGAGTCAAAACACTCCAGAGCAGAGCTCAATTTTGTAAGGATTATGGGATCCTAGAAATCACATTCTAAGCTTGTTGGGACCTTGTGGGGTTGATTGGCTTTGTAGTGATGAAACACTCTAGAGTAGAGCTCGGACCTTGTATAGGGTGTGATGTCCTTCAAACCGCATTTTGAGCTTGTTGGAACCTTGTGAGGTTGAGATTTGTCATAATGATGAAACTCTTTTTAGTCGAGCTCAACTTTGTAAAGGCTATGATGTTCTTTAAACCACATTTCAAAAGAAACAAAGTTTGAAGATGTGCAAGGAATCTACCCTCCAAGTGTTGAGTACCCAAGTTTGAGAACCACATAATTCTTATGTTTTATGTATCAAGTGTTACTTGTAATTTGGGAAACTTATTCATCTTCTCTCCTCCCCACTTCCCCTACTAAGTTCTGAGTCATTAAGTGGTATCAAAGCCTGGTAATCTTGCACTCAACATCAACATTCAAGAGTGAACTATGGAGGGAACATCGCACATCTAGCTACCTATGTTTAATGGATATAATTTTTCCTACTAGAAGGCAAGGATGCAAGGCTTCTTCAAATCAATGAAGTTTGAGATTTGGAAGTCCATTCCTAATGGATACACACCACAAATCAACAAGGCAACAAAGACCTTCAAAACCATAGAGCAAGTGGATGTCAAGAAAAAGATAAGTTCATGTATGATTCCAAACAAAAAAATTGTCTATATTGTGCATTAAACAAGTCTAAATTTAATAGGATAGCTGGTTGTAGAATTGCTAAGAAAATTTGGGAAATCCTAGAAGCTACCTATGAAGGCACATCCATAGCTAAACAAACTAAACTTTTGGTTTTGCAAAGTGAATATGACAAACTCAAAATGAGAGAAGTTGAAAAGATAAAAGACTATTTTTCTAAGGCTAATGATCTATTTGTCCCAATTGTGATAAGAAAAATGATTAAAACTCTCCAATTGAAATTTAGACCTAAAGTTATAACCATGGAGAAGATTAGAGATTTTTCAATTCTAAAATTCAAAGAGCTTCAAAGTGTTCTTATCACTTATGAAATGAACCTCATAAGTGAAGCGACAATAAAAGTAAAGCCCATTGCTCTAAAATTAGCCTCCAAGGAAAAGGGACCTACTAATAAAGATGTGAGTAGCAAAGAGGAGATAGCTCTTCTTTCAAGAAGAATCCAACGACTACTTGCAAGAAAAGAAAAGAGCTTCAATCAACAAGGACCAAATCAATCTAACTCTAATAGTAAGGTTAAAGGTAAGTATTCATCAAACTCTAATTTTTATTTTGTTTCAATAGAATGTTGGATTTATGGTGGTAGAGGCCTTGTGGCCTCCAAATGTCCTAGTAATGGTAGGTTACAATAGAAAGATAGGAATGATGTGGGTATGAGAAAGACCAATTTCTACACAAGTTGGAATGATGAAGAGCAAAGTGAAGAAGAGGTGGAGGATAGTGCAAAAGATTCACACCTCATCTGTATGGCCCTCAAAGATGATGATGTTGACATCTCAGATGATGATCAATTTGAGAATAAGGAAAAGAGGTATGACCTATTGTATAAGGAACTCTTATTGCTTCAAAGTCTTTGTGTAAAGTTGACTAAGTAAAAACTAATGATCAAGATATTTCTTCATTAAATGTATCAATTTCTAATCTCATAAAAGAAATCTTAAACCTTAGGGCTAAGAATAAAGAGCATCCAAGTCTTATGATCATATTAAGGAAGAACTTACAGATGTCAAACTTGTAAATGAAAGGCTCATCAAAGGAAAAGAGTCCCTTTGCATGGTTCTTGGGCAATGAATAAGTCCACATGAAAAAAGTAGACTAGAATGTTTCTCATAAGAAGAAGCATCTACACAAAATCCATCTCAACAAAAGGCTTCTCCAAAGACTAAAGTATCAATGGGCACTACATCTCAACCAAGAGTAGCTCCAAGATTTGATTACTTTAACCATGATAGGAAGGTTCGATGTTATTATTGTAATAAACTTGAACATAAGCAATGGAAGTGCAATTGAAAATATTATCACATGAACACTAGGTTGTATCATAAGACTTCTTACTCTTACCCAAATGCACCTAGAAAGAAAATCTTGTAGGACAAAAATGAATGGACGATAACTCAAAAAGATAAGGCAGTTAAGAAAGTATGGAGATTCAAAAGGATGGAACATGAGAATGAGAAGAATCTTTCCAATAACTTTGTGAAAGAGATCCAAGACTTGGAAATAGAAAAAGTTTATGTGAGAAGAGAAACCTCATGCTCAAGCTTACTATGCACCTTCATTCTATTCAGCAAGAAAAGTAAGTACAAGTAAGCCTTTGATTCATTTTTTACATCTTTAAAGACTATACTCCTTCACAACCATTCTTGAATCCCATTTTGTTAAGCCTCATCTTGAAGAGACATCTCCCTAAAGATGTCTCCTATGAGATGTCTACTTTCAAAAGAAGATGTCTACCTAGAGACATCTGCTCCTGAAAAGAGACGTCTACCTGATTTTTTCCTCAACGTGATAGAGATGTCTACTTTCCAAATGAGATGTCTTCCTATAGTATTAGGTGTGAAGGATACATCTATCTTTCAAAGGATATGTCTAAATTTTTGTTTAAAACCCTCATTTGGCATAATTACATAAGTCCAAATTCTTCTTTTTGACTCATTTTCAATGAGACGACCAAGGAGAGATGACTAGGATCTTACCATCAACAACAATTTGTGCATCCATGGCCCACAAGAAGGTTGGAACATCAAGAGCACTACCAAGGAAAAGGTCAAGGGTAGCATGCACCAATAATCCAAGCACATACAACCTCCAGTTCAGGTCTCTTAATGCTCAACACTAATTTGAGGTAACTTGAACTATTTCCATCATTTCTAAGCATTCTCTTTCCTTCTCTCTACATGGGCAAAAAGTATTAATGAGTTCCTTCCAATAATTAAATTGGATTACCTTAATTTCCATGGATTTTTGTGTGCCTAAAGTTCTTGTTCAAGAGTTTTATAGTAACATTGTCATTACAAATGTTGTTGTTGGGTCTTTTACTACCATGGTCAGGGGTTTGGTAATTGAAGTATCTCCTCAAGTGGTTAATGCAATTATTGGTATTTCTAGTGTTGATGTATTTTAAGTTACCATTCATTCCATGAATGATATTTTTATGAAAGGTGTAATTCCTATTACCCAAGATGAATTCTGTGATGCATTATTTAGGGAGTCTATGTCTCTTAGTAGAGGGAGAATTTATAGGAACAAGATGTCTTCAGATGCTTTCACTCTATCATTCATTATCTTGTATAACATCATTATGAAAAGGAAAATCTATAATTATTTGCTACCATCCCAAGCTTTTACTCTATACTACGTTATTATAAGATAGGCATTGGGCTTAGGCCATACTCTCTACCATGACATGCTAATCTAATTCACCAAAGAGAAGATCTTTGGACATCCTCACCTTGTCAATCTATTAATTCATCAGAGATGTGTGTCCATTCTTGAAATGCCTTTGCTCAAAGGAAAGAGGATCCTTGGTAAGTATGCAGAGAAGAGGAGCTCCTCCCATGCTAATGAAGTAGGACCTAGAACTAGGCCACCTCAATCCTAGAAGAAGAGATCAGCACCACCATCCTGTTGGCGACTGTTTGGGACGCGACCGCCAACGAGTGTCCTCGAACAGGATTTAGGTGCCTGCTGGTCTCTGGCAACACCAAGGCCTAGATACCTCCAAATAAACTCAGTAGTTAATGTGAGTATGTGTGTGTGCTGTTGCGGTGTGCAGTTGTGAAAAATTAAATGATTGCATTGTGTGTAAACTACAAATGACTTATCTTAAAGAGATTCAGCCAACTTTGCCAAGTACTGTGAGTTGTTGATAGTTCCTATTTTGTTCAATTGCTTAGTCTATGCGGTCCTTATAATACCTACTTGTAACAAATAAAATTTTATAAAAACATTTGAGAACAACTCTGTGAATCTACTTCTAATTTTTCCCAGAGAAAGAAATAGTTCCACAAGAAAACTAGAAATAGAGCAAGATTCGATGGAAATAGACAGAAAAGAAAGAAGATTTGTGTGGACCTCAAATATTTAAACAAGGTAAAATGACATGAGTAAACACTTCACAATAAAGCTATCCCAAATTCAATATCTACGAATTATTCAAACTTCCAAGGCTCAAATAAGCAATTTCTTCAAAACAATCCTACTATGCTATCAAAAAATTGCTGTGTAAACTATCACGTACCAGACTCTATTTTTGGCTAGATAATGGACATCAACAATTGCATTCAACAGAACCTTCAAAAGACTTAACAATTTCTGATTGAAATACCATGGATATTCACTTTAAAGATAAAAAGAAGCTATTCTGGTCCCATCAAAATACCAAAGATTTTCTGAACCCTCTTGACTATTGAATCGTTCAACGGCATGACTACAAGCAGAGGCTCTCTTACAACAATCTCAATAGCAGTTCCTATACGTTGCACAATAACAAAATTTACTACTAAAATGCTCTTAAGGCTTTTAAACACAAGCGCTTCTATGGCAAAATTTTAACAGAAATTTCTATCGGGCAACAAGAACAATAAGAGCAATCTAAAAATCCCAAAATTACTTGCCAAGGATGATACTATCTAAACCACTAGCTAAACAATTTAAACAAAATAAAAAATAAAAAACATAACTCATAGGACTATGACAAAGAGGCTGAAATCTTTTCTTTAGCAAGCCATATTACAAGCAATCGTTCACAATTTCTTCTTTACAATGCTCTTCTCCCAAGACTCAAAGTGTGTCTCCAAGTGAGAGCCCAAATGCTAGCTAGTAGCCTTCCAAAGTGCGATGTATCAAGTGTCTTCTCCAAAGTATGATGTCTTGGCCCCCCCCTGTTTGAGACCCCAATGTCTTCTCTTTTTATAGGGTTCAAAGGTGGTTACATACTTAAAATATCTTAGCTAACTTCTCTCCCAAGTAAGGGAGTTACAACTTACCCATGTAGTTAGGAGATATTTCTCACCAACTTAATTGGGAAGTTATGTAGTTGGGAAGTTGTACATAAAGTTAGGAGGAATTTATGCTAACACTAATATTTGTAAATATTACAAATATGATATTACAAATATTTTATCATTAATATTACAATTATGTTATGGGTAGTATCTTATAATAATGTTTAAAAAATAATGTTTTAAAGCCTTGGAATAATTAAAAGGTAAGTCTTTCACACTATTAGCGTATGTGACATTGCTGAATTAATCACTGAACCATTTAAAATTTTATTTTTGAAGAATAAAACTGCAACTCTGATTCACTGGCATCAGCCCAAAATATCTCTTGACACTTGTCTTAGTTTGCCTTTGTGTCTTTCTTGCCACGTTTTGTGGACTGGTATGCGATATCGAATGCTTTGGTATCGGGCAAGGCTGCTATTTCGAATTGCAGGTTTCAGGGGCGAATGAAATTTGTGATTACCCTTTCTCACCGCCTGAAAGTTTGAAATCAGTTCCCGGTTGTGATGTTGTTTCTGCTTTCAATCTTGTTGCAGCAATAAACTTGTTTCTATATTTTCCAACGGTGCACAACCACGAAATTCGCCGAATTGTTTGAAAACAGTGTTGAGGCAGGTAGGGTTTGGTGATGCGTAGAACAGTGGTGCAGAAATGGATAGGGTTTGGTAATGAAATCACTCCTTAGCTATTGATGCGGACTACCAAGTAGAGCAAGAGCTTGCTGTTGCAGTGGCAGTGCTGGAGAAGAGGGTGGTTTGAAGATGAAGATGGGGTTTGAACAAAATGTGATTCTATTTCTGCGTGTGGACGAGGGTTTCAATTTTTTTCTTTGCTGCCGCATCCACGGCAATGGAGTTTTGTCCCTCAGGGACTTGGCCATGCCCATGGCGATGGCATTTTTTTGCAAAGCCCGTCTGTGCCGTGATAAGCATCGAGCGGTTGGCGATTTTGCACTCTTGTTGCTCTAGTGAAAACGTGATTTTTCTGGAACGCCGCAATTAGGAATAGACTGAAAGCTTATTTGCATCTCCATTGAAACCCGTGGATCATCAAGCTTATTTTCATCTCCTTTGCCTTCGCTTGCAACTGCACATTCTTCAGGACAACAGAGGCACTGCTGATTTTTATTTTTATTTTCTGATTTTTGCAAGGCAGGAATGGCCGCCAAGAATTGGAGTTTCAAACGTTATCTTAGGGCCAAATATAGAACTGAACTTAACAACAAGGATTTTTAATTTGGGACCTTTCCAAAAAGAATTTTTCAAAGCACGTTCTTCACCAATGCTTTTCAAGTAAATAATATAATTCCTTGTTTGCTATTGTACTATCTTCCAATCTCTAATAAGGAATAATCTGGCACTTTAATTTTGTATCAAGGAGGCCTCAACATCATTTTATTTAACACCCATCAACCCATAACCTTAAAGCTACATACTTCTAAATTTTCAACCATAGATTGTTCCAATTTTTAATAAAATATTCTAACTATTCCATGGAATGGCCAAATGTGCCAACATTTATGCCCCCTTTAAAAGCTTAAAAAAATTTATGCAGCCTCACTTTAAAACTGAAACATACTAAAACTTCCATTGAATTTTTACAACTGAATAGAAATATTTTTGGAGGAAAATTCCCATTTAACATAAGGTATGATGGGACAAAAACCTCATTCCTAAGAAAAATAACAAACTGTACATCATCAAGTCCTTCATGGGATGGAAATTGAATTATGAGGGTTACCCTAGTGGGAATCCTCATCTCTCTAACTATTTCATATGAAATCTCAGATGTGATGAAGGCGGTTTTGTTGCTCTCTGGCTTGGTGGAGCTCTCACCTTGATCTACTGGAGCTTTCTCTTCAACACTTTTCTCATTTTCTTTTTCAGATGAGCTCTTTTGTTCTTCTCCATTAGGTCCTTCATTTTCCTCTCGGGAGACAAAAGCTTCTCCCCATCCCCATGATGACTCTTCATTAGTTGGTTG